>CM075853.1:48107173-48613957 GCA_037975125.1 Latrodectus hesperus
CGATTCTTATCTGGAGGAACACCATTACCTGGTCTGAAAGCACTCAATAATAATACACTCTGGATCAAGAGCATGGACCACCACCTATCAGGTCAGTACACCTGTGTCATAGTCACCGCAGAAGAAACTATTTCGTCCAATGCATACATCTTAACAGAAAGTGGATCAAGGAACAATGAATCATCATGTGGAATTGGTGAGTAAAGTGACACTGATAGTTTCATAAATTATTTCTGCAGTAATTCATATTTTATATTTAGTACATTTAAAAAATTTTAATTTAAGTATAACATACGTACATTAAACGCCACGATGCATACCAATAAAGGATATTTCTATACACACTTCCAATACACGCCGAAAGGAAATGAACCCAGTCCTTCTGCATTAGACGCCTTTGTCAGTTCTTTATTTTCAATGGCAACTTAAAAGATAATTAATATACTTTTTAGATCACACACAAAATATTCTTTTGCACATATAATATCATTCCAATTCCCTTAGAATTGATCACTACTTGAATTGCACAAATGTGAAAGTTGGCTTATAGTTTTTTTTTATGTTATGATTAGAGTTGACATGTTAATGAATATGTTAATCTTTAATTTACAATACCTATTATAGTAATTATTATCTTTTAACAATTGGAAAAAGTAACTTATTTAACTGTTAATATATTTCGAACCTGCTAATTGTTTTATAAATTATGATTCAAACTATTACTAAGTGTATGTGTGTGTGTATTTTAACCACTTTGTGTGTTAATTAATTGTATTTAATGATACAGGATATTTTTCATAAATTCTGTCGGGTGTGAAGGCATAGATGTTTGTAGTGTTTCGGAATTTATTTTAAATTATATCTCTGACCTTATTAGCTCTTGTTAGGAAAATGACCATAGAGCAATAGTTACACAATAAAAAAATGTTCGTTTTCAAATTTCTATAGACATCAAAGACGGAAAGACAGAAGGTTTTATTGAACGACATTCATAATAAATTCAAAAACCATAGTCTCACAATCTTCATGTTCTAAAATTAAGTACATATTAATTGTAAGTTTTATGAGGCATATTAATTTTAATTACTATTTTTATACTCCTTATTCAAGCGAATATCAATGAGTTTGACTTCTTTTAAAATATATTTTATAGATAACCTTTATTTCTATAAGGATACGTAATATATTACCTTATTCAAGATAATATATAAATAAAGCTGTTATAATTCAAATTAAAAGAAACTCTTTTAAGATAGGTTGGAGAAATATTTAAAAGATTTTTAAATTTAAAGATTATATACTTTGCTTTGATTAAATTTTCCTATCTTTTATTTTTAATGCATTTTCAATGTTATACACTCATAAGCTATATCTGAGTGATACAGAGATAATATATCTTCTAATCTTAAAGAAATAGATTAGATAAACACAAAAATTTTGAAATTTCTTAATGATCAGCCAAAGGTTAAAATAAGACTTTTTATTATTCTTCTATTGGTAAACAACGCATTTATATTCAGAAAATGTAATATCCAAATTAGTAAAAGTGTTACGACCGTTATCAGAAGGTAGGTAATTCGATACTTTATAAATCCAATTACGGTCATTTTGACTGGATTTAGATTGGAATTCAAAATAAGAAATTTTTCATATTTGGTCAATAATTTCCAAAACTACTTATAAAGAAATATGATTTGAGCATAATTTGTTGTAATGGTTTTCCCCATGAGAGTTGAAATTCCCAATCAGAGTTGAAATTCATAAACATGATCACGCTTAACAGTCATTTAAATAAAAAAAACAATGATTCAGTGGTTACAAAATTTAACAAAAAGTGGTTGTATGTATCGTCTCTTCTGATAGTTATACAGGCTTTGTATCGTGACTTTACATAGAAAATAAAGCATTTTATGAATTCGTTCTGACAATTGATCCGATCCGTATCAAAAGCTGCTTAAAGACCTCAATTTTTTAAAGAAAATTGTCCTCCCCATGTTTAAGACATACTCCACAGAAATGAAATCTACATGCTGCCTGACAATCCATTCGATGAATTTTTTTTTTATAAAATGTCGACTAATGGTATCTATACGACAAAACATTGTCGTCTATTTCAATGAAATTAAGGCCAATTCTACTCGAACATAAGACTCTAAGATGTTATCTTTTAATCACAGGTTTTCTTTCAAAGATATGGAAAGATGTACGACCATCCACTAGGATACTTATCTATAATCATCAACCGTCTGCAATCATGATAGTAAAATTTTTAAACATTGAAGGTCAAGTAATGAAACTGGTTTTTCTTTTATTGAGAAACGTAGAAAATCAATGGTTAGGCTCAACAGGGACTCGTTAATGAAGAAATAGATTACCTATTTAACCTTTTTTTCGAACTCTATAATCTCTACATTATGATAAACGCAATTCATTTTTCAGAGAAGTGAAAGAAGCGTTCGCCGCAGACTTTTTAAAAACATTTCACTTGCAAGGAGCCTTCTGAAATTAGTAATCTTTAAAATTTGACCATATGTTACCGCTTAGAACTCAGGATAGAAATGAAAAGCTATGGCATGTATATTAGCCTCGCTAAATTAATGTGTGAAAAGCGTTCTTGGGGTTTCCTGACCCACCTTATTCGGGCTTTATTTCGATGGCTCCAATATCTTGTGTGAAACTATGTTCATAATTATAATACATTGGGGCTACATTTTGTGTGTGAAATTTCTACAAATTTGATTATAAGATTGGCTCTCTTTTAACAAGATTCACCACGGGTTTCTTCATATTCATGCATCTGTTTGAATTGGAACTTAACCGATTGGAGAATAAAAAATAGATTGAAGCTATGAGAAGGAACGAAATATCAATTTTGCTATTCGTGCAAATAGAGCTTACTCCTCAACTAGCTAAGCCCACACACATGTAAATGCTTAAGTATTTGCATACAAAATTTTCATCTTTATTTCGAAGCTATAGTTCAACAGTTCATTCAGTTCTTTTCATTAAATTCCTCAAAATATGAAAAATTTGTTGGTTTTAAATACTAGAACATTATATGGGCAATAATCTCCAATATATTTCAATGACATTACTACAATATATTATCTTTTTAGTTTTCTTGTAACGCGCGTAATAATCTTGTGCGAATAAGATAACTAAATTGATTCGTGCTCTTGTTAAAGTTTTTCCACGCTGTACTCTCCTTCACTGGGTTGCTGGAGCTCCGTGGGTTGGGCACGTGTCCACGTTAATATGTGACGTCTGAAGTCCTTCCGCTGGTGTGACGTGGATGAGAAGAGGAGGATACCAGCTCAGGTATGACCTTATCCCCTGACCGTGGTTCAAAATTACGAGGCACTAGGTGATGGGCGAGTATTCCAAACCCGTTAACTTAATGGTACAGTCCGGGGCTCGCCTGCACCGCTATGTATGTATGTTAAAGTTTTTCTATTTATCAGGAACTATACTTATATTTGAAGTAGAAATATGAAAAAGTTAAAAACTCTTTTATGCCTTTTTGGGACATAATGTAA
The DNA here is from genome assembly GCA_037975125.1 of Latrodectus hesperus. NCBI lineage: Eukaryota > Metazoa > Arthropoda > Arachnida > Araneae > Theridiidae > Latrodectus > Latrodectus hesperus. The sequence goes on from CM075853.1 coordinate 48,110,710, forward strand.
ATTACAATAGATTGGTTTTAATAAGTTAATTTTTATACTCCAAAACAGTGAAATGACTTTCAAAACATATACTTTTGTTAAAACTCATTTCCATTTGCGACCTGATTTTACTATACATAATTAATAATGGGATGTTAATATAGAAATACAAATTCTGAAAGAAAATCATTTATACTACATTACATATATATACTTGAAACCTGCACCATTTCTCTAAAAGCAAACATTAAAAATATATAATTTTCTTTTCTTTTTTTTTTTACAGTATTTCGTAAGGTTCCCAGAGATGCATCATTTGCTGAAGGAGAATTCGCATACCTAGAATGTTTAGCTGCTGGTACAAATGTACAATTCTCATGGGAAAAAGATGGCATTTCCTTGCAAAGAAGTAAAAGAATCACTATTCTTCAAAACGGACTACTTTACATAGACAGGGTAACCCTCGATGATGCTGGAGTTTATTCATGTGTAGCATACGATGAAATTGCCAAGTGCCAAAAGAAAGCTTCGGCTTTCCTTCAAGTCAGCGAAAGAGCAAAGATTGATGAAAGTAAGAACTTGAATCCGTGCGTTAGGAGAGAGCAAAAACATTTTTTAAATCATAACTAAACAGATTAAATATTAAATGTGTTAAAATTTTTTCAGTTTGTGGGATGCCAAAAGCAGGGAAACCATCAAATGACATTCCACTGATGGAACATGGGAAAATTGTTGGAGGCCATAATACTAAAAAAGGAGCATATCCATGGCAAGTAAGTATTTATGCCATGTTAGTATTCTATGAAAAATTATAGTAGTATGTACGAAAATTATACTGGTAAAATTATAGCTACATTAAAAATTATTATCTTTTTTAGGTAATGCTTTGGGAACCAACATTAAAATCCTTCTGCGGAGGGTCTTTGCTTAATGAAAGATGGATAGCCACAGCAGCTCATTGTTTCGTACATTACAGAGATCTTCGATGGGACAGAATTATAATAAAATTAGGAAAATACGATCGAGAGCGAGAGGAGGTGGAAGAGTTCCGAACAGGTATCGCCGATCCTTCATCCATAGTGGTACATCCTGCGTACAATAAACTTACGTTTGACAACGATTTGGCCCTGGTTCGCCTACGAGACCACGTTCGATTTTCTGATTATATACTGCCTATTTGTCTCGGAGATCGTGAAATGGGTGAAACTTTCCTTTCGATGGACAGACAGACACCTCGTAGAATCCACATGGGGACTGTCACGGGCTGGGGTAAATTGAAAGAATCTGGTCCATCCCCCCGATACTTGCAGGAAATTAGACTGCCCATTGTGGATCAGAAAATATGCACAGAATCCACGAACTATACGGTAAGTTCAAAATAAAAATGGTTGTACTATAGGAAATAATCTATTACAATATTTTAAACATATTTTATTGGAAAATTAAACGTTCCATCCAAAAAATCAAAAATAAGTAGGAAATAAAATCTAGAATAAAAATGGATATACCAAAAACTATTAACTAAGAAAATAAGTTATTTAACTCTATAATATTAAAAACAAAAGTAAATTAATATTACTTACATATTATTTTACAATGCCCAAAGGTTTCGTATCAATATTAAAGAAATTACAAAAAATGGAATGAATAAACTAATATTCATAGAAAAATCAAAATTTGATATTATAGCAAACAATAAGTTTATTAATATGTTTTAAATGTGTTCCATGTTTTAAATATATTTCATTTAATAAATCGATTAAATTAAGTTTATGAATTTCACCTTATTTTGAAAAGATATCTTGCTAATTCCCTTTGAGGCAAATCATTAATAATTTTAAATAGTACAAAGAAGAATGAAACGGAAAAAACATTATTGAACATTCAATATGAATCAGAGTACAGAGAATGTTTGAGAATTCAAAGTAATGAAGCTCAAAATAAATTTCTGAACAAAAATATTTTTATAGCAAATAATTTAATTTAAATGTCATAGATGACGGTAACTCTCATGATTACATTTTCATTTTCAGTAAGCAAAAAGAATGAATCAATCAAAAAGAAGTTAAAACGAACATGCTTGTCAATATGTTTTTAAAATAGTCTTTATGATTTAGCTAAACGGATAATCCTTCATCTGCTCTGAAGCACACTGGTAAGCCCCCTTGCCTTCTTCAGAAAACTTGTAAAGTTCTTTCTTTTAGGCACACACATATCAACACTTTTTAATCCTTAACTTTTAAAACGTTTAGGCATTTTTCAATACAATCTTTCCATCTCATTGGTTGTCTGTCCGAGATCTGTTTCCCATGAACTTTCATAGAAATATTTTCTTATAACAATGATTATCATCCTTTCCCCAGATAACAAGCCAATTGAAGTCTCAAACAAAATTTACCGCATAAGATTGATTATAAATCTTGCATAGTCTTAAAGCTAAATCTTCTCCATTATTTATTCACTTGGAACCCACCAATTATACAGTGCAAAATCTTTCTCTTAAACTGATAATCCATAACGTATATTTTTCAAATTTAATTTTATACTTTTGACTTAATTCCGATCGAGTCTGTTATATTTAAAGTTTACTTCAAATAATGAAAAATAGTTACACTGAGTAACCGTACATCCTAATATCTATTAGATTTACTTTCACCAATCAAAATATTTCGAAATAATAACGAAATACAAAAAATCCATATAGCATACATTCAATAAGACATTAGCAAAGAGAGTCATATTTGAAGATCCAGATGACTAATTATTCATTGAAATTGCCCACAATTTTTCTCAAACCAACTGTGAGCGATTTTGGACTTAATGTGACAAAATGCATTGCCATTTTAGAAAACGTCATCCTTTTTGTGGTTATTGACGGTTTCCTAGCAGTTGAAATGCACTTATCCAGTTGGTTCATTTTAAACAAAGGGCTATGTGTTTTCCATGTAGTTCACAATTATGGAACCAAGTTTAGTTAGTGTAGCGTTTTGACAATTTGGATTTAAGCCAACACCAAGTCTTAATAACATTCGATTGATTTTTTTTTATTTATTTATTTATTTTGTCATTCTATGTTACTTTTTCACTCGACGGTTAAATGCACTGAAATCACAAAGCTTAAAGTACGTTCCAAACCATCGCAAACATCCAAGCCCGAAATACGAATCAGATCCATAAACTGAAGAATTAAATGACACCATCATTACAGCTCCATTGAACTACTTTCGAGTGCATCTATCAACTATTACTATTTGAAATTACTCTAAAACCAAGCAACTCTTTCTATAAATCTATAATCAACCGATACATTTATTTACAGATCTATTACAACGGGCACGCTGTTAGAAATAAAATTTCAAGTTAATCTGCTAGAATACCCCATGAATGGCAAATTTTTCTGCTCTAATCTTATGGATCCATCTGTTATACATCCCACAATGAACCTTTGAATCCTTAAATAAACCGGTTCTCATAGTTAGAAAAAGTACTTAAAATTTATATACTCTTACATTATATTTTACATAGTAACCGGGAGAATATTGAATTCCAAACATTTATTCGAAATAGAATGCTTGATTTGTTTATCTTCCTTACAGCAATAACGTACTTTTTAAAAATAAGTCAAAAATATTATTGCTTTGTAGTTGTTGTTTGTAGCTGTAAAACTAAATAGCCTGTAAAAATTCATTTTTGCAAATTACTCAAACAGTAAAAATGAATTTAGGAAACATCCTATTCATTTATACCCCAATTTAATCCTTTTTTAACATTACATGATGTGCATAGTTATTTAATGTATATAAGTTTAGTACATGTTTGAAAATTCTTAAAATAAAATGAATTTATACATACATATTTTATTTATCGAAAATATTTATTTTGGTTCTTTGATTTTGATGATATACATGTAAAAAACATTGAAATAATTGAACATCGATATTTATAATAAATTATGTAAAATTAAATACATAAAACATGCAGTTTGCATTAGATATTAAGCATATTTATGTATGCTAATATTTAAACTGAAAACAATACATTATTTTTACATTTAAAAATAAGAAAATAGTCATAGCTTTCCCTACATATGAAATGTACAAAAATTACATTACAGTGTTTTATTCAATAAAATACATTTTTGCTTGGTGCACTTAAAAAAGAAATTTTCAAAACGCATGAAAGATACAGTACAGTTACAAAAAATTAAAATAGAAATATTTTATATAAAATACACAATATGAACTTTCTCTAGACATTTATGCAACAAAAGCACCATGATAACATAATACCTTTAGAATGTGCGTTATATAAATTACCATCTCATATATATATCTATATATACATATAACATTTAATACAAAAATATTTTTAAAAATAGCTAGCAATAAATTATTATAAAATTTGTAATTAGTATTTTCCTATTGATTCTGATTTTACTTCAATATAAAACTACACATTCATAAATCAACAAAATTCATTGGAAGCTTGAAAATATGTCACTCACTAAAATTAATAGATAATAATTATTCAGATGAATATACTAATTTTTCAAAGTAATTTTAACTTCAGTACAAAAACTTTGCAGATAGAAAAATTACATTACTTCTAATATGCTGTTCAAAATATGCTAAAGCTTCGATTTTATATATCCAAATGTAAATAAATATATTAAAATCTCGAAAGTAAATTTATCTTTTAGTTGTTTGATATAAACAAAATAAATTGTATCACAAAATGAATTAACTAATAAAATGTAATCATAATTTATACAAAAAGATTCATTCTATAAAAAGATTATGAGTGCAATATTTTACAATTTTCAAAATATCAGGTTTATTCATTTCTATAAATAGTAAGGGAATATATATATCAAAGAAATTACTTTTTACAAACAATATTTAAAATGAATCAGAACAAATTTGTTAATGATTGTCTTATTTAGATATTGCAATTACTGTGTTTATAAGAAATTAACAATTCATTTATTTTTAGGTAAGTCGTAACATGTTCTGTGCAGGCTATGCTCAAGAAATTTTAGGAGATGCCTGTCATGGTGACAGTGGTGGCCCATTTTTGATGTCACATGAAAATAGGTGGTATTTATTAGGTATTGTGAGCTGGGGTGAAGGCTGTGGAAAAGCAAATAAGTATGGATTTTATACAAGGATACCAAATTATTTGCCTTGGATAAAAGGCATTATGAAATCTTAAAATATGCATCATGTATAGATCTGTTACAATAAAAATCACATTTTATATTTAAGTAAAATTATATATTTTTTCATGTTATATTGAAATAAAATAGAATAAAAGAAAAGAAACATTCCTATTGTGTCTTATATTTTAAATTGAACCATTAGTTTTAATTTATAATGATTAAACAATTAACTAAAAATTAATTTCAAATAACTAAACTGTTATAAAATAAGCACTATATGTATTATAAAATCAGTAACTAATTTTAGAAGTCGGAACATCAGAAACATATTTTCTGTTAATATTTCTAAATTTGTTGCATGAATTTTCTCCACACAAAATTAGAAAAACTCACTAACTTATTATTAAAAATTATATTTTGAAAAAAAATATGTCAATAATGTCCATAAAAAATTTCTTTATGAATTCTAAAAACAAAAAATAAATTTGTAAATAAAAATACAAACAATGAATTTTTTGTATTATCAAAAAAATATTACTTATTTTTGACATTCCAAATGAAAACTTTTTAATAAGTTTCAAAAAATTAACAACAGACACATCAGTTAAAAGTATATATAATTAGTTTTTACTTATTTCTTTTAATAGTTATCTTTGCATCAATAATACTTTACGATAAGCAAAAACTTAACAAATAAGGCAAGGTGATGTATAAAAATAAAATTTATTAAATTAAATATTGAAGTAGTGTGTTAAAAATTAAGATATTAACCAATTATTTTTATTTATAAAAAAATGTAAGTAACTTACATTTACTTGTCACCTTTAAATTCATCCATTCAATTATTGGCAAGAGTTTAATCAAAAATTGTTATATTTTCTATATGCTTCATGTACTATGCTCAAATATAGCAATACTTAAAATATAAAAAAGCTGAAAACAGCATACAAATTGTAAGAATAATGATTTTTATCTTAAAAATTATTTTTTTACATACAAAAATTATTATATTCTCACAAAGGTACCTAATAAGTCATTTTTAAGAATATAATATACATATATAAATTTTACGTGACAATATTAATATCTTTCAGAATATTTATAGGATTGATGAATAATGCAAAATTTTTAGCATAATTTATAAGTTTTATACAATTTGACTAAAAGCATCAAGGCTAAAGAAATGTATCAGGCAGGCGACCTAATTTGAAGTGAAACCAAAATAGTAAAGGTGTGGGGTAATGATTTGTCATATGAAGTCAAGACATTTGAGAGACAAAATGTCAAAGAGCTTGGTGATTTTGATCACTAAGATCCTTTGAAGAATAGCAAATTAGTAGGATACCGCCTTTGTGGGAAATTAGCTCAGGAAATTACATTCTACATCCGCAAAAATATATCAGTGATGTAATTATAAGGTGAAAATATTAAGGCAATGATTTGAGAAAAAAAAAAGATATGAAAAGCATTGATGAGCAAAAGCTTACAATCCTGAGAAGGATAATGTAATAAAATCGCAAGTCTTTGTTTTAATTGAAGACACTCAGGAGATCCAAAGTTCATCAGTCACTAGAGCTAGTAGCGGAACTTTTCAAGAATTAAAAAATTTGAAATTCCACAATCATGTACATGCTGACCTTCCAAAATGCAAAGTTTCAATTGTGCTGATAAAAATGTAATTAGGCATGGAACATATGATAAAATGTTTTATGGAGTGATAAATATTGATTTACAAAACGGGAGAATGGTCGATGCATTTGCATTTAGCAAATAGCATCATGATATTGAGATACTTTTCAAGATTATGGCTACTTTAATTTCTACAGTGAGAAACAAGAGTTCTGAGATGTATGTAAGCATTCTGAGCAATACTACTCTCCAAACTCTGGCAATACTTCACGGAAGCCCATTTCTTTCACAGCAGTATAACTACAGCATTCACACATAAAAACTTGTTTAACCATGGTGTAATAAAATGAATGTTAAAAAATTAAAATGGCTTTCTCAAAGTCTTAATCAAAATGCAACAGGAAACTTTTGAAATGAATTGGAAATCACATAGCAGGGCAAATCGACCATCCTTACTTGACACTGATTTGAGCTATCAGATGGTTGGATTTCTTATTGCCATTTAACAAAACAATGAATCCCTACTAATGCATGTTTGAATATTTCTGATAAGATAGCATAACTTGAGTATTTAATTTCCTAATGTATATTACCTAAGAAATATTTAATAATAAAATTTAAATAAAGAAAATTTTAATTTTAATTATATACTAAACAAAAAAGATAATACACATGAAAAAATGCATGAATTTTACAACATTACAATACAAAACAGGTACTACTTACAGAATTTATTACATATGTACATTAGAAATGTATTATATTATAATGTATAACAGTTACAACATACAGAATCTTTACATTTTATGTTAATATAAATTACATTAACTTATATTTTTGTTTAAAAATAGTTTTTAAAGTTTAGAAAAAAGATTTTCTTAATTGGTCTTTGTTACTTGTATTTCTTTTAACTATAAATTATCAAAAATATTCTTAAGCTTCTGTAAAAAATTATAGTTGTAATTATTTTTCAAATAGTGAAATTTAATTCAAGTTCTTATTACTTCTTTTATTATAACATGTTGAGTAATTGTTACAAACACAGTTATTTAATCTGTTTAAACAATTATTAAAACAGTAATGATTTTATCATGAGAAATATCAGAAAATTAAAATATTTTCAAACATACCAACTCTACTGATTTTATCTGGAGACTCCTCATTTTTCAACATTTTTCCCAATTTCTTGATAATGTATGAAAATCTACTGATTTTTGGCAGTTTCAGGGAAAAGTTTAAAAACAACTTAACAGCTGAAATTTTGCTGGAAAAAAATCTATTGAATTGTTTTAGTAGCTTAAAAAGTCAACAGATAGCACACTGATATAATTATTATAATGTTAGGATATTATAATATCATGAAAATGTGTTCCTCTGAGTTTCGAATCCCATCTGTCCACCGTGGTAGGATGACGCTTTAACCATTTGGGTACCAAAAACTCCTACGAGTTTGGAGTCATATAATTAACATTTAGAGCAGACACCAGGTGCCTGTTTACATAAGCAGTTCAATTAGGAGGAACATTACTAGTTATTAGTCATTTAATTAGGAAGATATTTGTCACTGAATTAAATTTATTTTAAAATTAATTCAGTGACAAATAATGAAAAAAATTAGTAATGTATTTCATGTTTTTAAGTAATTTTATAAGTTTAATATTTATAAATTGCACTAGAGTAGTAAAAATTGCCTTATAAAATAAAGATTGGGACATAAACATTGATGTTTATTTTTTACATATAGTATATTCTTTCATTTTTCATATATCCTTTATGAGGTTGATGAATACTTTATTCAAATATTAAAATTAACACAAAATATGTTTAACACTAAATCATTCTCAGCATGTATAATCTAAAGAATAAAATTGTCTTTTTGTGATACTACCATTTTTAACATTCAGCAAAAATGTCGCTAGTAAGTGCCTCCTGATTCTGTCCCTCAAAATCAGTAGAATCTACTGATTTTTTCTCTCCAAGGTTGGCAGGTACGAACATATAACAAATGACATTCAACAAAAAAAATCTCACTTTAATTTAATGTCATTAAAATAATTACAGATTACCTTTACATTTTATTAATCAACTAAAATAAAATATCTCACACAGCTTCTCTTTCAATAAAAAAAATGTAAAATTATTATAAATTTATATAGTGGCAAAATATAGATACTTTCTATAATACCAAGATTTTAAAGTTTTAAAAATAAGCATAAATAAAAAAATAAAGATTATAACAACTAAGGAAGTAAAGTAAAAGTTTTGAATAAATTGTTTCAACTATTTGTTAAAGTAATAAAAATTTCTCATTTCTATATTAAAACCACAATTAAAAAAGATTTTTTTGTCGAATTGAAATTAATTTTTTTCTTTTTAAAGACTATTTAATTTTGATTTCATTTTATAAAACCAAACATTAATTACTTAACATACAGAAGCATCAACTATGTTTAAATTACAATTTAATTAATATTTAGTCAAATTTCTCTAACATTAGTCCCTGATAAATTTAGTACATAATACTTCCATCAAACTGCTTTATTTGCAGTCAGAAAAAGAATTTATTTGCTTTTATAAAACTATAGGAAAAGTATATAAAGAAACAATAGATTACTAAGATTTAAAACGGCTTTTTACATAAATACAATGTCCAAAACATACTTTCTGAATAAAAAAACACTTTTTGTACAAAAACAACTATAAAAATATCAAAAAATACAACAGACAATAATGGTGATAATAAATATTTTTATAAAAAAATAACAAAAATTTCACTTCTGATAAATATGAAAAACAATTATATACAGCAATGTACACTATTTTAATGAATTTTATATCCAATTTAATCATTATAAAAACAGTATAAGAATAACAACTTTTTAATAAAATATGCTCACTTCATTTTTAAAATTTGGAAAAAATTCTGGCAATGATTTATAAAATTCTTATCTCTGGTAATCGAACAAATGCAACTTTATAAATAAGCCTAATTTAAAATAGATAAATAATAACCCTAGTTCAATACATTTACTTGCTTTGATTTGGTTGCTACTCTGTATTTACATTCGCCACTAAAGTGGAAGATTTGTCTGGAACTTACAGTTTCAAATGGATACTCAATCACTACAAAGATACATTCTCAATATTGTAGTCAAATTCTCAAACTATCGATGGATGTCAAAAAGCTAACTTTCCAATTTCCAGCTTAGCTCTCAGAAACGTTGAAAAATTTTTTATTCAACTTAATATAAATGAAAAAAAATCACCTAAAGTTTGAATTTGGAAGAAAATTATTTCACTGTATAATATTTTTAAAATACCATACATTAAGAACCTCAAATAATGATACAACATCCATGAACTTTAAAAATAAATAAATAATTAAATCATCAAAATTTATGTAGAAATGCATTTTCTGTAACATATTTGAATACATATTGCATTAGGTTTAAAAAAAACTCTAGATTGATTTCTTAAAAATAAAATTAACGAAACTCAATTCCATTATACCTAGTATTTTATCATGATTCAACATCTAAACAAATAAATTTGAACAAAAATTAGAATAAGGATAGTTCAATCCAAACAATAAACTCTTTCATAAAAATCAGATAAAATCTTTAACAAAACATATTTGATTTTTAATAAATACACATTAAAGTTCTCAAATTAATTCTTTTACTGCTAATAAAATATATTTAATTAAATTTAAAAATAAGGAAACAAAATAGTTATATAAGATAAATTATTATATCAACATAAATACATGAATGACATAAGAATAGCATTATAAATAAATTAAGTATCTTTAAATAATTTGCAACATGACAGCATACAAATTAAATCATCATAAATAAATATGAAATTAATTTACATTTTAAATAAGATAATGAAAAACATAACAAAATGCAGCAACCCAATGGCTAAGAAAATTCAAGTCTGACCACTTCTGCAGTGTATGATCCATATTATAACCCTAAAAAAATAAGAAGATGGATTAAACAATGAAAATAAAAATTGTTTGAATTAATTGAATTAGAAGAAAAATTAAATAAATGAGCAATATATATGTATGTGTGTATACATATACACACAACACATTTACCTTCAATTTATTTGATATAAATTCATAACTCTCATTGCAGCATATGTTCAAGCAGAATCATAAAAGTTCATTTTGGTCATGGTAGGTGTGTGCTTTTTAAAGGAAAAATGTCCCGAGTTTAATTTTAGTCATACTGTTCTGCTTTTGGTGCCGTTTTTGTTTTCTATGTGCACATTTGTTGGAAAAATGCTACAGTGATATTGGGTTGGCAGGTTTTCTGATTTTCTCGCCAACTTAAATTACATCACTTTGCCCATTATCTAGTTTTCTAAATTCCAATCACATTCAATCTCAAACTTTAAATATCGCAATCTTGTACTGTTTTTGACCTCAAATATCAAAGTCTCAAATATTTCATTTCATTTATTTATTAAAGAAATATTATAAAGCAATATAAATATAATTTTATGTTTTTTTTAAATAGATTACATATAATAACTCTAAAAATTAATGCACGAGTCATATTCAGTCAAAAAAATATATATAGATAATAAGTTTTTAATTTCTTTTAATTAATCAAAAAAATATTTTTGATTAATTAAAAGAAATTAAAAACTTTAAAAATACACAGCATATAATAATATCAAGCACATATTAACAACTGTACGATAAATCTAAACAATAAAACAAATATCCATCTTCATGAAAACTGGTTTCTGTGTTGCCAGGAAATAGTGCCTACTCTAAAAAAACAATCCATTGCAACATGATTTAGCATGGGAGAACTGGCCAATAAGGCCAAATCAATGTAAATGACAGTCATTTTTACAATATCTCATTTCTAATTAACTGGGCAATGGTATTCACCTTAAAAACATCTGTTGTAATGTAATTTAGCACAGGAGCACAACCGGACAATAAAACTAAATCAATAATGTAAATAACATAAATTTAAATTCATGGATTTCTAATTAACCAGGATTACAATGCAGAATGAATCTAAATATATAAATTCCAAATGTTTTTTACGTTAAACTTAACAGATAACTTGAATTATTAAATATAACAACAACTTCAGCTAAGCAAAATTAAGATTTAAAAACTTCAAATCATCACCACCCATACACTAAAGGTACACGCAAATACGAAAATTCAAATTTTTGAATTTTATTCGCTTAAAAAATAAAACTTTATTTTTCTATATCACAATCTCAAACACAAATATTTCAAGCATAAATGTTGAAAAAAGACATGACAAAAAAGAATAAAAATAATTTTCATTCTTAAAAAAGAAATAATCTGATCTAGGTTTCGTCATATAACTCCAAAGCCTAGCTACAATTGCTAAAACATTGCTCAGTTATAGGAAAAGTGATAAAAAGCAATCTAAAAATAAAAAATGATAATAGTACTACTAGTATCTATATAATAAGTAAAATTATAAGTCCTAAACCTATAAAGACGAATAATTTCTACTTGACTAAGAATAGCAGCAATTTGATGATTGCACACTTATTTCTCGAATTAATTTATTTTTTAATGGTAATTTTTTGCACATGAGGACTAATTAGACCAAGATTCTGAATCACCACTAATATCAACATTCGAAACGCCAATTAAACCCAGACTGTTGAACAAAAAGTAAGAACTCTATCCAATTTGTTGTCAGCTCAGTACATATTTCAAGAGATTTTTCTAGCAAGTTTTAATATTTTGTATTTTATCACAACAAAAGAAATACCAAAATTTCTATGAACGAAAACCATATTAATAATTTGACAAGATCTATAAAATGAGTTAAGTGAAATATCCTTACAAATTCCACTGCTACTTTTAATGTTAATTTGCAAACTCTTTATCTTGAACAAAAATTATAACTTATACGTAAAAATAAGGAAAAAGCTGTTTAGATTTCTATCACTTTGCTGCTATATAACGTAAAGTACAGTGGTAACAACCTTCAAAATAAATTGGTTTTGTAATAAATTTAAAATTCTTAAAATCAATTAATATATTTAGAACTAATTATATCACTTACTAGAAAAATAATAAAATGTGTTAAAATATTTCATTACATTTAAATCTCAACAAATAATAATTAAACTAAATTAGCTCTAATTGCCATTTATTAAATTATCATAAACAAATAAGTTAAATATTTCTAGAAAATAAGCAAAAAAAATGGTACATTTAGATTAAGAGTTTGGATGTAAACAGAAAAGAAAAAATCTACACAGAGAAGTTTTCCAAATATAAATTAAATTTAAATGACTCTCCAAAATAAGTTTTTCAGAAATATATTTTTCATAAACACTTTCTGATTTGAAGATAATGTAGAACTAGATGCAAAAAAAATCTTATTTAGTTAAAAAGTTTAGGCAAGTAGTCAGCAAACACATTAGTCAACAAAAACAATTATCAACAGTTCAATGATTAAAAAATATGCCTCTCAAAAAATTTCAAACTTAAAATAGACAGGTAAATTGTCTTAAATAATTTAAGTATGTCAAATTTGATATTAAACTAAATAAATGATACCTTTTTTGATAAAAGAAAATTGCACAGCATCTCAAAATTTTAATAAAGACAAACACTAACATAAAGAATAGCCTTGCATCTCCTTTGGAAAGTTTATGTAGCTTTGGTTTGTATTTTTTTATTTTTAATTTTAAGCCTGGTTCCAAATTCTTATTAAGAAAGTGACTCTTGATAATGTTCATAACACTTCATAACAAGATACACACACACACATTCTCAATTTATTCTTGATAAAGTTCATTCTTGAAAAGGATTGCTCACACGAACATGTAGAACCAAATAAGGAAAGAACAGCACAAACACTTATTTTTTAAAATTGATTATATGAATCAGAAATGATCATTTCTATGTGTTAAAAATCAACATATCTTCTTTCTCCAAGTCTTTCAAAGTAAACAATTTGTGATGTGAACTAACCACACACTAGTTTTAACATTTTTTAAATCAGAATTAACATATTCAAACTTAGAACTCCATAATTCTTTATGTTCTTAATCCAGCAAAAGTATTATAAAAGTTCCCAATAGAATACTAAAAGGATATTTTTAGTCTTTTCCAATACGAGATATTCTAATTGGAAAGGTCTAAAAATTCTTTCATATTATATGCATTTCAAGCATGTATTTTATGTGGCATAAATTCAGATGTCAAGAAAATTTCAGTTTCATGCACTGGAAAAGTTAAATTTCATATATGTTATATATGGTTTTCCCTTCAAAATAAAAAAAATTATTGAATGGTATATTAATCCAAAGTATTTCATTATATAAACTTTACCAGATGACAAGTAATAAACTTTAGACAGTACAAGTTTATGCGTAATCAGCATAATTAAAAAAATCAAAGTCAGTATAAATGTATTCCCTCAGAAAAATATTGGTGGAGAAAATATTGGAGAAAAATATTAGTTTTAGTTGTTTTTATGCTTATGTAAAACTCAAGTCTTTTTGTTATATTTTCAAAATTTTCTTATTTTTATGCAAGTACGCAGTTATGCAAGTTTATGTAATTTAGAAAAGAGCCACAAACAACCAGGTACTAAAGAGTCATATTTGATTCTGGAGTTACGATTTACCGACCACTGATGTAGTCAATCCAGCTGTACAAATCTTTTTTAGTAATGTACTGTTTAAGTTTGAGAAGAGAATCATTTTAAAATGCAAATATTATGTTTGTATCAACATAATTTTTGTTTTACATCCTCTATAGTATCTTTAAAATTTATTCCCTGAAATACAAAATCACCTTAGTAATTTAATAATTGATAACTGGAGTATTTCCTTTCTATATTTAAAGGGGTAAATGAACAGCTTTATGCAAGAATATCACTGAATGACTTTTATGAAAGTTTCAGTTTGAAAATCTTGATATTTATCTCAGTAACTAAAACATCAAACTGCTTTTAACCCTTCAAAATGTTAAAGACTTTAAATCATAATGCTATTTAATTTCGAAACCATAGTTTTTAATTTATTTGGAGCTATCAATTAGAGGTTAATAGATTGATTATTGAGTAAAAAGCTTTTACAATTGATTCAAACTCCATTAAATTTAAAGCAGAATGACTTTAAATATCAATAATAAATATATCTAATAAAAATATTCTAAACTGCCATTAATATTCTACATAAAATGAAGAACAAATCACAACCATAAAAACTGGGTTTTTGTCTGAACATGAAGGTTGTAAAAAAAGGTATTAATCTTAATTGATATTAATTGAGATATTGTATAAAAATATGAGGACATATTAAAAAAATATCAAGGCATTGCATTTACTAAATTTTGAACCAACTCTTGTTCGTTGTCACTATTTAGTACAAAATGCTATTTATAATTTAACATTTTATGCAACCTTTAATTTTTAAATCATAAATAAAATACTGGCATTAAAAGCTATTTTGTATCTGATGTAATTAAGGTAAATAATAAAAGTCAAATAACTTTTTAAGATTACTTAATCCATGACTTCACTAAATATTCAATTCTAATAATTTGGGACAAAAAAATAAAATTCAGAACAGTTAAATTTACATTACATTAAAAACAATTAAATTTGCAAAATAAATATTTAACTGTTAAAAGCAAAGAAAAAAAACAAGAACTAAATTTACAATGTTTATTAATTTTATAATTTTCAATTTTATTAAAAGTTATGAAAATCGGTTTGAACAAAACAACTCACTTAATAAAGCCTATGAATTTAATGTATAGCAAGATAAATGTTATGATGGCAATGAGATTACTTTCCATATTCCACTACTATATACATTCATTACTAATAGTTAGATTAAAAATAAAAAATTACTTTACCAAACAAAATCTTTAAAATATATTTTGAAAGTTAAATATATAATTGCTATTTATAGTTAAATATTACACAAATTTCAAAAAGATCAAGCAAGGGGATTTAGTTTGAAACTTAAGCAAATGCAACAAACTTTATATCTTAAATCATACATTTTGAACATTAATTTATACTTAATACATATATACAAATTAATATTTATTTTTTATAAAAGCATTAATTTATTCATTTTTATATATCTTCCCATATATAACAAATTACTAATATTGATTTTTCTTACCTCTTCTGCAAGATTAGAAGTACTGTCAAACATAACTCCTAAATAAGCAAGATGGAACATGGTAAGAAGACCAAAACCAATATTAGTTATTCTAACATACAGATGATCCTTTAAAAGAAAAGACACCATTGTATACTAATAAAAAAGATAAATGACTACTGACAAAAAAAAAAAAAACATTACAAAACAGCAAATTCAGTGTAGTGCAAAATCTCTAATAATATCTTTATGCAATGCTGTACTCCAAGAATAAAATTAGTTTTAGCAATAACAAAAACATTCTTAGTTTAATATCATGTAATTTTATAAGGAACTAAACATATGAAATTATTCTAATCAAATACAGAGAAGAAATAAAGAAATGAAGAGAAGCTCAAAGAAATCTGCATGTTTGATTCTGTACAACAGAGAATTTCCTTTTAATAATGAGTATTTTTCAAACAAACCTAAAAATTTTTAAATATATGATAAATATATGCTTTTTATGATTTTGAGTGATACAAACATGTTATTATGTATTACAAATATCTATAAGAGTAGCTTAATTCATTTCATTTTATAATTAATGTTACCTGCACTTTATTATTATAATACACTCTTTTGCAAATATAAGTGCTCAAAAAATAATCCATTTTATTAACCTTGCCCTTCTATCTGAAACCATTGATAATCTATTAAACTGATTTGTGTCCGATTATTAGCACTTTAATATAATCAAAAGAAATCAAAATCAATGACGTGACATTTATTACTAAATTAAAACTTACAGATTTAAAAGTATGTTCACAGAGTGGTTTACACTTCCTGGCTAAAATGCAAGCTTCAAATATACTTGCTAATTTCTTTCGGAGTTCTAAAAGAAAATAAACCAAACACAGAAATATATGATTATATATTATAACATTCTATAGTTTTACTTGAAAATCCAAAATTACACTTCATTATGCTTTAGATTTTAAATGAAAATTTTACTAAAACATACTCACATATTTTTCACATTTAATAACATTTTTTAAAAGTAATAAGCTAAAAATTCCTAATATCCTAACATTAAAAAATTTAGATATTTATAAGTACATAGTTTTTGCAACTTAAATGAAATTTAAAACTGCTATTTAGTTTTAATTAATAAACTTCATTAATTAAAATTACAATTTTAGTTTAAAAATAATTAAATTCAAATTATGGTATTCATTTCCTTAAACTTATATATATGTGTGTGTGTGTGTGTGTGTGTTTTTTTTAAATCATTAGTTATAAATACACATGTTTCATTCTAGATAAATCTGTAAATCTATAGAATAGTATTTTTTCATAAATAAACAATAGCAAATAAATTTTTATATTTTATAATGAATATTTGATTTGTGATTTATAAATAATAAGAAACAAACTTATTTTATTTAATATTTTTTTATAAATTTTAACATAAATACTTTAAAAAAATCATACCATGTTCTATATATGTATAGAAACCTAATGACAGAAGTACTGCAGCTAGTTGAAAATTCAGTCCCTACAAAAATAAATGTACAAAGAAATGTTTTTGCAAATAAAAAAAATTGTTTTGCACAAGAAATTACAAAACACAAATCTAAACAGAACGTAAACTGCCTTATAAATCACAGCTTATAGAATCTGTATGGAAAGTAAATATAATTTTCATCCATATGCCATTTCAAAAATTTGAGCTCACTAAGAAGATTAATGACAGAACTGTCTCAATGTTTTTAAATAAATTTATATTATTAATATTATGCATTTATATTACAATATAAAAGTAGCAAAAATATAGAATTATAAGCAATCTAGTTTGATTTGATTATATACAGGCTAAAAAAAATCTTGTACTAATTTTTCAAGCATTAATACATGATTCACCATGGCCTAGTAATAGAACACATAGCTCTAGAGCAAATGCTTTTGAGTTCAAGCCCAGCCACTTTTGAACAATGGCAAATGGATGTTGTGCTTTTATAGGTCATTTGTATGGGAGTTTTAAATGTTTCTCCCTAGCAACGTATAAATAAAACACACAATCTGTGAAAAGTTTTCCCAGAAAGAAACTTATAGAGTGAACACAAAAATACCTTACAAGCTATAAGCTGTTTATAATGCAGTGTTACTAATGCTAAATATCCAAAAATAAGAGTAAGTGTTTTAAAAACTTAAAATTTTTCAAAACTTATCCCAAATTTAAATAAGAATGCTTAAAATTTAAACAAAAAAATAAATAGGTGTTCATGAAACTTACATGAAGTAAAGAACTGGCAGCATAAGTGAACAGTATTGCAGCAAAATATCCTAATGGTTTAGTAGTTTTAAAAACATCTAAAATAATACAAGTTTCACTCAGAGTAATATATATATTAACATAAAAAATTTTATTCAAATAAGTTCTATTTTATTTTTTAGAAAAAAGGATCGTTATGCACAGATTCTGATAGCGTGTGTTTAGTTTTTTTTTTTTTTTAATTTTATAAATATGAATTTTTTATTAAAGCAGGCTGTTTTTTTTTTTAAGATAGATATTTGAAAATTTTGTTATCTTAAATAAAACTAATTCAGAAGTCAAATGGTGTCAATTGATTGATTACCACATCTGCATTTTAGCTTTATAGACCTTTATAAATGGCTTATGAAATTTTGGATTTTGAGAATCACAGATTGATAACAGCCAACTTTAATTATTTTGATTCACAAAGTATAGAAGTTATGCATTTGATATGCATTGTTGATACTCATAATACCTTGTAATACATTAACAACCATTACTTTTAAATTTAAAAATGTACCTAAATTTCAATCTTAATTTATTGAAAAATCTGAAAAATTTTAAATTTTATTTTACAGTGAGAATTTTTGAAGTTAATATGCTTTCAAACAAATACTTTAGTATATATTTATAAAAGTAGTTTAAAATCATTGTTAAAACAGTAACATAAAAGTCCCCAAAATGTTTTATATATATTATATAATACATAGCATATAAAAAAGCATTTAAATTTGAATTATGAGAATAAAATAAATCCAATGAAATAATTATTAATTTACTGCTTAAAAGAATAAAATTATTTTAATAAAAAAAAGACTTATTTGGATTTATTAAAGGTATATCACATTTCGTACAATTAGTTTTAAAATATGTATTTCTTAAGTTTTTGTTAAAGATTCACAATTTTAGCAAGAAATATCAAAATTAAAATTGATAAACAAAATAGTTTTTAATTTTAACTTTCTTTTGCCTAATATTCATTTTATCATAAATATCTCCTTTAAAAACTGTTTTAAATCAAACTGAAGAAATTTAAATATAAGAAATTGAACACAATTTAATAAAAGCACATTGTAAAGTTAAAATATACCCATTATTCTTACTTACATGTTTTAAGCCAAAAGTGCATTGGAACATTCCACCAAACAACTACCTCTACAAGAGATCGAGGTATTTCAATTTCAAATGCTGCTGCAACAGTCGAAGCCCTTCATAACAAACAATAATGAAAATAAATTAATTCAAAATAAATTTTCACCCCAATACCAAATTTTTACTAGCTTAATTCATAAAAAATTAATGCTTTTCATATAACACATTTTGGGCAAGTACCAGTGTGATTTTTGAGCTGGCCACACAACAATGCAACAAGTATTTATTTGAATTACATTTGAAAATTTTTTTGAGTATAACATCTATATTTTTTTGCTATTTATTTCAAGCGAATCTTTACCAAATCAACAGAAATAGGTAGATATATATTTCAACTCAGCTGAAAATAGCAATTAAATTAATTAACTAAAGTTTCCCTAAAATGGTACAAAGCCTCATGTTGTCATGAAAAATGAGATTTCTGGGGTTTTTAATATTAATGTTAGTAAGAGGCAAAATGTTTCTTATCACCATTGCTTTTCATTTTAACACTTTAGTTCTTTATTCTTCAGCCGGACTTGAGATTTTATAACTACTAAAACTATTTAATGATGTGTTTTTCAAATAGTATTGATATTTTAAGTAGATACATTAGATTTCTTTCACAAGCCAGCAAATAAAGACAGAAAAGGTTAGTCTCATTATTAATGAGAACAAAACAAAATTTAAGGAAGAAAGAAAATATAATAATGCACTGACAGTAGATAATTTTGAATTTGATATGGTATCCAACTTTGCTCATCTTAGTTCAATTATTAATGTGATTGTAATAATACCTATGAAGACATTAATTCTAGTATTCAAAAAGAAATAAATGTCATTTATAATAATACTTATTTTAGAATAAATTCTTTACTAAAGAAATAAAAAATATTTACAAAATATTACTAGACTTGTAATAACATATGGTAGTAAAACTTGGACTCTGACAAATAAGAATAAATGACACATTTTAATCTTTGAAAGAAAATTTTAAGAAATTTTTAGGCCAATAAAAGTAAGTAATTCAAAGTGGAGAGTTAGATGCAATAATGAACTTCAACATTTACATCAAGCAAGAAAATGTCATTTAATTTACTAAATCTCAGTGATAAACTTTTCAGATTAGAATGGCTGAGTCATATGGAAAGAATATAGATCAAAAATAGTTGTTAACTGGAAACCTTTGAAACAAAGACCCTGGGAATAAAAAGATGATTATATAATACAACCAAAGATTTAACTATCACGAAAATACAGAACTAGAAATCTAAGAGTCCAAGGAAGGGAAAGTTTAGAGAGACAAGCAATAGCCAGCCTGGACAAATTCAGCAAGCAATAGCCAGCCTGAGCTGTAATGTCATGAAATAAGACACTATCCACCTTTTTATTAAAGGTAAAGCTTAAATTAATGTTTTTATCAAAATAAATCATTTTAATGGATATAAATTTATAATTGACATACCTTTTCTATGCTATTCATTTATCTCAAATCAGTTAAAAATCTGTGCAAATTAAACAATTTCTGAAACAAAGTGATGCTTAAACTCCAGCTGCATCAAATACAAATCCAATATGCAATTATTTGCAAACATTTAATTAAGAGTATGTTATATTAAATGTGATAACTTATTTTAAAAAGATAAACCATATACATTAATTCTACCAAATTAAATTTTACAATTTGTCACAATCAAGTTATTTATTTCTCCACTTAATTTATACTAATATTATATTTAGTTCACATATATTTTTCGTAGCATAAAGTTCAGGAATAAAAATGTTATAACAAACTATTTTAGAGTAGAAAAACCCTTTATTTATTCAACAGAAGTAATTCATAACTGAACATATTTTCATATAAATAATTACCATATTTTTCAAAGGCACATATATTTTTAACAAACTAAAAAAATTAGTTTCAATTACAAAATTTGTCGCATTAGACATTACATAAATCGTAATATCATCATAACTTTTTTTTAAAAAGATATTTAGAACAGATAACAGTCTATCAATTTTAGAGAATTTAGTAGTGAATGTATTGATAAGAACTGATCCATATTTTTATTAATTATATTTAACTTTAGCAGCTTTCTTTAAAATGTGTCTTCAGCACAACTTTTGGTTTTTTTTTTTATAGAGGAAAATGCATTATATTTGAAATAGAAAAATCATGTTTTTATTTAGATAAAAAAAATTTTTTTAACTGGTAAACACTTGTTATATAAAAAACGAAAGAAAAATTTCATAAAAAAATAACGACTAGGAAAAAATTTTTCTAGTCATGTTATTTCTATTAAATTTTACAAAGAAAAAACATTTCCTAAATTCATATTAGAAAGAAGAATAAATTAATCACTGTAATATAAGATTAAACAAAATTTACCCAACTCCTGAAGTTCTTGCAGTTGCTTCAGATAAATAACTTACAAAATAATGACTAGAACGAAACGATAAAGCATCTCTATATGCATCAATCCATCTAGAAAAATGTTAAAAAACAATTTATATAATAGAAATGTCTTTCGTTATTCTTTATAAGAAAATGGAAAAAGAAAAAAAATATATAGTATGCAAATTTCAAAAATGTTGAATAGCGTTTATATAATATTCATTAAACAAGCAAAGAATAAAATATTGGAAATACAGTTAAAATTACAATGTCCATAAAAAGCCAATGTTAAATATTATTTCAATGTTAAATGTTAACTTTTAAAGCAATGGGATTTTTTTAATAAAAAAAAGAACCAGAAAGGAATGGACAAAGCTAACAAATAACTTATAAAATTCTAGAAGCAGTTAACAATCATTCTTTTAATAAAAAATAAATAATAAAAATAAGCATTTTTGAAACAGAATTTAAATTTTAGGTATTTAAGTTATGCAGTTTTTCAGAATAGATAATTTATTGACAAATAATACTATATTCTTCAATAATTTCATGTGATAAAGTTATATTGTGAATAATTAATCAGAATCTGTCAAATTACACATGATTCTGATTGATTATTCACATCTTCCAGCAGCGAAAATTCATTACAATAGATTTTACGAAGACTATCTTTTTACATTAATTTAATTATTATTAAGATATAAAATTAACCATTATAAGCTCTAAAGCCTTCTCTCTCATTATAGAAAACACTATATATGATTATAAATCATATCTTAAAATTATTATGATATCATTTGAATTATACTTGACAAAATTGCAGTTTTGATCCAGTGAAAATGTTAACATATTTTAAACATTTAACCTGGAAGAAGTTATAATAAAAAAATGTTTTTTGAACATTTCAATAAAGAAAAAATTTAGATAATAAAATTTTCTCGCTGCTAACCTTAATCTTTTGAGGAAATTTCAATTAAACAAGATTAAAATATCATCCTATTTCCCATTATATTACATTAATCAGTAATTTAAAAGAAGTTGATATATAAAAGAAAATACTTTCTAAACAGTTTTTATATGCCTTGATTTTTCCACACAAAATTAAATTTAATTTTTTCTTACATATATATAACTATATGAATAATTTTTAAAATAATCAAAGGTGAACTCCATTATGCATTCATGATTATTTAAATTTTCACAACTTAATGTTTTTCATTGGAAAAATGAAATTTAAAAAAAATAAAGATATTTTTTTCTACTTGTGTAAATAGAGAATTTTAATTTTTACATAGTACATCACAACACAACGAAAAGCAAAATAAAACAAATAAAAAATTAATTAATTAATAAAGATTGTAAAATAAGAAGTGCAGTATGATTTTAAGTGTTTAAATAGAATATAATTACAATTAAATACAACAATGCTAAACAGTTAAAAAAAAGTGGTTTTATTTATATGCAATTACAAAAAATTGTTTGCATAATAATACAACTTTAAAAGTAATATTTTGATAAAAAGATTTTACCCAGTTATGTAAGAAATCACAAAAATAAGAAATTATGTTACAATGACACAAATAACATCTGGAATTAAAAATAGAAGAAACTGCCTTCAAGAATAATCAATATATTTTACTATTCTTGAAACAATTAGAAATACATTTTTAAAAAAGTAATAACTGTTGATAAATTGAGAGGTAAACACATTGCACAAAAGTAACATTGCAATAAGCACACACTACAACAACTAAATACTAAAAATTTAGTAATGTATTGAGTACACGTAAATATAGTTAAAAATAAAAACTTTTAGTGTTTAAATAGAATGTAATTACAACTAAATAGAGTAAAATTAAATAGTTAGAAAAAAAGTAGTTTTATTTATATGTAATTACATACAATTTTTTGCATAATTATATAAATTTAAAAGTAATATTGATTTAAAAAAAGCTTTTGTCTATATTATCTAAGAAATAACAAAAATAAGAAACTATTAAAATAAAGTAAATAACAAAATTCTTAGAATTAAAAGATGACACACAGTCTTCAAGAATAATCAACATTTTTATTCTTGAAATAATTAGAGAACCATTTTAAAGGAATTAATAATTGTTGATAAATGCAGTAAACACACAACATTGTAGTAATATTGCAGTATATAAGCACTTTACAAAAATTAAATACTAAATTTAGTAAAATTTTGCCAAAATGTAAAAATTGCAAAAATTAATAAATTTTAGAACTTTAAATAGAATATGATTAGGACTATAAACACAGTAAAATTGAACAGTTTTAAAAAAAAAGTATTATTCAAATGCTTTTATTTTTTTTTATTTATTTATTTATTTATTTTTTTTTTTGGTGCATGATTATATAAGTTTTGATTTCTCTATATGTAATTCTTTCAAATTTAGCTTTCTTATTTTACATAAATTTTTATATCATTCTGGATCTGCTGACGGAAAGTTTTAGACTAATAAGATTTCCTTGTATAATAAGATATCAATAAGTTAATTTTCAAACAAATAGTTATTCCTTAATATTTCAAAACATATTTAATAAGAGAGAATTAAAAATGTTTTAATTGAGTGTATTTTAACAGTCCATGGGCAATTCAAAGTATTTTTTATATCTTTTTAAACAAAAAATTAAAAACGTGGAATTAATTTGTAAAATACTTTTAAATGAAATAAGTAAGTAAAAATGAGAACTAAAATTTTCATTTTATTAAATGACTAACAATTTTTCACAAATCTAAGTTAGAGCTTCAGTAAATTCTGCAATGAAATGTTTATAAAATATAAAATAATCTACTTCATTAAATTTATAGGGATAAAATAAAAGTTTAGCCACAACACAAACTGCACACAGTTAAAAATATTTTTAATAAATATAAAATACTAAAGTAATAAATAACTTCTCTTAACCCTTTGCGATTCAGTGTTCCAGGTGATGGAACACCAAACATTAAATTTTTACCAAATCGTTGCATTTTATGATAAATAGATTAAATTTGGCTTAAAATGTTCTTTAAATGCTTTTTCTATAATAGATAGCAGCACTACATAAGAAGATAAATAATTTTCAATTATAGCAGATTATTTAAATCCCTTTATTTTGAAGGAATATTTCCCATTTTTTTTTTTTCTTACACAAAATAAATTATTTGAAAAGAAATTTCTGTGTTGTTTTGTTGCCTGTACCTTGAACTATTGATTCTATATTACTTTAAATTTTTTACGCATAAAGTATATACAGAATTATCTGATAAAAACTAGGTGTTCCATCACCTGGAACACTGCGCCGCAACGGCACTTTTTCTTTACGTGATTTAGTGTGATTAGCCTTGAACTCAATGCTGAGGGGAACAGCTGTGTTTGTTTTTTACTATTTTTTCTTTCTTTTGGGGTGGAATAAACTAATGTTGAGGAATGCATAAGGAAGGATTACTTATATGGATAATATTTCTACACCCTTATTAGCCTCTTGAATTGGGAAGCTTCAATGGGGTATAGGATTATATCAGTTAGTTCGTACCTCTCTAGTTAGAGAAGCATTATTATTATGCTCCTGATTTTTCTTTACGCTGCTATTCGTTTTATAATATTGAGTATATATTTTTTGGAATTTATATAGTTTTAGTTTACTTTTTGCAAATATAGTTTTAACTTTTAGTTAATTTTTTAAGTTGTTAATTGCAAATAAATGGCACGTAGAGGTCTTAGTCCTTCAGAAGCAATAATAATGCTTCAAAAAATGCCCTCTGTTAGTGAATCAGAATACATGGATAGTGATAGTAATGTAGAGAAATATGTTCCTAAATCATACTTGATCAGTCTCAGACTGTATTGTTGTGTCAGATGCCAGTGAAAATGATGGCGATGATTTATCTCAACAAGGCTCCTAAAAGCAGCGCCAAAACCTGACTTGGAAAATTAACAAAATTGTACAGAAATCTTTGTTTTATTTTCTTTGGTGTAGAATAGCAGGCCTTCTTGTGATGCACCCTGGACCATGTTAAATCTGCTATGCAGGTGTAATGCATTGTTTTTTTCATTCATATGCAAATACATTTACGCGTATATGGACTTCACTGCAATGCTTACTTTTTACGACCTTTGCGGCGCAATGTTCCATGTGATAGAACACCCACAAAATCAAAATGGTACATGCAATCTTTACAAAACTTTTACTGTATACTCATATAGGCCTAAATAGACAACCTACAAATTTTTTTGTTAATATTGCAACTTTAATGGGTAATGCGCCTGAAAGGGTTAAGCAAAAACATTTTCATTCTTTATATTTTTTATTTTTCTGAATTTAAAAATAGTTTATAACTATCTTTAGTTATAAATCTTTTATTAAAAAATAAATTCTGTTTTACAGTCCTAGATTTTACAAAACTGATATAAAAATTATGATAAACAGAAAAAAAATCCTAAAAGTTAGGAAAATATAAAAGAGAATTTTTTAATATGAGAACAAAAGTTTATGATATAAGATCAAACTATTTATATGAATTTGTAAATAAATAATAGTAATGCAAATGATTATTCAAATATATAACAAAACGAAAATAAATAAATCAATATATCCTAAAATCCCTAAAAAATCTTCTTAAGGGAAGAAATACATTTCAAGCACCAAACAAATTCTAATAGAAAAATTAAAAGTAATTATAAATGAATACAATTAAAGTGTTTAAATTAGTAACTTCTTTATTGTCTTTAATATAATTCATGAATTATTTAAAGGAAAAAAGAATAACCAATAAGATCTATATACTTCCATCCAGATGAATATAATATCCAAGAAGTCCAGCATGTAGATACTGTTAAAAAGCCGAAACTGAACACTAGGCTTCGAATAATGTCAATTAACCACGACAAACTCTGAAAAAAAATTTTAATTCTGGAAAAAATGTAATAAGGGGTAAAATGATTTTCCTAATCAAATATTAATGGAATAAAAGTTACAAGTGAAATACTTAATTAATAATAATCAATGATTATATATATTTTATAACTAGTTAATGTTGTATGTTTAAAATGCCTTTATAAAATATAAAAATAATAATACAAAAATTTATAATTCAATTTCTTTATTAGCAAGGATTTTTTTGACACTTCAATATTCAAACTTTGAAAAATGATTTACAAAACATGCTATGTAACAAAACTCTGAAAACTAAATCTAATAAAAATACAAAATATAATTTTCTTAAAAAATGTTAGCATCTATGTTTCATGATATAAGTTAAACTAATTTCATAAATGAGGCTTTATAAAAACTAATTAAGCAGAAATAAATGAAAAGCAGTTTACGGATAAGTAAAATAAATTTATGTCACAACATAATTGGTAATAAAAAACAATATTGTTGAAGGAATGTTTTGAAAATTAAGATCACTATCTGAATCTTGTAATTAAACAAAAAAGTTAAAATATGTTACTATTCACATATTTTAAATTTAAAGGTAAAAAAAAATGCTTTAGAAAAAAAATTTGAAAGTGTTATTGTCAACAAAATAACAATTTAAAATCTTCTCATCACAAATATTGTTTTAAAACAAAATTTAATTAGAAATTAAATTAAAATACTAAAGAAAAATAACTTAGGCTTCCAATTTAAAATTATCATGAAAGTATATAAAGTATATAGAAATTAAAATTTTAGTCACTGTGGTACATTTTTAGCAGATTTTCGATAACCCAATAAAAAATATTATTAATATGACAAAGTTTTTGTTTATAGTTGTTTGTCAATTACTATATGCATTGTTTAGATAATAAATCATTCAATTATCATAACAGATTAAATTATCAAATGTATTAAAATACAAGCTAAACATTTTGATATTCTTTTTTTAATATTAAATATATTTCTTATAATAAAAATTCCATAAAAAAATTATTTATCACTAGAAATAACAAAAAAAAAGTATTAAATAGGAATTAAATCTACTGTAATATAGAGTAATCACAAAAAACTTTGTAATTGTGTTTTCATGAAGTACAAATACAAATTTGGTTAATCAAAAATAAAATAGCAAATTTAATTTGAATGAGAAAAAACAAATTTTAAGACATTTATTATTTTTTAAAAAGTTAAGATTTCTTTAGCTAAAAAGAAATAATTCTCAAACAAAATAAATTTTATAATTGTTTATTTAAATGAACTAATAAAATAGAAATTTAATTTCATAGATAAAAGATACTTTAATTTAAAAAAATAAATGATAAAAACTATTGTCATTATAACTTACAATCTGTGTATCAAATTTGCTATTTATATATGATGAAAAACTAATCCATGGACCAAATATCACAGAGCCAGGATGGAATAAATATCCAAAACAGGGTAAGAATGATGGTATTTTTTTATCCACATAATTAGTATCAAAAGCTAAAGAAATTAACTTCATGGATAAAAGCATTTGGCAACCTGAAAAATTTTCAAACACATATAAATCATATAATATTAAAAACAATTATAAAACATACTTTAGAATATTACTTAATGAGTCACATGTTTAATTTACATCTCACTAGAATAAAATTTATTCCATGTGAAACAATCTTCGAAGTTTTTATCACATTTTTCTATATTTGATAATATAAATAGCAAGAGCATTCACATGATTTTCATTTATTAATATCATAATAGTTTATCATGCACCACTATTTTGCACACTTGTTTCCTAATATCTATAATAAAATTTTCTTCAGTCATTTGAGAAAATTTTTAATCATCCCAAAATATGTAAATATTACAATATAATTAGTTAGAACAGCATTATCAGTTATGGCAAAACATGGTATTATTTTGTGACAACTAATAATGTCATAACTTATGATATAGAAAACAATGTCTTCTAAAAATAATAATTCTTTGAAACAAAAAAATGCAATTTAAGAAAATAGTACTTTTACATCAATGGAACTCAATTAAGTACTAAGAGTAAATATTGGCAAAAACACTATTTTTTTACAGCTTAAATTATTACTACTTATGAAAAATTTAAAGAATATCTAAAATACTGCATAGTTTATACAATACAAAAGAAGACAAATTAACAGGGAAGAACCAAATTTTGAATATATTTTTCAAAAATAAGTATAGACTTTAATATAACACACTTTTATAATAAAAATCATAAAATACAAAAAAATAGAACTCAAAACAAATACTTTCCAATTCTGATATTGGTATTAGAAATAAACTTCAAGGTAATATTTTTTACAGTAATTAGCATAAAAATATTAAAATGTGCAAGACTTGGAGAAATACTTGATATATAATTTTAATGATATATAATGATAATACAAAATTTTCATATAATGGAACATAATATAAATGAAAATCAGACATTTTCATTAGTTTAAAATAAATTAAACTTTTTCATGAAGTATATTATTGATCTCCAATGTACTTCCTAATCCTGCATGGATTGAGGACCATTTTACAAAACTTATAAGCCTTGCTGCTTCAGCAGCTCATTGATAACAGCCCAATTAAAATTAGTAGGACCTGTATTGCTCTTCAAAAAAGTTACTCAAATTCAATGAAATATCATTGTATTCAATTTTTATTTCTAAAGTAAAGCAATTTTAAGTTCTTGTTCAGGTCATAAAATGTTGTATAAATATTTTCTTGTAAATAATCTTGTTGATAATATATACTAAAGAGGCATAGTATATATTATCAACAAGATTCAACCTGTATGCTTGCACATGCTTTTAGTAGTCAGTTTCAATTTGATGCTAAACTTTCAGGGAAAAAAAGTGTATTTAGCATTATGAAATAAACATGATTTTATAATTATATTAATAATTGGTATTAAAAAGTTAAAAGTAATACCTTGACTATACTGTATCATCTCAAGTATTATAATTTCAAAAATAATATGCATTAAAATTGAGTATTTCTACAATTATAGTACATTTAAACAAAAGAAGAAATGCTGAAAATTCCTTAATTTTTAGTCTATGACAGGGTAATTTTTTTTACGATTTTATATTATTACTGAATCATAAGAAAATGTTTAAGAATGCATTTGTTGCAATACAACAATTTAAATATCATACACCTACATGATTAGTTAATAATTCTTTTTTACAAACAAATTAACTGACAAAATTAATCACATTTAAACAAATATATTAAATTTAAAATCCAGATTAGAATTTTTTAGAATGCTAGAAAATCCCATTTATTTTTCTTGAATTTTACACCACATATAGATTATAATTCAAAAACACAGTTTTAAAATTAAAATTAACTGCCAAGAGATATTTGGTAATTTTCTTACAATAAAAATCATGTATTTTTGATGTTATAATACTGTAAAAACTGAGATAATTGTAGCAATAAAATAAAAATACTGTAGAATTAGATAATATTATCCACATACAGTTCATATTTTCTAAAACAATGTTTTAAATACATTACTTAAAATAACTTTAGTAATAAATAAATTTAATGTAGCATTTAATTTAGATTGGGGTGCATATTATATATATGAAAGAATATTTTACCTCGTATACGATGCCATAATTTCTTGTCAGCAAAAAATAGTTCACTGAAAAAAAAATATTTAATAACATCAGTTTTAATAAAACATGCTGTTTTTCAAACTAATAATAAAATTAATTCTTACCATATAATTAAAAACAGAAAACACACAATTGCACAAATAGTTCCTTGATACTGGTTTAAAATGGTATGTGTAAAAAGTAATACAGCATAGCCTACAGCAGCAAATATCAAAATGTATAAAATATCATAACCAAAAAAGCTATATAGGCAAACACCTCCCAAAAATGATGACGACACATGAAAAACATGATCTGGCAAAAAACCTGCAAAAATAAATTTCTTAGGCATAAAATACAAATTTTAAACAAAAATTTAATATTTAAAATTATTTGTATGCATTATGTGATTTTCTATGAATAAATTAAAATACACACAAGTTCAATAAAAATAAAAAGAATAAAAACCAATCACAGTTTATATTTATTATACAAGAGAAATACATTGCTTCTGTTATATATTAATTTGAAGAATTTAAGAGACTGTTTCTTGATGAAAATACAATGAAATTTAATAGCATGCTCTCCTTATTCAATGCTGAATATAAATTTTTAATATTTCACTTTACAGATCAATGTTAATTATTTATCAGTAGTAAAGGGAATTTTTAATCTGAAATTGAATTTATCTTAATGTGTACATAAAAGTTAAAGTTAACTGATTTCTTCCGATATACCAGTTCTTGACACAAAATAACAAGTATATCAGTACATTGAATGTAGATTTAAATATCCTCATTTGAATATATAGGCACAAATGCATAAACAAATGGAACAAAACATCAAACTTAATAAAAATAAACTTCAGATGTTTTGTTCTCTGAATTTTGTTGTCTTTTCTAAGGCACCAATTAATGAAAGACACCAATTAAAAAAGTCAAATCTATTGCTATGACAGTTCCTTTAAAAAAAGAATCACAGGATTACAAAGAAAACTAGCAATTATGTTACATGAGAAAATGGAATTGTTATCATACTGTACAGTGAAATTACAGCCAGATAAAACAAAGCATGTATTTTAGACATAATGCAGATATTTTCATTTTTTGGAATAATTAAAATAACAAAACATCACTCTTAATAATAACTGAAAATATTGCCTAGTAACGGCTCCATGCTTAAAAATATTACAGGCAATATTTTTCACCAAGCATTGCAAAATAATAATAAACAACTAACTGAAAAAGAGAAAAATTACATAAAATGTTTCTTGAAAAATGCAGAAACTTGGTGTAAAGATTTAGCAATAAGAAACAATTGGTACAAAATTTACTGGATATTAAGATTTCTTCAGATTATTATTAATGTGATACAGGTTCTTCAACCATTATTCAACAACAATTTATAATATAAATAAAATGATTTAGAAAATTCTTAATATAAGTTCAAAAATCTGTATTTTTTTATAGAGGATGCATGCTAACATGTTTTGATAATTTTTGAAATCATAAAACCATCTAAATACTTTAGCAGAGAAATAATAAATATTCATTTTCTAAAACATGTAGCATATAATATCAAATTCCCTATCGAAAAAAAAATAAAAGGTACCTATATTAAATGAATTATACAATTTCTTAGTATTGCCAGTTTTCCCCCAAAACTCAAGTAGAAATATAGTGCTTATATTATAATAAGAAATTTTCTTTTCTAATTAAAAAAAACTTTCAAGGAATTAGTAGGATATTCCCCTCCCCCCACTGGTGATCATCGTGACTTTTTTCAGTGCCCAGTTAAAAGCATTTTTTAACATGGAAATTTCTTCAAAACTCCAAAAATACACATTTTAAAAAATTTTAAATATTACAATAGTATAAAAAATCTAAAATAGTATTACTGGAAAATGAATTAAAAACTTCTTTTTGTTTTGCCTTCTCTTCAAAACAATCCATAAAAGAGTAAATAATATTAATGGACTTACTTGAAATGACGTCAAGCTCACATATCGAATATACTCTGTGATATTATGGAAAAATATAACAATAAATTAACAAAGATACATAAGAAAATGATAATAATAAATAAACAAAAAGAGATTGGGAAAAAAAGAACAGTTTACGATTCTGAAAAGATAAAAGAAAAATATAATAAATTAAAAAATATATAGATAAGAAAAATATATAATAGATATACAAAAAGAAATTAGAAAAAAGAATAGTTCACCATGTTCGGATGCTGGCTATAAGGAAACACAACAACAAACAGTGGTCAAATGGCTTCGAATAGAAACTTAGAACAAAAACTTTGAATTGAAATGTAGAACAAAAACATTGAATTGAAAGTAAAACAAAAAGTTTGAATGTAAAGTAAACCAAAAACTTTAAATGCTGTTGCCACTGAAAAGAACTGTATATGTGACGCAAAAATTATGTAAAACACGAGAAAAACGAAATCTGGCTACAAAAAAATCTGAAGAGTAACAAAAATTTAAAAACGCAACACAATAATCAAAACAAAAGACGCTAGATTTGGCAAGAAATCACTTGGGAGGGGGATATCATACTTATACCCCAAATTGTTTAGATTATAAATAAATAATAAAAAGAATTTGTTTCATGTTGTTAGCATGATTATACTGTTCACCATTTGTAACTTTGGTTAAAACAAAATTTTAGCTATATTATGCTTTCTTGATTTGAATTTTAATAAAAGGCCAGTACAGTCAATGAACTAATATAAAGACAAAATATCTCACATATTACCAATACTGCAATGAATTATTTTGTCAAAATAACTTTTTGAAAACTCAAGTTTAAAATGCATAATAAACTAAATTGTTAAAAAAGGGAAATATAAAAAATTCATTAGTATGATAAAGGAAAATTCTAGTCTTTCAAGGGATTAAGAAATTCCATTAACTCTTAAATAACTTTTGATTTATTTTATACTTTTATTTCTCTATCTTGTACTTAAAAGAATTTTTTCTATTTTAAAAAAATATTTTTTACTACAGACCATTTTAAGTGTTATCTGAATAAGTTAATTTTCTAACAATCAAAGAATCATGAAAAACTGAGTAGTTTAAAAATTAATCAAAAAATCGGTATTTGCCACAAAACTAGAATAATTTTCAGATATATTGAAATGCTAACAAGACAAATTCAATAACAAATTTTAAATAATTACACTACAATAATCCCAATAAAATATTTTTACTGTTGGATTAAAATTTGAGCAATAGCATTTAACACAAGAAAATATAATTAAATTACATCAAATTTCTAAAATTCAGTTTACCACTTAAGATAGATCTAAGTCTTTAGAAACATTGAATATATTTTGGAATTATGCATACTACTCTCTATTGCACTTTATTGTACATACAATTCTAATTTGCATTTAAATATATAAACATCAAAAAAAATTTTTAATTTATTAATCAAAGCAATATGTGGTATTTGATGCTATTTAACACTAAAAATTAAAATCAAACGATTACTTTTATTGGTGACCATCATTTTTCACAGCTGCCATATATCTTTCTGATATATTTTAAAATATATTGACGTTTACAAAGTCGCCAAACTGAGTAATTGTTAGGTATAAACTAGTGTTGCCAAAATTAAATGTTGTAGATTATCCTCAGTATTCTGTATCTTATTGATGTAATAATAAATTTAGGTAGCCAGAAGAACAGTAAAATCCACCAAAAGTTCTCTAAATTAAAAAATGCACCAAAGGGATTATATAGCAGTTGTGTTCATCATTCTTCTTAAAACCAAAATCTTGAGATGGTGGAATACACATTCAATTACGTTATCCACCTATTTCATTAGTTATGAAATTACTAGGAATGTGCTTATATATAACACAAAGCCAAATAATTTAACAGACACAAGTGTAAATTTCAATTTGAAAAGATTAATTGCATTTAAAAAATATCTTACTTAAAGAAAGTGATAGTTTTAAAAGCGAACAGTAACACATCAGTTTGGCACCTGCCGTAAATCCATCAGATAATGTAGGTATTAAGCAATCTTTCCATAAATCATAGAGTGTATATTCTGTTACAGAATCGAAGTATAAATCTCCATAATCATCATAACTATCATAAAATGTATCAAAATCTGCTTCATATTCATAATCAATCATTGCTCATTCCTACAGAAAAGAAAACATTTTAAAAATAACAATAATATAAACTGTTCTTTACAAATTTATAAACTTAAGAAACAATACGCATGCAAAAAACGGAACTAACTTCAATAAAGAAAACAATATTGAAATTTCAAAAACTTACAGTGTTTAAACTATAATAAATACTTAAAATTTAAAAGTTTTTGGAATTTTTTCCACTTATAAATTTAAACAATAAAAATATCTTTCATTTTTAAAACAAGATTTTTTACTGTCAAAGAAGAAAACCAGTTTGACAAATCGCTATAAATACCGCAAAGTAAAAGTAAACAAAGTATTAAAAATCCCGCAAAACTACAGTTACAGCTACAGAGAAAATAAACATTTTTTTTTTTCAAATAAGCATCAAAACAAAAATAATTAATTTCAAATGGAAAAAATAAATATTCAG
Source organism: Latrodectus hesperus (assembly GCA_037975125.1). NCBI lineage: Eukaryota > Metazoa > Arthropoda > Arachnida > Araneae > Theridiidae > Latrodectus > Latrodectus hesperus. The sequence continues at coordinate 48,145,576 of CM075853.1, forward strand.
AATGCAAGAAACTCATATATATTTTCAAATATTCTTAAGTTGATGAATGTTTATTTGTTTGACAATCATCACTTATAATTCTTCAAATTCACTTTGTATATAATTTCAGTGAAAGAGTGATTCAGTTCAATCCAGTACTTCCTTTTGATTGGATCATGTCTAGTCAATTGAATTTCCGCGAATCTTTGGGTTGCTAGAATTTGGCGGTTTTACTCTTAATTTAGCCTTTTTTTTTATTATTATGTTTACTTTCTCTGTAAAGCCCAGAACTTAAGAAAAATTTTGTTATTATATTTTTACGAGCAGCTCGCCATTATCATTTTATAAAATTGTATGTGAATTATTTATTTAATCCATCACTTAGTGTTTCCCTATCATTTCATATAATCGTATATGAATTATTTATTTAAATTGCTGAAATAGTACATCGAGGAGATTTTTTATCTACTTGTACATTCAGTATGAATAAATTACCTTGAATACTTTAAATCCTTCTGTTATTCTAAGTTAGATTTCTAATATATACAAAAAAATAAATAATTTTTCGTATTCAGGATGTATATTTTTTTCAAAGACTTATTTTTTAATCAATAGTGCTTGTAAAAATTGTCTAGTTAACATTTTAATGTACTTGTAACTTAAATGACAATTATTGAATTAATAATTTCCTTTCATGTTTTTATATTGTATTCGATAATTTGATTTGATTGAAAGCATACTAGTGTTTCAAAAAAAACTCCTTTTTTCTATCATAGATATCATTCACAGTTATATTTATAATTTTAAGTTACTTATTGTTATTTTAAAATTTTTGTTTTGTTAAAAAGCATTTATTTAAATTTGTAAATTTTTATTTACTCTTAACTTTATATTGTATAGTTGTTGTAAAGGAAATGTGGTAGCACAATAAGAAAATATCGTTAATTCAATATATATTAATTAAAAATGAAAAGTATATACGTATAAAATTAAAAAATATATAAAAATATAAAGTATAAAAACTTCATACGATTACATAAGAAATAGCAAAAGTTTACATTTTTACGTAAGTCATAAATTGCTTTACGATATTTCTATAGAAAATCTCTTATTGCTGTAAATTTTCAAACAATACTTTTTAAGACAATTTATTAAATCAAATTCAAAAAAGTATTTTTTCAGCCTAGTAATGACATAGCAAAAGAAACTTAACTTTTAATATATTTCAAGATTTTTTTATGGATAAATAATCTATATTTATTTTTGTAGCTTGGATCATTCGTATACTTAGTTATATTTGGCGAAAAATTGGAGATTTCAGTGTTACATTTAATATTAGATAAAACTTAAAATTAATCACCAGCGAAATGAACAAAGACACATAGCTTGAAACTTTCAGAAACTGTGAAGATATTGTTACTTTGAATGTAATAAAAAAGGATTTTTAAGTTATAATAAATCCTGACGTGCTTTTCAATGCTTTCTAATGACTGAAATAACTTTGTAAATTATTCATAGTTTGAATGAATAAATGAAATTTAAATTAAAGAATATTATTCTAGATAATACCGAATTTAATCGAAATGTCTGATTTCAAAAATTTTAATATAAAATGTTTTTTGTGCAACTGCTGTAATATTTATGCACTTAAATTGGAATATAAAATAAATTAAAAATCAATATGGGAAATAAAATATAATATTTTTCCTTATGATCATTTGTACCCATTAACAGTAATTAGAATATATAACATTTTACATATCTGTTTTTAAAAAAAATCGGTTTCTTTCTTCTATGGAAAAACTAAGCTAATTTCTAACTTTTTTCTAAAAAAATTGGCTTGACAAACTTTAAGGATGTCTTTTTTGTAACATAGTAGAATTGAAGATTTTTCACCTGAAGATATACGGCAAATCTCTTTCAGTAGATAATTTAAGTTATCGCACCCATAAAATTATTTCAACACTTTAATTTCCAATAATTCTTTTAAAGTTAGCAAAACTTATTTTACATTATAATTTTTAAAAGTTGCATATTTATGCAAGAGTTTCACATTTAGAGGAGAGAAATATTGATATTCCAAAAATAAAACCGTTCACTTTGTTTGCTAAAAATAATTTATTTTTAGTAAATTAAATGAATTGTTTGATTTTTTTGAGACTTTTGCATAAAAATCAATTTTATTTGTTGAAAGAATTAATTTATTTATGAAATATTTTGGACAATTTACATAGTTTTAAATATTTGAAATAAAAAAAGCAATTTGTAATTATTTAGAATTTTTTTTTAGCATTTAAAAAAATTCGAAATTTGCTTATAATTATTTTAAATTCTGTGAAATATTAATCGCTTACATAAACAAACAATAAATTAAAACACTCTTTTATGTATACACTAATTATTGAAGATTCATAATTAAAGCAATATTTCATTTTCTATGTTATTTCTGTATGATATATTTTATTACATATTAACAGATATATAAGTTTAGTCTACATAATTATAAAACAGTCTTTAGCAAATAACTGAAAGCTTAGAAAAGTTCAAAAATTCGCAAATACTATATGCTGCTGTATAATGGTCGGGTACAAAGATTTCCACCTTTCAACATTACAAGGGGTGGAAGTGATTGCATAATATAAAATAGGGCTACTTAGTAGAAGTGTCATCGTAGCCCCGAAAGAGGGTCTTTGTAATTCATAAGTAGGTATTATAATTGGAATTCCTTTCTTCCGCGTTCCAATGTATTTTAATCCGCAACGAATGATAAAAACCGAAAACACAATTGCTGCAATGAACAAAAGAATTTTTTTCAAAAATCGGAAGAAATAATAATTGTTATTTAAAAAAAATTACAGTATAGGAATGTAGAAATAAGAGATACATTTTTTTATTTGCTCCCAGCGTTTTTGTATTGATGATAATTTTTAAATTAGAGAAAGAACCACTTGCTTCCATTCTTGAAGAGAGAATTATGACAAGCTGTGTATCGCAGTAAATGCACCAGAGTATATAATTTAGAATGACAGGTTTTAATTATAAGCAAAAATTCTATTGAAGTTAGGTAATGACTAATAAAAAAATGAAAAATTCAGCATTATCTAGAAAAATAGAAATCAGTGCCCAAAAAATAAAACATTATGTATATGTACTTTAAAGCCAGTTTTTCCATGCCAATTGCAATCTGTCAAATGCTTTTATAAGGAAACTAAGGAAACTTTTACAAAAACCAAATATACCTTTAAAAATGTGATTCGAATTATCTTTGATGGAAATTTTTTAAAATTTATATTAATTAATTATTAATAATTTATATTAATTTTTAATTAAAGGCTATATCTGACTTCTTATATGGTTAAGGAAAACTTGTTCGATTTAGAGAAATAGTTTTATTAAACATATATTGCATTAAGAAAGTTAAATTTATCGCAATCATGCTTAACGATTTTCTGATTAGTTTTTATTCAGTACATTACATGTTTTTTCTGACTTTACGTTTCTCAAATAATGATAATTAATAATGACAAGAAAGCAAGATAAAATAAATTATAATAATAAATAATGAATTTGCTTAGCAATGAATAATAAGGATAATAAGGTGTACTTTTTATTTCTTATTTATGAAAATTATTTTGTTTCTAATTTAAAGGAATTCTTAATCAAAATTAAATATTTAATTGCCAGCAAGAAGTTATTTGTTAGCAAAATTTGCCTGAAAGTGCATATCTCTAAAAAAAGTGAACGCCTTTAAAAATGCAAAATTCAAGCAATTATTATGTATGAACTGAAATATAAAATCAGAGATTATTTCTTCGGTTAACAATTAAAATAAAATTGCCTGAAGGGATTTTATACGAGCTGTTTGTTGTGTGTTGATAATAATTTAAGGGCTATTTAATTGAAATTCTAAAGGTGAGCGCAGATAAAAATAGGACGATCAAGATTAAAAACACAATTGTATACTGAATACCAAACAATAAACTGGAAAATTTAGATTAAAAACACAATTGTATAATGAATACCAAATAATAAACTTGAAAATTTAAGTTTGATTAATTTTATGGAAATTTTCTATGTAAATAATAATAATTTTCTAAAAAAAACATTGTTAAATTAATTCAAATAAAGCTTAATCTAGCTTTAAGCTATACATTATTTGATTTATCTTCATTATATTTGAAATGTTTTATTATTTTCCTTGAAATATTTGCTTACAAACAACAGACATGGAGTATAAAATCACAATTGATGCACTTTTATATATTTTTATATCTTTATCTTAATTATTTATTAATATTTATAAATTACCCACATTTATGTTTTCTTTTTTTAGTTATATCATTTAAGAACATGTTTTACGGATAGCACATGATTACTGTGAATTTCTTACAGAGGTTCTCGATCATGTTCTAAAAAATTAGATGTAGATAAATAAATTTTTCAGAAGGCGGAGTGAATATAAATATGAAACTATCATTTAGATTTATGAGTTTTTGCAAAATGATATTGAATGAATTGAGAAAAAATAGAACTATGTAAAAATAGATAAAATTATAATTCTACATGCTAACAACTCAAAATGCAACAGCAAGAAAGACTAGGGATACAGCAAAATTTATATGGCAGATAACATGTGGCAGAAAGATCAAATGATTGAAATTATAGCCTTTTGTAGACGTTAATATTGTTTACAACAGCTGCCACAAGTTTCAACATGGAATCAAAATTTTGAATGTATTCGAAGGGTAAAGCAGTCCATTTGGCTTCCACATTTTGCCAAAGTTGATCTGTTGTAATAGGAAGTGGTGAATACCGGGTCAGTTTTTCTGAGGGTATATAGATCACACGTTTTCGATTCACGATAGATCTGAAGAATAAACCCACCAAAGGAAGCAGTTCAATCTAATAAGTAAAGAACTCTTGAAAATTGCATGCCATGTATAGTCGCGCATTATCCTTTTGGAATATAACTGATGGGAGCTACTGAATGTATGAAGGGTCTACGGGTGACAATTCAATGTAGGACAATGCGTACTGGAGAGATAAGGCAGTGAAATCCATTACTACCTCAAATCATGATGCTTAAGACCATTGTTGGTGATGCATAATGCAACAATTCCGAAATCTTTCCCACGATGTCTCCAGATTAGAATCGTACTGTTGCAGACAGAAGCGGGATTTACCAGAAAAACAATATTTCATGTCCGTTGTCTATGTCCAACGTTCATCGTACCATAGGTGGCTCAAATGCTCATGATTTTGAATCAAGGACAAGCGAAGTAATGGATGTCATGCGGACTTTCAACTCCACAGCAAACGATTTCGAGTGGTGCACTACAGATGGACTCTGTTGTGGTGTGATTCGTGATGAGTTGGGGACATGTCCACGTTAATATGTGACGTTCAAAGTCCTTCCACTGGAATGGCGTGGATGTGGAGAGGAGGGTGCTCAAGTGTGACCTAGTCAGCTGACAGTGGTTCAAAATTACGAAGCACTTGATGATGGGCTAGTATTCCAAACTCATTAACCTAAAGGTACAGTCCGAGGCTCGCTTTCACCGCTATGTATATATGTGGTTCGTGATGTGGCTAAGCGATCCATAACTGCCATGCGCACAATATGCTTGTCATCACGTGTAATCGAATAATGAGATAAATGTGATCAATCTCGTCCTTCCACCGTTGCCTCTTTCATCCATTTCACAATTGCTTTCACCGTTGCCTCTTTCATCATAACATTTATTTGGAATGGGACTAAAAATACATATCATGATGTTAAAATTTGTTATTCACAAAGCCAAGTTTTCATCACAATTGGAAAAATCAACTTTTCCTTGTGATTTTAACATGATCCTTCTGATATAAATACATTTCTTGAATCAACCATTTATTTCTTTTCAATATTTAAATGAAGAACTGAATGGCTAACTCAATCACTGTATCTATATCCTATGGTTTAGAATTCCGTAAAACAGACATTTTCATTCCCCCTTTTCCCCCATTCCCTTCTTTTTTCAGATTTTTGCCATTCTTGCAACTGTTGCATAAAAGCAATAAAGTTCATTCTGCCTACCGAAATACGAAACTATATAACTTGACATTGTTATGAGTAATCTATTGCTTTGTTAGACAATTATATTCCATAACAAAAATTCTTTTAAGATTTAATGATTTTATGCAATATTAATTTCTGAAACAACATAAATATTCTGTAGTTCCTTCTAGTATTATTTCATTTTTTATAATGTGATAACTTTTCTCAAATTTTTGGATGACAGTATAAATAAAGCAATTGACATATTTAAAATATAATTATTTTATATTATAAAGGCCAATACAAGGTATTTTAAATACATACATTCATATATATATATATATATATATATATATATATATATATATATATATATATATTATACATGAACTGAAATATTTAAGAACATTTCAGTAAAATGATACAGATTGTAAATTGTAACAATAACTTGATTTATAAACTTGGAACAAAAAAAGGATATCTGCAAAATTCTTAAAATAATAAATTTATAAGTCACGCACATTGAAGAAATTTGCAAGTAGAAAAAATATCTTAAACATATAAATATTTATTTTTTTAGTGCTCATAAATATAAAACTTAAACTATATTAAAATATTCACTAATTTACAGAATTTATGAAGTAGGAAGCAATTGAATTGCTGAAATATAATTTGCCTTTTAAATAAAATATTCTTCATTGCTACACAAATACAGTAAAAAATCATGACGTTTAACAAGAAAATTTTTGACTACAAATTAAGTTATCGAATAATGTTCTTTGAGGTACAAGTGAATATACAAAATCAAAATTAAACTAAAGAAAATAAATTGTATGTTGAGTGATGGATGAATTGCCAAACCTTTTATCATTCGTTGAATATTATTTGGTCGATTGGAATAGTACAAAATAACAGAATGCTTGATTATTTTAATAAAATATTACATTAATCCATAGATTATTATTTATTTTTTTATCCAATGGCGGGCACACAAGGGTGACTGAACCATACTACAACAAGGCCAGAAACTGCTTCTCATTTATCGTTACCCAGCGAACACCTGTGAACCAAGTCACGGAGGCGAGTAGCGTTACCCGCGCCATACCACCACAAACCCGTTTATAGGGCGGGCCACATTTATACAACATCACAGAAGAAAGGACAGAGAGAACAGAGAAGGAAAGAAACATCCATGCCCGAACTGGGATTTGAACCCGGGACCAACAGCTCAGGAGTCAGGAACGCTAACCACTCAGCCAATCGGTCGGCAATCCATAGATTATCAACCATATATTTTTTGTATATCAAATATGTATGTTGAAAGCAAAGTTTGTTCATATTATAAAAAATTGATTTTAATTGAAATTCATTCACATATTTTATTTTTATGACTATCTGGAATTATTTAAAAAAATATTTCATTCTATTTATTTTACAATTTATACAATAAACTGTAAAATTAATGGAATGAAATATTTAGAAATACACTGAATAAGACAAAGTTAATAAAACATTTTAAAATAATTATTTGATAATTATTTAATACCGCATATTCATAACAACTGAAAGTAAATACCTACAGAAATAAAAAAAGAAGTTGCTAAGAGAAATTATTATAGGAACATTAATAACATTAATAGGAAGGAAGAAATAAGATCATTATAGGAACATAAATAGAGTATAGATATATAAATATATAGGATGTATTTTTATTACAATCAAATTTAATCTAATTATAGTATAAATGAATTCTGCTAAGAACATTAATCGGAATTCACAGTTATAATTTTAATGTGCACGTCATCAAATTTTCAGATTAAAATAACTATTCATTCTTGAAAATAATATAAAATTTATATATGAGAAATTATTCAGTTGGATTTTCTTATAATTAATAATTGCATACATAATACGAAAGTTTATATTTATTATCAGAGCGATACACATATTCGCTTTTATTCTTGTAATTTCATTTCTATATCAAAACTAACAGAGAAGAATCTCAAATAAATTCTATAGGTAGCACTTTTGAAGAAATAACCAGAATGACTTATTTTCTTAAAAAAGTATTCGGTGAAAGTTCGGTATAAAAAGAACGAAAAGAAAATAACGCACACATGCAATAATTCATTGGGAAATAAATCTTACATAGTGAATAAAAAAGTGTAATTCAAATATTGTTTATTTTCCCATTTCAAAAATGGTATTTTAAAAACGATTTATGGCTAATTTTTAATTTATTTGAAAACATGAAAGCGCTGCTACTACTGTCTATTTAATTAATTGAGACTACTACTGTCTATTTAATTGATTGAGAATATTGTAACTAATTTTCTATAGACTAAAATAAATTTTTAGTCTATGGAAATTAGTTACAATATTTTCCAATCCGTTAATAAAATTGACTCGCGAATTTGGCGATATTGGCTAATTTGTTCTAACGCCAAAATAACATTTTCCCGGAAACCCTTGAACCAATGAAAATTCTCGTGTCAACCTGCGATGTAATTCTGTCCATCAATGTGTTGTCAACATCGGTGCGTTGCGTAAAAGTTACTACTTTTCACTGTAATAACCGTGTAAACACATCAATGTTTTGAAATCGTCTGTCAAACTGTGCTCTTGTTTTGATTACCGCAGTTTTTAACTTTGTATTTTCACTTTAAGATAACAAATGCATATGTGATTCTGTGGTCTATGTTGATTATACCGAAAATATGAATTTCATGGTTTGGATCAAATGCAATTAATTTCGTCTGCTATTTACACGTGAGGAATACTTTTTAATTTGAGAAAGATGTGCGATTGGAATGCTTGAATCTGGTTTGTACACTTTTTTAGAATTATTATTGATTTTACACATACTTAAATTCAATACTTGAAAAATGAAACTAATTTAGTCTGGAAAAAGTATGATAATTTTAGAAAATTGTTTTTCCTTATCAAAGTATATAACTTTTAACTTAATGTTTTCCATTGATTATGCTGTCTTCCACATACAACATTGTTTTGATTAAAATTAAAATAAAATTTATTCAATTTGTGTGTCCCTGAGCCAGGAAATGTTTTAATTTGAAATAGTCCCTTATTTATGATTTTTTAAAGCATGATAGTTTGAAAAATGTGAGAGAATCGAAGTCATATTAATGTCATTTACCTATTAAAATGTTTTTGTAATTAAATTTTATTTTATTAAATATTGAAAGTAATAAATGTTATGCTTTTTGTTTATCATTAATACAACATCAATAATTAATTAGTATGGTTAAATTATTTAAAATCATATTTAGCTTTAAATTTTATTGTTTACTAATATAAGTAGGTTTTTACTGTCGTATTTGTTTTAGAAAACAATTTTATTAGGCACAAAATATTGTATACTAACAAAATATGAAAATTTTTAAATTTATTCATAAAGGAAAAATTTTAAAAGAATAAATATAGCTATGAAAATATTGCTTTACTTATCAAAGAAATAGATTTCTTAAAGATTTTATATATATATATATATATATATATATATATATATATATATATATATATATATATATATATATATATATATATATACATATATATATATAATTGTGTTAATATTATATCATGTATGTATTTTTAATGGGACTTCAATAAAAAGTTTGCATTTTTGAATTACCACCATAGTTAAAAAACCCCTTCCAAAGCATATTTTAATTTTTTTCTCTATTGTAATAAAACATTTCATAATTTATGCTTTCACATTTTTTTCAAATGTTAGTTTTTTAAAAATACATTTTCAATTTAAATTGTAATTACTAAAAAAGTTTCTGCGATAGATATGCTAGTTTTATTTAAAAATCGACTTACTAGAGACAAATATACTAAATTTTATTTAAAAGAAAATTATTTAAAAATTAATTATATAAATTCTATAAGTAATTTTGTATTCATTGATTCAATATTCAAATCTAAATTGCATGGAAATTCAGGATACTATTTTTTGATTATTGGAATGAGAAAAAGGAATATCAATTTTAGACAGTTAAATATTTTGAGGGAAGATTTGTTTTGATGTTATATATATGTGTGTGTGTGTGATTATTGATTATTTTTAATAAAAGTGTCTTCCTAGAAAAATTTACAATTATTTAATGAGACATTAATTACATGTTTAACTATTATTAAATGAGTCATTCATATTACAATAATCATAAAAATAATGTTGCGTTAATGAAAAGCATAAACCAATCTATTAAAAATATTGTTTTGGAAAATCCACTGTGAACTTTGGGACAACTTTTCTTGCACAATAGATCATATTCCTATATTCACATGGAAGAGAACAGCCAATCACTACCCCCATGAGATTCTTCTATATAAAGTAATACTGTAACTTTAATATGTTGTTCTTAATAACACTCAAAATTTAACATGTGACTTTTATTCTAAAGATTGCATTATAATATTTATTCTTAAAAAGTTAAATTTTTGCGGTACAAAAATAAAAATTTATGTCAATTTCTTTTATAGAATTTTTGTTCTTTTCTAACAATTTCTTTATTTCTTTATTGTGAATTTTGTTAAGTAGGTTGCTTGGCAGGTAATAAAATGCATTTTCTGTTAAAAATTTATTTAATAACTTTAATCACTATACATATATTTGATCTTTATAAAAATGTCATATTTTTAAATTACATATTGTGTTAATATTTTTTACTATAATTTGTGTATTGATTTTCTTTTAAAATTGATGAGTTAAAAAATATTAAAATGAGAGCAATCACATTAAATGTTTGCTATAGATTCTAATCTAAATGCTTCATAGATACTGGAATTGTGATAATTACTATTTAATTTGTTGATTACTGTATAATTCTTTTTTTCTTATTGTACAATTATGAATGTTTAAGATTAATTTTTGAAGTATATTTCTGAAAAAATTAGTCTTATATTGAGGATTAAAAAATTTTTTTTATTTTTACAGAGCAAATAGATTTAATATTATTAAATAAATTGCTACATTTATAAATTTACTTAAAGAATTTCCTAAATTGATTTTAAAATATTCATTAAATGAGGAATGAAGTATTTTTGAAAGCAATTGATAAATTTTTATGTTTTAAACCTAAGTTCAATTAAAGAATAATTAAATATATTTTTTGAAAATAAATTAGTAGATTCAGTAATCATTTTCCATATTTAATTCTTAAAATCTAAAAAGTTATTTTTATTTTGCTATTTGAGCTTGTTTTGCTCTAAATTAGCTTAAAACTTAACATCTAGTATTGTATTGATTCTTGGGAATGATTTATGCCATAATATCTAACTATAAGTTAAAATATATAAGATTGAGTATTTAAATATTGGTTCAGGTAAATACAAAATATTTGAAAATAATGTCTGACCAAGATTAGAAAAAAATTTCCAATTAATGATCAGGTTTGACTTTTTACAAAGACATCTGCACTGTTTTGGACTTACTGATTTTCTTGATTGTATTTTGTGTAAAGAACATTTTGACTTGAATGACACATCTCTAGAATTATTCTGCCCATAAATTGCCCATACTTCTTTTTATTTCAAGATGCTGTCCATTTCTAGAAACACTTCTTACATGTATTGGAATGTAATACTTCATGTGCTTAAAAGAGCTAATTATTGAAGGACATATTAAAATTTTGTAGAAGAAATATAACTGATCAACATCCATGCTTATTTTAGAAATCTGCCCTTTCTGATTGTTTGAGAAACAAAATATTAATCGCTAAATTGAATGAGTTTTGTATTAAGTTTTAGAAAAGGTCTGTTAACTCAGTAACACAAATAATGACACATATTTTTTTAAACTTTTCCTGGATGAAGGAATTTTCACACATGCTCTATTAATGTTTACTAAATTATTTCATCTTACAATGTTAATTACCAGGTGTATAGTCATGAGAAGCAATTCATTGAAATAATTACTTGATTATATCTTTTTAAAGGAACAGTAAGAAAATTTGCTATTTTTTTTATCATAATAAAGTTAAAGTAAACTTTATTGTTGAGTGCTGACAGATTAGCATTGTAAATATATGAATAATTTTTTTTATTTGGCAATTATCTTTTAACATGCGTATGAAAATTTAATGAAATGAAAAGCTTAGCGATATGGATTGCTTATATATTACAAAATTACTTATTCTGTCAAGGAGTGATTCTGTTAATATTTAAATATTTTGGTTCTAAATGAAAAAAAAAATATTTTCGTTCATTTTTTTCTCAGAAATAGATTATTAAACAGGTTTTTGCTATGAAGGTGTGGCTGGTTAAGACGGATTTATCATTATTTTTTATGTGTTAATCAAATTATTTTGAGTGAAGTGATTTAAAAATCTTATTAAAAAGTTTAAAATATTATTTGCTGATTTTGAGACATTGTTTGATTTAAGTGATTTTGTATCATTTTAAATATTTAAAAGTATTTCTTAATGTTAGCAATTCAAAATTATTTACAATTTGATTTATGGCACAGTAGTGCATTATAATTGATGCATGATTTAATACATTTTTTAAATGTCTTTTAAAAAGTCACAATAAATTATTCAACATAAACTTTATTTTAAAGCATGAAAATTTGTACCCTTTTCAAATAGCAGCTTCCATTTGACTGATAAAGTCCAACTACTGGGAAGTATGCTGGTGCACCTTACCTTTTAAAAATAGATGAGATTTTATAGTAATTGATATTAACACAAACTTTACATTAATTAAATGAGCAATATGACTTAAATTTATAAAATATGAAAATGTGTTTTAATTTTTTATATGCTCTAAATCAGCATAAACTTTCAGATTTTTATTTTTAAAAAAGCCTAACATGTCTTTTATGGACCTTGTGCCATAAGACCACCAAACCAATCATATTTAAAAAATTTTGAATTTTTTTTAAGGAATTAGAATTTTTTAAAATACTGTTCTGTAAAAAAAAGCTTACATGTTTATCAAGCAAAAATGCTTCCATTGTTGGCTGCTGTTAGTGATTTGTTTTAAACACTGCTAAGTAAAGTGAAATATGCTTATATTTCTTTATTGAATAATTAAAAATGTTTTCTTCATAAATTAAGACAATTATTAAAAATGAATTAATTATGCTAAAATGAATTAATTTGCTGATAATTTTGATTACACTGTTAATGATAATGTTGAGGGAATAATTATTTATCTTATTAGAAATACTTTAAATACATTTTTTACGTGGTTAATTGTAAATTTTACTGAAAATGTTCAAACGTCAAGCAGCACATTTACGCTCTAAAGAAACATACACCATTCATCGAATGTGTTGCCCCTATCTTGTGTGACAAAACGAATCATTAGACTTAAAAAGATGCGGTGAAAAGAATCATTTACATTTAAAACATTTTTACCTTTAAGTTGGAGAAATTTTTTAATTGTTTTCATCACATCAAACTATTAGTAAAATCGAAAGTAATTATTCAGTTTGTCAGTTAAATTGTTTTGTTTCTTTTACTTTAAAAACAATCGAAATTGAGAAAAATTCGAATTTAATGAATATTTTCTCTGAATTGTTAATCCCGAAAATTCGGTAATTAAAAAGCCGAATGAAGCCAAAAACTTCGGATTTTTCTGGATGCAGTTATATAACTGAATAAAAAATAATGAGTATGACATAAAATGAAATCTAAATGCTATCATCATTAATTTGTATTTTTATTTTCAACTCACTTTATTATTTTTTTTAAAGAAATTTGTTATACTGTTTATTATAATAAAGACTGTAAATGAAAAGGTTTAAAAAATTAAATAATTGGGATATATTGAAAATATAGTTTCTAAATTTGGAACTATAATATCAAAAAATTATTACTTTCTCGTGATAAGTAATGAATGGAATCGTAGTCGCTGTTCAGGTTTAGCCTTTTAGTCCGCTACATAGTTAATTGATGGAATGAGTTAATAAAAGGCAAAGGATTTTTCTTTATTTATTTTACTGTCGGCACTGTATTTGTATGCGTAAGTTACAGAGGAAAATTAATAACAAAAAACAGTTAAGCATAATGTTACATAGAATATATATGTATAACATTACAAAAGTAAAATACGTATTACCGGATGTTATCAACTCAAATAAGCTATTCATTTTATCATGTATAAATGGATTTCATAAACATGATCCTATTTACAAACATCTCGTGTGATAAACTTATAATTGTACAATAAACACCTCAAGAAAGGAGTGAAATGTTTAAGGAGAAGAAAAACCTCATATTTTTTTATTTCATATATTATGGATATTTATAGAAAAATAAAACTATAAATCCCCAAATGGTTGAAAATTGTTTCTTATATATTTTTATTAGAATTGATTATTTATGAGAGCACTGACAATCGAAGTTTTTTTGGGGTGGCAAAGGCTTTTACCTTGAGCTTTACGTGGCCTTCAAAATTGAAAGCAAGAGTCATTCTTATACATAACTCATCATACATATTGTAAAGAATTTGAACTGGGATTTCTATATCATTCACTGTCATCATCTATCGCCTACATTTCATCATTCTTTGAATCTTACGAAATTGCCTTCGGTTCAACAGTTCGTGGATTCGATTCTCATTTCGGAATTTAGATCCCATGTTCTGAACTGTTTTACAGCATAAGCTGTTGAAAGGCATTTTAATGACCATCGAGTTATTGTCTTCTGAGAGAACTATTTAAAGATAGTAGGTCCTATTCACGTATTGCGCGCAAGTAAGAAAACCTGGAAAACTCCCAAGCACTCACTTTCCTTGCGTGTATGCAAAGGCAGAACACAACTTCCATGCTTCGAAGAATGTTGTCCTAGTCTAGTCTATGGGGAGCATCCCCTTATTTTGAGCTTTGATGTTGGAATCCTCTTTAACCTGTACGTCTCGGTCTAATCAACCCTCGCGTGCAAAAAAATTTACTTTTGGGCGCCAAACAAACCAAACCTTCCTGTCTCACACAACAAAAATAAGCAGATGAAAAATTCCTTCGCCACCATGCTTATGTACTTATGCAATATTCGAACTTTTCCTATTCGATAAAAACAAACACAAAAAATAGGTTATTAGACATCGGATATCATTAGCTTTTTTAAAAAAAAGAATAAATAATGATTAAAATAAAATATCGGAATTCGACGAAAGTCTTCTTTAATGATAAAAAAAAATTTGCGAAATTTCAAGGTTTTGGTTTCTAAGGAGAGAGTCAAGTGACTGACTAGACGTGAAAATAATACTAATTTTTTATTGCCAAAGTCATAAGAAACTTGAATGCAGCGTAATGAAAGCGAATCTAAAGTCGATTGTGTTAATATAAATCGATAGAAATGTTATTAAAACATTATAAATGATAATTATTTATAATGAATTCTCAATATATATATATATATATATATATATATATATATATATATATATATATATATATATATATATACATGTCAATGTTAAACATTTTTTTAATAGTAAAAAGATATTTAACTGTGCAAAAGTATTTATTTTAATTAGAATTTTGAACTTATTAATCCTACTTTTGTGAAATGCAATTGTAGAGCAATGAACCAAATCAATGTGTAACGTGTATTATATTATCGTTAACACGATATGTTTCTTTATATACTGGATCACCCATAGCAGTTGGAGAGAATATGGTAAAAAGAATATTTTGTGCGTTTTTTTTCTGCTTTTATAATTTTAATTTATTTGTCTGAATTTTCTTTTTGTTCTGCTTGTAAATAAAATTGAAAGTGACACCCACATAACTTTTGTCATCTCCTTTATTCGCTTTCATTCCCTAATTTCACATTTAATAGCAAATAACAAAGTATGGTGAAAATAAATAGGACACATAAAATTTATATACAAGAAAAATTATTGAATTTTCAATCTCCTATTTCAAGTGAACTTGAAAATGCATTTCAGGAAATTAAATGTGGATGAGTTATGATTAAAAGATGATTTTCCTACCATGCTACACACATCAACATTATTTCTTACTCATTAAATGGATTTCTATTATCATTTCAGACACATTATTATTTTTTATTTTTTCTTTGTCTGTAGTGAACTTATTTATTACAGATTTCATTTTAAAGAATTTGTCTGACAAAATTCCATTATTATAACTGTTTTTTCACTTTTGGAGATAATAGATTTCTTTTTCTTTATATTGATCACGAACCCATTTTAATATCTTAAACGCCAGGTATTTTTATTTTCAGCTCTCATGTTTTTGGTGCCCGTTAGTTATTTTCTTTTTATCCTTTGCTATGCGGGTAAAAAGAGTTCGCATGCCACAATTGTTATTTTCAGCTTCTCACAAAAATGAATATTGGGTTTATAAAAGCTGTGATTATTGTGCATCATAGCGCCAATCATCTGTGTCGAATGATGATTCATTTGATTTTTTTACACCTTTAAAATATAGTAGAATTGAGAAGGAGAGTAATTGACGAAAATAATTTATACTAACCTCTATAAATACTATTTTTACTTCATTTTTGGCAATTGGAAAATAGTTTTGTTGTTTTCGCTTTCATTGGGGAAATACAGACCTCCCTTGAAGGTAGTCTATACCTCTGTAATTAACAAAAAAGTATATGTTATGATCGCTTTAAAGCGTTCATGAAATTCATGCATGTGAATTTATTTAATAATCTTATGATTATATAAATTCTTCGATAAGTATTATATTTCTCTAATTTCACGAAAATATGTCCGTATTTTTCCGATTATAAACAGATTCAATTAAAGAAACTCTTTTGTATTTGCACATTTAGAGTGCAAAAATAGGTAATAGCTATGTTACATACTCAACATTTATACTAATGTCTTTTTTTTAGTAATTTTAATGTTAATATGTTATTTTCAATGTTGTATTGTGGTATTCTATGCAAATAGTGGCTTATTATATATATATATATATATATATATATATATATATATATATATATATATATATATATATATATATAATATGTCTGTTAGAACTCTATCATTTCACCATGAACATTACTTGGGTAAAATTTTGATGCAAATTTTGTTACGTAAGTTGAATAGCTGGCAATTAACTGTTAAAAAGACGAAAGGCGAAAGACCAGGAAAAAGACGAAAGACCAGGAAAGTGTATCGAAATACCTGCCTCGTAGAAGCACTTCGTGATAAATGTTATTCTTGAAATGTGTTTAAAAGTTTAATACGCCAAATAATACTTTATTGTTTCAAGTCGCCAAAACTCTGAAGTGGGTTAATTTACTACACTGCACAATTTGCAGCTGAACTATTGACTCTGACATTAAACATCATCATGGACCGTAATTAGCCGATTCTCTAAGGAATTATGACCCTCTAATAGGTATCATTTCAATGTTGAATGTTGCCGTTGATCCTGCAATAGACAACAAGCGAGACTAAGTTAATTAGATTTTCTGATAAAAGAAATAAAAAGAACACAAGATTAATGATAATTGTTTAGAAAATAATTCACCAGTGTCTATGAAGATTAATCCGTTCTAAAATATCTGATTTTGTTCAGTTATTAAAGAATCTGGAACAGATGCCGTATAACCCAGGATGTCAAATTCTGAGTTTGGTGATTTTTTGGTGGATTTTCTTATGTATCTGGCAACCTGACTTTTATTACATCGTTGATATAGAGACATAAGAATTATGCAGAAAATTCTATTTTGGCTACCCTACTGTTTACGTCCTCACTCGCGCCACAATACGTCATCTTGGCAACATTTCATTGCCAAAAAACTCAGAACTTAGCATCCTGGATTATACAGCATCTGTGCCAAAAATCTATTAGCCATTTAAGTATGGATAAATCTTCTTTATCGCTTTAAACCAACTAATAAACTAATTCTCTTAAAAAAGGTGAATTTATGTAAATAGTCTGCAAAACTTATAAAGGTCATTAATTTGTTAAGATATTTTATTTATTTCAACAAAAACAATGTTTGAATGAATTTTGTGTTATTAAAAAGTACTGTTTCTAAGATTGTGTGTTTCTTTGCAAAAATATCTTCAAATATTGTTTTTTAAATTAATAGGAAATTTAAATTATCGCAGCAAATATCTTTTTTGCTTAAACTCATGAAATTAAAACTTTGAAACTCAACATGCTGATGTTCACCATTTACAACGCTTATTGAATCACATTTCTTAACCATTGATCTATGGAGTTACTTTCAGGACTCGCTTTAATTGAGCTACACATTGAATTTGAAATTATCGCTAATTCACAAGGACTTAAAAGGAATTGGCCTATTTTTATGTACAAGATTTTAGAGAAAGATTCCTGCAAGGAATACTCGAATGAACTGCTTAAAGATTGTGTGATTACAAAAGAGTTCTCAGAAAAGCAAGTTTATCGAACCATTGAACCAGCTAGAGTATTAGTCGCAGGGATATGATAAGTAAGCTGTCTTGGGGGAAAGAAGTCACATCTAGTAGAGATCAGAATATTTTTTATCTATAATTTGTGTGAAGTTAAAGAAGTTGTTAAAGAAATCATAATTGTGTGCACCAACAATGTGATTTTGCCTATTTTACATCATTGGCCAATTTACTTGTATCTACTAGCATTAAGGCATACAATAAGTTTAGTAGCTCAGGATTCTTAGATCTCAACGTTCAATAACCCAATTGCCTTTTCCTTTTTTACATCTGCAGTGTCTTCTGGAACTATTTCGATCCTGAGCAAGCGCTGAATTTTCTTATTTGAGGAATGCGATCTTTTTCTATGTAACCAAATACTTGTTCAGATCAAGGTACAATTTTAGAAAACCCAATTTCTGCATTGCAACCACTGCATATTTATCAAGACACAATTCATTATTTATTTTGAGTAATAAAATACAGCAACACTTTTTGGGACTGTATTACTATCAATTATGCTGAAAGATACTCGTAATGCTATCAAGTGAGTTAAACTTTTGTAACATGTGATATCAAGTATGCTATCATGTCGCCAAGTTGCCATTAATCAGCAAGACAGCACATTAATAAGCTCATTTTATGACTCGTAATAATGTTTACCATGTCCTCTCACATCCCAATAAGTTACCAAATTTTGTTTCAATACAACACATTTAGGATATATTAGAAAGTCAACTTCAATAGTCTAGGCATACCATCAAGGGAAGCTATCTGCTACATTCATAACAGAATCACTCTGAAGGACATCAGTAACTTAATAGATTCTATGTGTCTAGTTATAGAGAATTAATCACAGCATGGTCAACACTCTAAACTTCAGTTTAATATTCAGTACCCACCTTGGGTTATTGAGGTTTGTATTGGTTCTAATAAAATAATTAAAGACTTACGCCTTGATCAAATTTCCCTTTATGTGTAAAAAAGAATGTAGAATAATGTTAATCATTCTGCAATGTGTATAATTTTTGTCTACCAGTGGAGTCTACAATCTACTTAATTTTAACGTTATTTTTGCTGCTGCTTCTCAGTATATTTTTTAAATTTTTAATCATTTATCCATCTACGAACATCGCACACCCGTTGAACTTCATGGTCATTGTTCAAAAGTTCTTATATCATTCTTTTCTGAAATGAAGAGCATTAGTAAAATCCCTATATTAAATATAGAAATATCTACATAATTTTCATTAATCCGCGCAAAGATTTTCTAATTAATTTTCATATGTCTGTAAGTTGTTACATTCTTCGGAAATATCCTTTTCTAGATAGAAGGATAATTGTATCGTTTTAAATTGTATAAATTCTTCAACGCTTGGTTTAATAATCGTTGTAACCGTGCTAATCATCATCAAAATTATGAAACGTAAACTGTCTTCGGGAAGAAAAATGAAAGGAAATATTTTGTCTCTTTTTAGTTTTGCGTGTTAATTCCTGTCGTAAATAGACTGAAGTTAAGAAGATGCTAACTGCAATATTATGTAATTCGTTTCTGGATGCGATGAACAACGATATGTTCTCAGCAAGAGATAATCTTGCGTTTTGATCCGTTACGTTACGGGTTGGCGAACACTCATTTCACGGAGTCAATAACTCCCGATTCTTCGAATCCTCGAGACTAGAAAAGAACATACCACATAACTACACGAGTAGTGATGAAGTTGACTCCCTCTTCCTCATTTCGTTTGTTGGTGATGCCCATTTCGAGTTCTGAAGCTTTAAAGCCCGCAGGTATCATTAGGCGAAACAAAGAGGGCTTATTTCGTGACTTACGGTCCCGATTTAACCTCTGGGGCCTTCTTACTTTTTTTTTAATTCTCTAAACCTTCCTGCTTAAAATCATGTGCAACTATCTTCCATCCTCTTGACGCGTTTCTTCAGCTTTTGTCTTTTAAAAGCGTCTTAAACAAGGATTTGAACCATTTCGTTGACAGTTACGGACTTCATTTTGCGGTTCTCTAAAGATAAAAAAGCCCCTACTCACTACTTCCATCTCCTACTGCCATTATTTTAAAAGAGGAATTCATACCAAGAATTTATTTTATTTTTTTGAGTTTTTGTGGATGTCTGTTGGTAGTCAGTTATCTCATTCTCAGCAAAAACTGGAATTTAAAAATAAGGTTTTCCAGTCACAAATATAATGCTGATATATTTAGTTTGCTTTAAAAACTATGCACTTCGTTATCAATTTCTATTAAGTTAGAAGATATCTAGTATTTTATTTTTAATGCTTCTTATAAACTCTAATAACATTAAACACCATTTATACGTCTCATTTTTACGTTATATTACAAAAACTACGGCTATATATCTTCTCTGATATTTTTTTTTCTTTTAAGTTTTCGGCTGATAATTTTTTCTAAATTTGTAATGATATATTTTTTAAATAAATTCTTTTATACGTGACATTGCGAATTATTGCAATCAGATCATTATTTTTTAAATATTCATCAATTTTGAACAATTTTTGTACAAGTTGTCAAATGCAAGAATAGTATTTTCAATTAAAACAATAATTAAAAATATGAACATTGCTTCTAATTTCGCTTAAATGATGTGATTTAATTAAATTTTTTTCTTTATACACCTTTTATTTTCGCATCTTTTCCTTTGTGTGAACAACAACATTATTGTGTTTGATTAATTACCCAAAATTATAAATTATAGTTAATTTATTTTATTTTTTTAATATTACAAGAAAAATCTGTTAATAAAATTAAAGATGATTTCTAATTTATAAACATTTAAAATATTATTAAATACTTGGAGTTATTAATTATACTGTTGCTGTTGAAATACCATATAGCATTTCATGTTGAATTAAATGATTCTGAGCATTTTTAATTTACAATAAAATACTTATTAAAATGTCAAAAACTAATTTTTTAATTTAAGTAATAAATCAGGAGAAGATTTATAGCAAGGTTTTTATTTTTTCCAATAATCAAGGCCAATTTTCCATCTTCTTGTCATTTTTAGATTAATATTGATTTTCATAAGTTATATATATATATATATATATATATATATATATATATATATATATATAGGTAGAATTTTTTAGTAGATTACTTTCCGCCTTTAAAAAAAGCCTTTTTTTTAATTTTGGTTTAATAATATGTTTCTATATTATGAGTTAATTTTTTGCATGTCTTCTAGTTGTCAGTGGAATTGAAATTTTGTCCTTTTTATTTAATCCTCTCTTTCATTCTTAAAAAGAGTCTCGATATGAACAAGTATAAAGCAATTAATTTTTCTGATTTCGTTTAAGTTTCCTTTCAACACTGAATCTCCATTTGGTTATTTTATTCTATTTATCATTATGCTTTTCCGTTGAATATGAAAGTTTATTACGTGACTCACATTTCGCTGTGTTAAAAACTTCGGTAGAGATTTGGTGGCAAATTACGCGGCAAATTCACTTTTCGAGCGCTTGAAAATTTTAAAATTCTTCAATATATTGTGTATCTCATTATCATATTAGTACATAAAATTTCAAAGAGAAACTTCAAATAAATTTGGATAATAACTTCTTAATATGAATTATAAATTTAAACTATACAACTGACGCAAATGCAAATAAAATATTGCTTTCAATGAATCATGTTTTATTTTCTCTTTACATAAAATCCATTGGATTGTTTCCACGTTTTCCTATAAACAAAAAATTTTGTTACAGGAATCCATTCAAATTTTATCCTCTTTGATACAATCGATGTAGATACTGCACTGAGAATGTCTATATTTGTTAAATATTCACGGTATCTTGTGGTTTGGAAAGGGATAGTAGCAATACAGATGTCGACCGAGTATTTTTTACCGCGGATTAAAATTTCTCAGCAGCTCTGAGAGATCTGAATCCTATTGCTCTCAATTATTGTTAAAATATTAATTTTCTTATAATTTTGAAATGGAAGTTTTCTATATTAATATAATTGAATTTTATATGTACTATTTTTAATTATAGAGAATAATATTTTTATATTCTCTGCTTTACATGTTGTCAATCAAAACTAATTTTAGGATTTTCTTAAAAATATATATTTTCTTACAAGTCAAACAAGACAAGTTAAAGATACCAGTGTAAAAGCATTATTGTACTTATCTATAAGTATGAATAAAAATTAAAGGTATTTTATTTTAATTATAGCTATAACATTATTTCCTATTATAGTTTTAAATATTTTAAATGCACTCAAAAATTCTCTTGAGAATAATTAAAAATATATTCGGAGTTAATGATATATTTTCATATGGTAAAAATATGTTTGCAATTTTTAAATTTTTGTCACCCTACTGTTTTATTATTTCGGTATTTCCCTATTCTTTGAAGTTGTGGGTCTGAATTTAATTCCCCTTTTATTTAACTTATGTCATCAGATTTCGAAGTGATAATGGGTTTAAATTTCTAAATAGAGCTTTGAGGAAAGTAGTCACTTTATTCCATTTTCACTCATTCATTATTTTATACTGATAAATTTTGATGTTGCTTTTAATCGCATCCGCGCCTCCATTGTAAAAATTTCACACTCGTTGTGCATATTGTATCCAGACTGTCCACAAACATTAAGATACGCGTGTCAGCTCATTGGACGGAACTAATAGAAAAGGAATCGAGCAGTTAAAAACGAATCTTAACGCATATCTTGCGGAAGTAAATCTTACCGATTTGAAAACTGAGAAATTTCTACAAAGCAGTTGCGAAACTGGTTTAGCGAATGTATTGACTCGATCTCTTTTGAAATGAAAAGAGAGCGAGCAAGGCGTAACCTGGGAAAGAGAAGAAAACATTCCCCATGGAATTCGATATATTACCATAACAAAGATGCACACATTTTGCTTATTTTATTCATAATCTTTCCAAATGAACCTGATGAGCTCTCATCGCGTGGTCTCCAAAGAATACAGCTTAAATTTTTTTTTTCCTTTTAAGAAGCTTTGACGCCATATTGTTTCAGAACAGTAGTTTCTTAGCCCAAGGACCTATAAAAAGTCTCGTGCATTCGGCTTGTCAGGATTTTATTATAGAATATGAGCTGAAAATAGTGATTTATGTTTGAAATGATACGATTTTCAGAATATTTGAATCTGTATGCAGTGATTATTAATACATACAAGATGACATGTTCTGAGGCTTTTTTCAGAGGCCACGGCAATAAACCTAGCTCCCAAATGTATACCGGCCAATGATGTAACCCGGTTATCAACTGGGTTAAATGAGGATGGCGATTTTTTTTATTGAAGTAGAATCACTCGTTTCAGAGTTCATCTTAAATGATGCATATTCATTTAGAGTAAATATGACAATTGTTGAACTCTGCAATGACATTCATTTATTGGAAGTCTGTCGTAATGAGTTCATTATTTTGAATTTCTTTGCTTTGGTCCATTAATCTTTGATAAAAAATTCATTGAAATTATCATTTTGAGTATATAACCTTTGCAAATATGTCTAATCTAAAAGTTCATATACAAGTATGTCTGTTTTTTTATTTTTTTATACATGTTTCGGAAATTATTTAATAGGGTTATAAAGGTTTGTCCCAATGAAACTGAAAAGTATTTTAAAGTTGCAGCGCTCTTTTAAAACAGGGTTTCGTCGGTTCCATTTCTGTAATTTTATACAAATATGTATGAGATAATATTTTAGAATAATTAATCGTGAAATAATTTTGCTCACGAAATGCTCTCGAAATAATTTTAACTATTCGAAATTTCATGTGTCGAATAATTTAACAAGCAGACATTTTCATTTCTCAAGTCAATTAAGGTTTCTTCATATTTTAATCAACATTTTGCTGTCAACATAATTTTCAGTCACACACAAATCTATAGTTCATTTTTGTAAAAAAATTTTTTAAATAAATTGAGTTTTTACGAAGATAGTACATTATTTAATAACATTATTCGAAAGTGTAGGCTTTGAAGAAGAAAAAATATTGGAAAAAAATAAATAAACTATTACAAGCTTTTAACAAAGACTTTTTATAATGTTGCACATTAGCTACTAGAATTGATTATTTTTTCAATGTAACAATGAATTTTAATGATTTTTTATGAAAACCAAAACGATATTTTTAAATAATTCAAAACATTTACCCGACTTCAAAACATGTTCAATTATAAAAAGTATATTGAATTCAGAGCATTATTTCCCAATCCCTGTGTCACAAACTAACTAGAGAATCAATCACTGCTGTGTCATATATAAAAATATTAAATTATTTTATACTTAAGTAAATTTTTTGTTAAAATTTTATATAGTTTTATATGGATTAAGCGCAGACCAGAATGGGAATATTAAAAACTGATTTCTAAAAAGTAATTAAAAAAATTTAATTTTTGGGAAAAGTGAAACTTTTAGACGAAAAAAATTTTATATACTAGGAAAACCAATTGTTTTACATGAGTATTGAATAAAATTTCACTATAAAAAATGAAAAATCAATACTATATTCTTAAGATAAAGTTTCCAAATAGATTTCAAAATGACATCTGAAATTTTTTTATTAGTTGAGTCACTTAAGCAATAATAAAAATAATTCATATTTATATGGCAAAATTCAAATATATCTGTTCTAATTTTAAGAAACCACGAATGGTAGCGGAGTTCATTATTAAATTATAAAAACTCGGACGTGTTTACAACGAATACATACATTACAGCGGTATAGGAATGTCAATTTCGTTTTGATCTTTACATTTAGTTATAGTTAGCATCAAAATATCGTGGAAAAATTACATTCAAGTTGTGTCGCCAAACCAAAAATGTAAGGCTGATGTAGATTTAGATGTTTTGTGCTTGTGTGTTTTGAGAGTGAGAGATAGAGAAGAAAGAGAATCTATATTTTAGACTCAAGTTTGTGTCACAATTCCCTCGTACGCTAAAAGTAACTAGAACGATGAACAAATATTTAACCGAAAAGTTTGGATAACACTTGAGATTAGAGATAGCTTAACAACATTGCTTGGTTATTAAAGCTCGTAAAAATTTTGATTTTGCATATTTTCACCAGTTTTTCCTTATTGCGTGAAAAAAAAATAATTCAAACTTTTCGTTATCATGCTTTGTTGTCTTGATTAATATTCTTATTCCTTTTACCATTCATGTTTGCGATTAACTTTTTATATTTAAGAATTATTTTATTCTATAAAATATCGTGGAAAAATTATTAAATATTGTGAAAGAATTATTTTATTCTATAAAATGATTAATATCGGTAACAGTAACCCTCTTTTTTAGACAATATTTCAATTTGATTAAAAAATGAAGCATTTATTTTAGTTCTTTGTTAATTCAACTTCATACATTTATAAACTATGTAACTTAAAATGTCATATTTCCATACTTAAGCGTATTATTAAAATATATCTTCTTAATGTGCTGTGGAATTCCATCTACGTTAGACAAATGAATTCTTAAAAAGAGTTATTTTTCTCTTTTAAAAATAATTTTTCTACAATACTTCAGAAACTCTATAAAAATATTGCTTTCGACAGCCATCAATTTGCAGTATTTAATTACTGCCCAATCTTTGAAAAAAATGTGATGTTTTGATACAGTTATTTCTAAAAAAAAAAAAAAAAAAATCATAGATTTTATTGAAACCTCATTTAAATATATTTATAAATTTTTCACAGTCTTTATATTGTCTACAGTGGATAATTAGTTAATCAAAGTTGGCTATATATCGTTGCTAAATTCTTTATACCATAATGACGGATTACCGTATTGTCTCCGCATCTATAACTTGGCAGATTTTTCCATTGTTAAGTGTGTTAAAAATTTTATTATTTGCTATGTATATGTTATCCCAGTATTACTGTAAAACATATATTTATTTTTTCCAAAATAAATACATTCAACATCGCAAATTAGCCCTGCCTTTTTAGATATATTACATGCTTTATAAATTATACATTTGGGTAAAATCTTGATTATCTTGTGTGTTAACTGATACTTAATTATTCTTTGATAATTTTCCAGTTTTTATAGAATTTTTATGTATGAGAATCATTTTTTGTAACTTTATCAGTTGCCACTTATTCTAAATGAACATATATTAAAAAGTTTTGCTATAAATTCTAGTCATAAGCAACTGGTTTTTTGATTTTAGCAATCCAAATTGCAATTAGAGTATGTTCATTGTAGTGGTGATTTATTCTGAACGAAAAATTTGATTAAATGATTCAGTTTGTAAATCGGCAATTGTTTTACAAGTTCGAAATTTGCATACGGTATATTTTCTCACTCTGAGTGTTAAGTCTAACTAATTTCTAATTTTGTGATTGGTTTCATAATATCATCTACATGAAACTTTTAGTCAAATGATATACATTGGATGTCTTCGTTGGTGGAAGACATCCAATGTATATCATTTGACTCAGAATAAGTATTTAAATAGTTAAAGTGCGTTTATATAAAATCCCATTTGTGATGAAAGATTTCTAGTTTTGATTTAGTATTGCTGGTATATTGA
This sequence comes from Latrodectus hesperus, assembly GCA_037975125.1. Taxonomy (NCBI): domain Eukaryota; kingdom Metazoa; phylum Arthropoda; class Arachnida; order Araneae; family Theridiidae; genus Latrodectus; species Latrodectus hesperus. The sequence continues at coordinate 48,172,510 of CM075853.1, forward strand.
ACTTTATAAATGGGTTGTTTATAGTGAATCTGAATTAATATAACGCATGAAATAATCTTCGTGATAATTTATATGACCAAAAGAAATAAATTTGTGCATCAAAAAACTCCAATTATTTTTCAAGTGTTGTTTATGCTTAAGGGCTTTAAGTACATGTATTGTTAATTCAACTTGACAATATTAATTTGTTTTGTCTAGACTGCATTTCATCCCCGATTTCAGTAGTAAAACAAAATAGTGTTCTTCATTCGTTAAGGTTGTAACCTTTTGAAGGACCATTATACTTAAAGGCTGCGCATCGCTGTTATTAAAATAGCTTACATTGCTGAATTCAATTATAAATTTCTTGAAGAATTTTAGTCACGATCCTCCGTGTCTGTATTTTCCTTTTTTCGTGATTCTGACTTTTCTCACCATATGATTAAACTGATTGCATTTTAGTATTATGTAAAGCCTGACGTGCTCTTAATTTCAGGAGTTTTTTTTAACTAATAATGTATTCAATTGGTTAAAAAATTTATGTAATTACCTTGTCCTTTGTGCAATGATATCCCTAAATATTATGTCTCCTATAAGTCAGTTGGTGGTCTTTTTTGTTGATTTTATGTCATTTGTTAATTTGGTGTATTCCATAAAAATGTTTTGTTATTTTGATCAAATTTATTTTATCGCTTAGGACAATTGTTGATTACATTGTCCACACAATGCTCCCTCTTTTATAAAATAATTATTCACCCTCCTTATTAATTACATCTCGAATTATGACCATCACTACTTTTAAGGCTAGAAGTTAAATAATTTTCAAGTCATTCAATGATTGCATAAAATTTGCAAACTTCATTTTAATTCCATTGTATCTAGACAACACATTGCAAGACAGGAAACCATTTCATTCAAAGAATAATGATCGAATGAAATTAAAAAAAAAAAACTATGCTATTCTTGGAAATCATTTTTCTTAGAATAAAACGCTGTCAGCAAATTCTTCATTGATTGAAAACAAGCATGAAATCTTTAAAAGCGAAAACAAGAAAAAAATCTTCAAAATTTTTATCGCCCAAAAAACAGTGCTATAAATAAAATTGAATGCTTTCAAACACTTATTTTGAAAGAGTTTGAAAAATTTGGATTTTTTGTTTTGTTTTGAAAAGAACCAAATCTATAAAAAATTTTGGAACCGATTAGATTTCCTAAAATTCTTTAAAAATACCATAAAGAATAATGTTGTATAATAATCGCTTTTATGCCTTTTATCACGTGTGAAAAAGTTAATCAGGAAATCATTCTTTAAAGATTGTTGTTATTTTCCATGTTCTTTTTTTTTCTCTATTTGAATGTTCTATTAAAATATTTAGTTAGCTAAACAACAACTCAACACAAGACCAAAGAATAGTCAGTAATGCCATCGATTCTTAGATGGGAAAAACGGAAGATGTATGAAGCTTGGCTCAACACTCCTGGTCAAACTCACGCTAAAAGTATGAACTGTGGATCATCAGCGAGGATTGCCTCTGAAATTCTAAGATGCTCTAGGCAGAAGATACGTTTAATCGTAGGCTTCATAACTGGGCACTACTATTTTAGAAAACACCTCCATAAAATGGGACTGTTTCAGCAAGACCCTATCTGCAGGAAATGTCATACGCAAGAAGAAACGGCCAAGCATATCATTTATGAATGCGAGGCTCTTGCCCTCCCTAGATTAACTTCTTTAGGCATCATCCATACTAGAGAGTTACACCTAGACTCCATTAAAGGGTTATCGGACTTTATTAATAAAGTGGGTGACCCGAGCAACTGGAACTAAGAAACATTGGGTTTGGAGTTAATAGTACAAAATACTGATAAAAGCAGAGGTGCCCAATATAATACAAACCCAACTCTAAGAAGAAGAATGCCATCAATCGATATAAACAAATTTTTGACTATAAGAATGTTATATACGTTATCAAATATAAATGTTGAATTTAACATTACTTTTGATTTGAATATGTTTTATTAAATTTTGGTTATAATTCATATTCCAAATTAAAAATATAGAACTAAAGAACGATATTGATCCCGTAACCCGTAAGTCAGCTTCTTATAATCTTTTTTGGTTTAAATTTTTCAATCGTATTGATTGTGATTTTACTGCTCAAATTTATATTAATTATGCAATTACATATTCTAATTTTAGACCATATGTGCACTGATATGAGCTCTAGATCTTAGCCCACTGATATGAACCTGCGTTTCTAGATTTTGAATAATGGTGGGATCATGAAAATGTCTAATGCGCAAAAGTTGTAATTATAATTAAAAATAAGAAGAATTAAAAAAGCATTGATGAAATTTTATTTCTCATAGGTAGTTGCATGTTCAAAAGTAATACATTTACAATATTTTTAAGATTTTGAAAACTCTGTTTGCCTAAGCTGAAAAAATATTTGTACTTATAGTTCCTAATTGTTTGCCTAAGCTGAAATATTTGCATTTAATTATAGCTTCTCTCTTTTCAAAATGATCGTATTTCCTGCTATTGATGTTAATTTATTGTTTTATTGCTGATAACATCGATTTGTGTATTCTCAATTAAATTTAAAATCATTTATCAAAATTTGGTCATTTTTAAAATATTGAAGCCGTTGAAAATTTTTATCCTTTTTAAATGACTTTTTATTATTTAATTCTTTAGACGTTGTAAAATACGCATTTCTTAAAAGAATTGCAGTTTTTTAAAACCACAAAATGAAGGAAATAATACAGGAAAAAGAAAGTTTTAAATGAGTGAAATTAATTTTCATGATATGGAGTTTTTAGAATATTGCTGAAGACTTAATCTCAAGTATTTATCAAATGACTGATGCCCACTGTCAGAAGATGATGAATGGCGCTTGATATTGATCTTAAAATGCTGTAAACTTTTCGACAATCTTGCATTTAAATATCTTTTTTCTAATTATTATTCTGTGAACTGCTATACTCTTAAATATAAGATAAAAGCAGATTTTTCTTTGGTTTTTAAAGAATAAAAACAAAACTTGAAATTATCTAGTTTCAATTATTATTAAAGATTTTTTGCAATATCAAACCATATTTTTTGAGATTTTCTAATGTTGGAAATTTTTCTGATGAGATTTTACATAGAAAATATTCCGATATTTTACTAGGAAATTTTTTTTGCATATAGTTTCCGATGTACCAAATATATATTTACGCTTACTCTCTTATTTTAAATTGTTTTTTAAGTATAAAAATAGTAACATTATAAACAAAACTAAATTAACTGAAATATTAAATTAAAAAAAGGAGAAACAAAAGTATACTTAAAAAATACTATTCTGTATTTTTCTTTTATCTACAATAAATACATTTTTAAATGGATAGTTTTAATTGCTGCGTTTATTAACAAAAATATTTTACATTTTTTTAATAAATACACAGAAAGGAAAACACCTTGTAGCGAAATTTGATATTTTTCTTCAAGACTGGTATTTGTATGATATAACTTTCGAATAAAATTTTTATTCTTTTATTGACCACGTGTGTGAATTTCTCGTATTAACGAAACATTGAATACATACTCAAATGTATTCAATTTATTTATTATATATTTTACTTATTTTACATAATTATTTCTAATTAACTCAGTTAAAATTTTTCGCGCTGAATAAATTATTCGTCTGCCTAGGGAGAGAAAATGAAATACACTATTTTAAGTTTAGTATGGATGAATGAAGATCTTCACTTATAAAAAAAAAGTCATTTGATAATTGCGTGTCAAGTATTCAAAATATGTAAAACTTTAAGCATTTAATCTTGTGTAACCGAGATCCACATTAGTTTTTTTAAAAATTCAATAACATGCTACAGGATGCGCTTGGTGTACAAACATCACAGTTGGGCCATGTTTAATTTATTTTATTAATTAATCTTTTTTCTTGGTAATTAAATATTCGAGCAACCGACATTTTTTGTAACCATATTTTTCTTATTCTTGCGAGACCGTGACACATATTTCATTTCTATGACAGATGCCTTCGACCCTGAATTTTAAATCAGACAAATGTCTGAAACAGCTGCCTCTTTCATTTACTTCGGTTTCCTGATTCCAAATGTGATACTTTTTCGACCACTCTTTTAAGATGAATCATTAATGGTTGCACCCTCATGACACAATTTACTGATATGGCTCTTTAATTGTCGTCTTATATGTATGTCTGCTGAATAGGAAATTATCGGCTCATGATATATTATATATTAGCAAAATTCCTTCTGCTGTAATTTTTTCATTATTAAAAATATTTGTATGAAATAGATTTGATAAATGCATAATTTCATTAAAATTTATTGAAATTAATAATATTTTTTTTAAATGTTTGAGTACGTATTATATAATGAATTCTGGATTAATGTTTGGTAATCGATATATTCCTTTTATAATTTTATTTGTAATGCATTTGCTTAAAAGTTTATTGTAACTTCTCCATCAAATGATTTGAAATTAATTTATATTTTTAATTACAATCCAAGTGAATTTACTTCTATAAATAATGATAAATCCAATATAATAAGTTACACAATTTACACAATAAACTGCATTTAAAAAGTGAAATTTCATTAATAATATTAACAATAATGGACGATAATAATTTTTTAAATAACGAAATCGAGTTTATTTTCCGTTAATGCAATTTGATTAACAGCTGTTATGATAGCGATATTGGAAATAACCTACAGTATACAGAAGAATAATTAGAAGTATGTGTATACATATTACTGTTATTTGCTTAGATATGTGAGTTTAGAGTATCTGGCGTTTTATTATATATATATAAAATCTTCATGGGGGAGAACTGTGATCTCGCGATTCAAACAGTTTTTCGATATTTCAAATGTATTAAATCATATTAGGATATGTGGTATTAGATCTATCGATATAATAAGCAATGACATGCTCTTTTTTATATGAAGTATGTAACTGGATTCCAGGAATGTATTTTCTTGAAATATGCTGTACGCATCCGGAACCCTATTTCTTTTTATGTTCATTGTCTCCAAACAATAATGTTACCCTTCCTATGCCTATTATTATATTTGCATTTATAATATAATAAATGAACAACGTCAGTATAAATTCTTGTTGTATTTGCTTTAAATGGTTGCATGATTTGGTGCAAGTGTAGTTCATCTATCTACCCTTATCTTACGAGACTACTAATGTCAAACATATTTCACATTTTCTTGTTACTATGATAGTCTTCTTAGGCGTAGAAATGATTTCAGTTTTTACCATCCCCCATTTAATTCAAATAATTAATGCTCTTAGTGCATTTATAATTAGCCGTTTTTTAGAGTCTACTGTTTGTGCCTTTATTGGTTGCTCAGTTTGCGATGATTTGAAAGACGTGAACTTAACAGGAGTGCATTTAACTTACTCCATTCATTCAATTGATAGTTAATTTAGCATATAGGTGCACCCTCAAAAGATGAGACTTCCTTTAGAAAAGATTTTCCTCCCCCGAAAATATTATGTATGTTATATTATATTTACGCCTTTTTTATAACACTTATGCTTATCTTAGTTTTCTTCCAGACAAATTTATGCGACTTTTGACTCTTGAAAATCTTTACAAATTGCAAAAATGATTCTTCTTGATTGCTGCGTATACCTCATTCGAGCCTATCGCGTGTTTTACTAATATGTTCCTTTTGAAGTAAGGTACAGTGGGTATAACATTAAAATAGTCTTATATGCTCTTTTTAGGCTTTTCTTTCCTTATTTATGATTCACATCCCTGTCGTCAAAAGTACTTTAAAAATGCACTTACAAATATTATATGTGTTATTTTAGTTTTATACAGAATGCATTTTATACCAATATGATGCAGGAAATAATTTTGCATTACTTAAATGACTTTTTTTCAATCTCTACAGTTTTTATATGAGCATATGGAAAATTCTAAAAAGAAGATATTGGGTCGGCAATCAAATAATAGAATTCGATTGTTTTGAGTAAACGTAAATAAAATGATTATATGGCTTATAACCAAAATAAATAATGCTACCCAGTTTTTAAAACTTTAACTGTTATATAAGTCTATTTAAATATTTTTTTATTAAGAAGCATGATAATTTACTTCATAGAAAGAGAAAAAATAAAATCGTTCAACTAGAAAATTCGTTTGTTAGAAATCTTATCTTGATTTTAGAGAGAAAAAAATACCCATTGAATGAATAGAAAATGTTTAGGAAATCGCATTCTAAATTTTTACTGCTGTGGCAGGATAATTAGAGATTTTGTACCATAACAAATTTTTTTCCTATATTTATATTATTGAAATATCATTGTTAAAATTTCAAATTTCACGAATCTATTTCAACATTTCTCTTGATCTCGATATTGAGAAAAGAAAAAAAAATGAAATTTTAAATATTTGGGCAAAAAAGAAAAAAAAAATTTTTTTAATACCGTTAATTTCTTTTTAAATTATAATTTTAAGATGTTTGCACATCGTTGTCGGTATTCATGATTCTTTGGAAAAAAAGACGTGCTAATGCTTAAAATACGCATATCTCGTTGCTATCACATTTGGAAAAGGGGGTTCTTTTCAGCTCTAAAGATACAAGGCTGATTCATTTGCGGTTTGTTACGTGCTTGTTTCGTCGAATAATGCATTAATCTTTTTTTAAGAAGTCTCAAAAATTCAAACCCTCTGAATTTGTTATATCGAGAGACGGAAAAATTGCTGTAAGGATAAATATTTTCGACGTTTTTAAAATTCTTGATTTGCGCTTTGTTTAAAAATTTCACTCAAAACATTTGATAGATTATCTATCAAATTTTTTTTCTTCATTTTAAATATTGTGTGTAATTTTGTTGATGTTCAAGTCTGTATAATAATTAATGATAACAATCTGCCAACTAATGTTTTGACATGCGCTGTTGAAATATCGTTAATCTTAGATATATTCCTAAATTCCTATTTTTAATTTTTCATAATATAGCATGAATGTGGCAATGGCTATAATTTAGAATTTTAATAACAATTATAATGAAAATGGGAAGATTATTTTAAGATTTTCAGTGTAATATCTAAATATTCTTGTTTGTTGTTCATAATCTTTATGTAGCTTATAAATAAATTTTTCCTTTTTTATAATCCTATATATAACATTTAAAATATACTCAGGAACTTAACTAAACAAAAAGTTTAAGTTTTAAAACATTTTGATTCTCTTTCGTCAGTATTTATTAACTTAGTAATACTGCTTGGGTGAATCTACTCTCGCCACCCTAATTTTATTAATTTATTTTTCAAAGTTAACAATATAAATGTGTGTTAATTTTATGTGTAAATTGCATTTTATAATTTATTGTGTTGGGTTGGACAACACCTTTTCTAAGTTAAATTTGGGCTGAGATGGCAGCCGAATGGTTAGCGCTCTTGCCTTGGGTTCAAAAGTTGGTGGGTTCGAATTCCACCTTGGGCATGGATGTTTGTAGTGGTTCGGAATCCACTTTAAACCGTAGGTCCCGGTCTAATTAGCCCTCGTGTGCAAAAAAATGACTGTTGAGCGACAAACAAACCAAGTTAAATATGGATCACCAGCTGTCACTTTAAACTTAAATAGATTAATATAAATCTGAAGTTTATTTTATTTGCATAATTTAACTTTCTATTTATACTTAATAATTTATAATATTGTTTATAATCTCCCCAGTTTTATAATCAATTGTTTGTAGGTACATACTTTCGACCTGTTGTCCTACCATAAATTTTCAGGAGTAAAGAGCCATCATCAAAAACATGCTGGTCTTTGATTTATTGTGTAAATAGAGATTTATGTTATTTTCTTTAATATTTTTTGCAACAAATATTCTTTAGTAATTTTTCTGTCTTAGCTTTTGTAAAGATTAAATTTTTTGAAAAAGAAAAGTGTAACAAAACATTTCTAAGTAAATGATCATGTTCATGAATTTTCAGATCCACAGTAGGTGGGAGGAAAGTAAAGCATGTGTTCAAAAATACTTGAAGTGGCATTAGTATTTTTTACCTACCTTCACTTATCAGTTTTGTCTTTCTTTCCAGAAAGTCGTCAGGTGATGGAGAAGAAGAGTCTTGTGAAAAGAGCTCCTTCGTCCAAGCACTGTCCCGGATATGTGCCCCACTTCTGGAGGTGAGTAGTAACCTGCCCACCTGTACTATTATGGCCGTCTCTTTTGTTTGCTTTATCGACTCGGTATCCATTCGAGAGGCAGTCTTCTAAACTTTTTGTCTCGTTGAAGCGCTTCTTGAAAGGGTGTTTACTTTCTTGGGCGTCTCCATCAACTGGATCTTCTTTTCCCCTCCAGCCTTGAATCGGAATGCCACCATAAGATTTGTTTGCCATTGATATTTTTAAATTTTTTTCTATGTGTGTATAGTCTTATGGCAGTGAACTGAAATGTATATATTATTATATATGCAAGATGATGTGTTTTTATATGCTTTGATTATCTTTCTACCTATCTAAGGGACAGTGTAGGTTACTAACTTTTACAAGTGCCATAAAAGATCCTGCGCGCTTAAAAAAAAATCGGAATTTTTTTATGATCCATAATAATTTTTTTTTATGAATCTGTCACTGCATCGATATCTTTGGTTATTTCATAATGTTAAAATGCAGCTTATTTTTAAACTGAAATTTCTGAGAAACATCAGAGAATTTTTTTTTGATTTTCTTGATATCAATCAAAACTGAAGTTATTTTTGGTCAAGTGAATTAATTGGCGGTTCTTATAAACGAATGTCTCGATTTCTGTACACGTTCGGTTCGTTACATATTTATAAAAGTATATCATGTAAAGAAATATACTATTTTCTGTATATTTATAAATGTAAATCCACTATATTCGTTAAAAGAAGCAACAAATAATTATAAATAAAGCATTTAAAGGAAAATTTCTTTTTAATTGTTGATGACTTTGAATATTAAGTAAAGAACTTTTAATTATAATGTTACTATTTTTATTAATAGTTTATATATGTATATATATATATATATACAATTTATATTTATAGTGCTTCATATTAATATATTAATCAGAAATAGTTTTATCTAATTAATAAAGATAGAAATCTATAATTTTTCGTAGTGAATCTAATCTCTTATGTATCTTAAAACATTTTATATATATGTTAACCAAAAATGCTTCAAACTTATGTATATAATTCTTAAAATAGAATTGAAAATAATTTTTTCTCGAAGCATGTATCTGATTAATTTCAATTCCGTTTCTAAGAAAGATGCCACGGATATAAAAATAAGGGAAAATTATTTTTCAATGTTATATGCAAATTATAATTCTTTTATATCCTTTATTTCTTTTTCACTCCTGAAGTATTAATATGCGCGTAAAACTTTTCACAAACATTTAATTCAATAAATAATGTGAAATTCATTTTTATGTATGTTATATGTAATTATGTGTTAAGATTTTTACAGGGCTTCATGTTATCGTAATTTCATTGCTTTCACATTTTTTGAGTACTTTAAATTGTATAAAAATTATTAAAATTTTCGTATCATTTGTTAGTCATTTAAGTTTAAAATTTTTAAGAATATGGTTAATTATTTCTTTTAATTCTATATTGATTAATGATTTTATGATATTTGTGGATTATACGAATTATATTTCGAATTATACATTTTATCGTATTAAATTTGTGCAAATCGCACAAATCTTCTGAATCTGAAAACTTATATTGTATTTAAAATTTATGTAGTTAATTAAAGTTTTCTTCTAATGTAAGAACTAAGAGCGGAAAATTCTATATGAGTGAATATATTATTTTATTCTAGATAGATAGAGAGAGAGAGAGAGAGAGATATTCTATACGAATGAACGTTTTTGTAACGTAAAATTTTATTAAAATTCTTTATAATTTTATGTCACAGGAATTTTTGTTTATGCTTTTAATCAAAGCATTTCTTAAGATTTTGGCATCAAATGATCTCAATAACATTCCTACCTATTATTAAGAATTTTATTATATTTATCCATAAAGAAACAACTTATACTTTGGATATATTAAATTCTATTTAAAATTGATTGCTATAAATTAATGAGTTTACTTGAAATTGCATTTAATTACTTAAAAGCATATTAATCATTAGTAATTTATTATTCATCAGCTATAATTAACTAATGAACCTACAGCTGCTTATTAACATATTCCCATCTAAACGTTAGAGCTGAAGTTTTGATGGGTTTTTTTCTGTGGTTTTGTAGAAAAGAAATGATATTTGAATTTTCGAAGTTTTCAATCTTTTTTGCATGATTCAATAGATTCTAGCACATTATGTCAATTGTAATTCATTCTTCCATTCTTGTAATTCATTCATTCTTCCAGATGAATTTGTTTACACTTAGTATGCATAAAATATGAAACTTTCTGTAAAAAAATTAAACATATAGACTGTCTATTAGAAATGGATTTGTCCACAAATTCTAAGTGTGTCAATTTATAAGTCAATAATGACTTAGTAATTTTTGATATAATATAAAATATGAATTTCATTATTATTTTTATAATTACAAAATAGTTCACCTGACTTCAGTAACTAATAAGTATGTTTTTTATAGTGAGCTTATTTTTTTTAGTTTAGATATAAAAATAATAACAAATCTGTTATGAAGAGTTAATGTGTTTGACTTTCAAACAATAACGAAAAATATATTAGCATTTGTATCCTTTTTTTAATGGCGAAAACAATATTGTTGGAAGACCACAAAAATGTGCCGCTCATTAACATATTTTCAGTTTTAACTCCATTTAATTTCAGCTATGAATAGCGTATTTTTGTTCTTAATTATTAAGCTATATAGAAAAATTCCACACGCAAGCTTGTAAAATAAATAAAGAATGTACATCTCTAATTTTTCTTTCATTTAAAAAATGATGATTTATATTAATTATCGACTTGCTCCATCAATTAACTATGTATATAAATATGTATCAACTAAATTTTTTGAACCCTTAAAATTTAATGAGATACAGAATCACCGGAAGCGCTAAATTCAAAACAGTATTGTAAGCATTCGGTCAAAACTCTGGAATGAAAAGGTTACCTAGTCATTACCTTTCTTTGGGTACGCTTGTGTTGTAAAACATGCATCTAAGAGGTCAACTTAGCGCGCCATTCTATTGTCTGGAAAACGTAAGCTTTGTGACTCAACGCCGGATATTTTGTCACGCGAATGACAATGACATGTGTGTCGCGCCGGAATCGCTAATTTGTTGCACAATTCCTTCGCGAAATGTATATTTTAGGTTAATATGGAGGTTAACCATTGTTGTTTGGGTAGTCTTGAATCGCTATTGAGATTGAACGTGATCAGCTGATTTGACTGAAACTATTTTGTTTCTATTTCGATAAATACGTACCTTCATTGTTCTCATTTATTTAATGTTTACATTTTGGTTAGATTTTAGTTTTAGCTCGTAATCAGCACACTTAGAAATTGATTACCCAACAAGTCGAGCAATTTAAACTCTTATTGTCAGGATACTACATTGTGTAACACCTATTATCTAATTTTTATTATAGTACGATCGTCTTTAAGTTTGGTTATTTTACTCAATCATTTTCACTCTTTGATTTTTAAACTTAAATTATGAACAAGGTAACGCAAGCATGCAGTTTTTTCAACTTTGTATTCCGTTAATGATTGTTTTATCGATATATTTTTTAATAATCTTTAGTTGATAAATATATATCTGAGATTAATCTGAGAATTCAAGAATATAAAAAAATAAACTATTTAATGGAAGTTACCTATGTTGTAAGTAATATTTCTTTGAAATTTGAATTATTTATTTCCAAAAAATCTAGCACAAATTTAAAATGTAGTAATTGTTAATTTTAATTTAAAATATATTTTTATACTGATAAATCTTCTAATCTAATCGATAAAATCTTTGTTCATAAAGTTTTCCTCTCTATTTCTGTTGTTAGTTTCTTATATTTCTCTTCTATATTTATAACAATTTAGTTAATTAATGTTTTGATTTCTTATAATTTTGTATTTAATCAAATTATATCTCCACATTTATTTACTTGCAATTTATTAATTTTTTGTTAATAGCTTCCTATTTAAGACAGTATTTTTTTTCTCTATTCGTTTTTTTTCTTTCATATTCTAAATTATTTCATTATTCATCATTTTTACCTCACTAGTTAGTTTTACATTATGATTTAAATTGTTGTTTAAGCTGCTGGTTATATACAAATGTATTTATTTTCAAAAGTGGATTACTACTTCAATTATAAAATCAAAGTTATCAAATTTCGTTGTTTATATTAAATAGAAATTAAGGTAATAATTAAATGTATTTAATTATTTAAAGAAATCATAAATAACATAATACGCGTACCGAAAGCCTATTAAAAACAATAAAATATTTTCCTAATTGATTATTAAATTTGAAGTTAACCATCAATTTCTATATCTATATTGACAGAAATGTATTTCGTGCTCTGTCTATAATAAAAAGTTGTACAGAGGATATAATGAATTATTTAAAAAAAAGCTTAAAATTTGCTAATTAAAAAATTCTTTTAATTTCTAATCCTTATAATTTAACTATTTATAATGCAGGGAGTTTCAGTAAATTTAAAATTATATCAAAAGATATATTTGTGATTAATAAATGATTTATTTAATTATTTTTGTTCAGTTAAAATTTTTATTTACTCTTATTCCTCTTCTAAAATAATTTGAGAATTCTAAAGTAAAAATTTCTAAGTGTTATCGTAAATTTTCGTTATCTACTTTTAAATACAATAATAAAAGAATTCAAAAATTTAAATAAATGTTATAATATTAATAATATATCAATGTTAATAATTATAAAACAGTCATATAATAATTTTTTTTACAAAAAATAATTTTAATTCTTTCTTGACGAAAAATCAAATGTCTAATAATTATTTAGTTTACAAACATATCTTTCTGTTCGTGATGTAGAAATGTCAAAATGAAATGAAATTATTCATAACGTAAATTAAATATGTCATCAATGTACCGAAATTAGAAATTAATGATTAATGGTTCTATATTAATTTTGACAAATTGAAGTCTGTTGACTAAAGTCTTTCATACGAAAATCACTAATTCCATTACGCTCTTAAAGTGACGTCAGTCGTTTGATTACAATCGAATTGAGTATGGCAAATTATCTTTTGCTATGCTTTAAGAACCCTTCAGGTGTTTCGTCCTAAGATAGATAAAGCCACCTTTGTATTTTTAAAAATTAAAGTCGAAAGAGAAATTCCAATCGAAGGAAAATCGCCTGGAGCATTGACATAGAAACAAACTCTCTTTTCATTTTGGTAATTCATGAACTCTGCTTTGAATTGGAGGACTGTGTCTATTGCTTCAATGCGTATTCTATTTTTTGTCATCAAACATTTGAAACATTATCACTTATTGGGCCTTCGTTAGCTTCTGCTCCATTGTTACACTTTCTGCACAAAAGAAACTCCATTAGTTTTCGGTTTTTTCTCATTCCTTTTCAATTCGTTCTTATCTTAAAAGAATGTCTATTCTAACGATATATGAAAGAATAAATCCTAATGAATTCATTCTGGGGTATCTTTGAAAAAAGATTTTAGCTGTTTATCATAAAAGCAACTATGTAATATCTAATGATGTAATGCATTTGGTTCTGTGTTTTTTGTAAAAAAAAGTTTGCTTTCACTTTGAGTGTAATGGTTACACACATATTGCACTTAGTAAATAGAGTGCTGGAATTGAAACTACGTAAATGATGAATCTGCATCTTACTAGATAAAACTGAGTCTCTCAGTGATATTGAATTCTTATTACTACATGCGCATAACTATGCACCAATAGAAGAAATCAATTTTAAATGTATATATTTAATGAATCGACTGGGATTACTTTTCTGAAGTAATTAGATAAATCATTTATTTTAATGTTGTAAGGAAGAAAAAATAGAGCTGTGCTAAAATTTTCAAATATTTCACACGGGAAATGTATAATTTTTGGATTGATTACTTAAGAGTCATTCTGACAAAATTGTGGTATTCGTTTTAATTTTGCTAGCTTATTTGATCATATCAATTGAAAACCACACTTTCCACAAAATGTATCATTAGGACGATTGTTTTAATTCTGAGTAATCTGATATTAAAAAAAAGAGTTGCATCATTGGAATGGAAAGTGTACTGGAAGGCGAAGATCATTTTCTGCCATCGCGTATATTTCACTTAAAATATGTCACCATATTATCAGTCATGTACATGTTGTATTTGACTTCTTATTTAAGTTTTGTTTACTTTTGCTGTGGATTTTTAAAAATATTTTTTGACAAGAATAGTTTTAATTATAAAAAATTTAAAATATCTGGCTTATTACACTAATTCCCTATCGTATACATCTATACATAATTTTATAAAAATGTTCAAACATAACGGTGAAATATTTTCTTATTTTAATGTAATTGTTACGAATGTGAAAACGTTGCGAAATTAAATTTTTGGCAAAGAGATGTTCTCATTATAGAATATTATATTCACTTTTATATGATAAATTGTTTCTATAGTTATCGTTAAATTTTTTTTTATTATTTAAGATGAGTGTTGACTGATCTTTTAAATTTTTGTGATCAATTCTTACGGTCGATTTGTATAACTAATAATTTGTTATTCAGTTATTTATTTTGTTTCTCCAAATTTAAATGTTGATATAATATACTAATTTTTTTTAAATTAGTATATTATACGAATAAAAGTAACTGAATTTAAAATGGATAAATTTATGAAATATTTCCAGCAGACTGATTGGCTGAGTGGTTAGCGTTCCTGACTCCTGAGCTGTTGGTCCCGGGTTCAAATCCCGGTTCGGGCATGGATGTTTCTTTCCTTCTCTGTTCTCTCTGTCCCTTTCTTCTGTTATGTTGTATGAATGTGGCCCGCCCTATAAACGGGTTTGTGGTGGTATGGCGCGAGTAACGCTACTCGCCTCCGTGACTTGGTTCACAGGTGCCCGCTAGGTAACGACGACAAATGAGTAGCATTTTCTGGCCTTCTTGTGGCATAGGGTTCAATCCTCTTGTGTCCGCCATTGGAAAAAAATGAAATATTTCCAATAAAAAATAATCTATTTCATTTGAACCTCCAATGGTTTTAGGACCGTCTAAGGACTTTTGAATACTTTTATACAAATATAATAGTGCAAAGATAAATGGATTAAATATAATAGTATTTGATAAGTCACTGTTCTTCTGATCAGTAATTCAGCAATTCGTGATTTCAATTCTCACCTCGGTTGTAATTTGGTGACGTCAGATATTTACAATAGTTGGAAATATACTTTATATAGTAAATAAATGCCTTAAATAGTGTAAATGTATAGAAACCCTTGTATTCATAAAATTACTGTAAAATGACTAACTAAATCAGTAGGATTTATTTATTCATTTTATTTTTTTAACAAATTTTTTTTTCAAATTTTTAATCGTGTTTTTAAAATATAAAATTATTAAATTGTGAATTTATTTTTATTTTAGTAAATTTGATAATCGTGATCATAGATGGATATAAGATTTAAGTACTAAACAGCATTTAAATGATCTATACACTTTATTGAATTTTTTTAAGTCGAAGTTTCTTATGCTTTTGTTCTATATTTTAGAAAAACTGTTCCAATAAATACATTCGACTGAGCTTTATAAACCTGCTCTCATGTAAAAACACAAATTACATTTAATAGTAATAAAATTTATCTTACAAAAATTTAAATAACTTAAATTATTTGAATTGGTTTTATAGGAATGTATCATATTTGAGAATATTACTAAACACACAAAATTCTTACACAGAATTCATAGTAATTACAAAATAAAACTAAAAAATCCAATGGTCTTATAAAAACTATTATTTTGGAATTAGTTATTCGAAAATTATTCTTAAAAGAGTTGAAATAATTTGAAGCTGAACGAAGAACCTTACTTCTTGGAAGTCGGTTAGTAAATTAATTTATTTCTGTTCCTTTCACTGCACTTACTCGAATGCCCTTGATTGGTGGTTGTGTTTTAAGAACATCTTGTACTTCAGATAGTTTCTCTTCCACCTTCATGCAAGGTAAAATGTATATTAAATTCTTGGATCAGTAGTCAAGACGTTAAATTTTTTTCTTCTAGGGTTTTCTGTGAAGTGTACTTTTTGTATGCGGCTGCTTAAGGAAAGAGCTATAAAAAAATCTTGTTGCGGCGTAAAAATAAGAGAGTGCGGTTACGAAAATGATCGAGGTGGAGTCAAGAAAATTTTTTTTCTTCCAGAAAGTGTCGCGTTCCATTGAAAGAAGTGCAGACACTGGAACTAATGAATGATATGTTCAATGTCTATATTTTGGTACGTTTCGCCTGTCTAATTTTCTCACCTTTTCCTTGAAACGTTAAGGCCCAGTTAATTACTGTTTTTTTGTTAAATTTTTTTCGTCGTGTACTAGATTGTTACTTTGGAATGAAATGGGCAAAAAGGAAGAAAAGTATATTATTTTAGGAAAATTTTTTGTGTTTTGTTATATTAGTATATTTTGTGTGGAGTTTATAACATGGAATGAAAACGATTGTAGTTTGTTATAAAATATATTTCAAATTAATTATTAAGATTGCATATAATTGCAAATTTATTCTTCATTGTATATACTGCAATATATTTCCTCACCGTGGACTAGTGGAAGAAACGTGCTTTTCGAGTTAGAAAGTCCCGGTTCGAGCCCAGCTATAATTAAACAATGTGAGATGGATGTTACGTTTATGCATTCAGCATTCACATTTGAATGCTTAAGAGTTTTCTGAGCTGTCTCCATTGTAGAATAGGATGAGGCTTACCATCAATGAAAGAATTCTCTCGAAAGGTATTACACAATTCATGTTAAAAAGTATACCATCGTCTGACTGTCTATTACACGGTGTCAAATAATAGTCACTCGAATCTTAGTTATAGCTTATGACGAACTCACGAACTCATGACTTTATTAATACTGACTTACTTACCAATTTCTACTAACTATAATATTATTAATGATATGTTGTTCAGTTATCATACGACGTATATTTTATCTATTTTTAAAAAAAATGTATGGTAAAATAATATATAAATTTAAAGAGTTATATACCCTTCTGTCCGTTAAAACTGCTGTAGCAAGAAAACGACATGCTATACACAATAAATTAATACTTGTTATACAAATGATTAGCTTTTAAAACCATTCATGTAAAATAAGTGGCGATAGCAAAGCGCTTACAATGTATTTAAATGAAGAAATTGTACAGCAAGTTTCTCATGCATATATTTCACTTGAACATTGTTGCTTGGTGAATATTGTTGTCGTGTCGCGTGAAAGAAGGTGAAATACGTGCTGGCACGTTTCTGATTTTGATAGAAGAATTGTTGCTTACCGCTTCTCCAATTACCTGTCAATCCTGTCAATTACAGTCGAGAAGACAGACATGTTTTTCTCATGGTCTTGGTGGATCATATATCCACGTCATGAGCTCTGAATTAGAAAGTGACTTCATTTGCATGACTCAATTTCTACATGAACAGTTCGACTACGTTTTCAGCAACATGGACTGGCAACTTAGGTTGCTTCAGAAATTCCCTGTTGTGTTTTCAGACAATTTCTAATTGTCTTCATAACATTGTGATGGTCGCACATGTTTAGAGAATGTACATCGTCAATGATCATTTTGATACCATTATACTCGGGTATCAACTGTTGTGTTGGTATCCGGTGTGATTGCATACATATCTCTTCTTGTTCACACTAACGGCATTTTGTACAATGGATGTTACATTTGTGTTAAAGCCTGGATTTTAATCTTCTGTTCTAACTCTGTGGAGCTCTTCATCTCAACGAGATTAAACTTCTCAGCAATCACGACTGCTTGTTGCTGATATCGCATGCATATATTCATTGATATAAAAACATTATTTAATTGCCGTGAACAATACTTTCATCAAATATATTACCAATATAAAGCGCCTGGTCGATGGTTGCCCAGCGACTGACTCGTTAACATTTGAAGTCCCTATGTCTATGAACTGTGGTATCGTATTCAAGCTTCTTGGACAACAGCATTGCTATACATGACATCCAATGTCTATTTGACTCAATGGAGATGGGAGGCTGACGGCTTTAAAAGACAGGAGCAAACTACTCTTGTCCACTTTTGAAGTGGTCTCCTCAGATCATTAAAATTTTCTGAAGGCTCCAAAATTTCCGAGACCTGTTCCAACTGTTTCGCTGAACAACTTACGCCAGAACACATCCTTGCGTGACTGGACTTATCCAAGCAAGATTTATATGACGATCTAAGATATTGTAAATTTTTTGGTGCCGTTTAACGTTATGGACCTGGTCTAGTGCTGCTATTGCTATTAAAAGGAATTGTTTAGGTTCTGATGAACAGTAGTGTAATTAAGCATACACTATCTTTATATGAAATTTTTAACTGAATATAGCTTATATAGCCTTTTTTTCCTTTTTTGCATGAATAAAAGTAAAATGTATTGTACTTGTGAATTTGTCAATGTTTTTCATTAATTTACTGTAAACAAGTTATACATTTTAGAATAATTTTATTGAAATAAATATTTCACGTATGAAACAATGTAAGCTTATAATTGAAGTCTAATTTTATAAAAAAAACTGTATGCTTCATTTGCCTTATAAAAATTACTTCTGATGTTATATGAAATTTGGCATTCAACTGAAAAATTACAAAGTTCTCCTTACAATATAAAAATAAAGTTCTTTAGTTTCTTATCAAAAAAAATAAAATTGTGCTAATTTCTTTTAAGAACTAGCAAATAAAATAATCAATCTAAACATTTGTTATTTTTATAATCACTAAAGTTTTTAGATATGGAAATTTTTAATGTTGAATTCTTAAATTTAATATCGAGAAAATAACTCATGAATGATTTAAAATATTGGATAAGATAATTTTTTTGCAATTAAATTACTTAAAATGTAAAATGATTTTCAAATTTTTTGTAATTTACTCACGCATAAACCATGAAGCAGTAAATTGGATTTTCTTATAATACGAATTCAGTAATAAGACTGTTATATAATGCTCTAAATTAGGATGAGGTAAATAATAAAAGATTGCGTCTACAAAGATAAATAATATAAGTGATATTGTCAATAATACTACTACGATATAACTACGATAGTCGGTTATCGATGTTTGGAGTGAAATGATGTTTGTTCAAATATAGACTTTAATTTCGTGCTTGGAAGCTTCTTACAAAATAATTCTTTTTATTGGCTTATCAAGTTCTCGTATTCTCTTAATGAAACAAGAAATGCATAAGTTTAAACCTTTTTAGTGCATATTTATGTTCAGTTTCTTATTCTCATTAGGAGCATTTTCGCAGGAAAATAAACTACAATGAAGCGATGATAATAACAAAGATAACTTGCTGAAGGAAAATTTATAACCCAAATTCTGGGAATTTATTTGTAAATGATTTCAACTCAAATAGGTGATTTTGTAACCTTTTAACCCTGCTCAGTTTCTTTCCTCATACCTACAGGGTTATTTCTTTTGTGGCGTTAAAATATTCGTAATGTATGCTATTTCTATCACATAGACATTGTAAATTGTAATGTAATTGTAGAATAAAAAACATTTGGCCTTATTCATTGGTTGGTTTTCTAGAGTTTAGTCTAATTATGTGAAGCTATGTGGCAGTAAAAGATCTGAAAGTAGGTTGTTAACAATGGATGACTAAGTTTTTGTTAAAAGGTTCAGATTTGATTAAAATTACGGTTATCCTTTCAGTTGTAATATGTGTAAGACTATCATTAAAAAAAACTTAAAATTTAAATTGTTTCCAATTTAAAAAGTTCACGTCATACAGTTTTAACTGTTTTGTTTACATTTAACTCGATTTATGGAATTTTTTTATCCAATTTTACGGTGCTAATCTATAAGACATGCTTCATAAATGTAAACTAGTGGTTTGACAATTTTATTTTAAGAAGTTATTTGAATTCAGTGAACAATATAATAAATTATTGAAAAGTGAAACACTACCATTTTTTCGATCATAAAGATAAGAATCTCCTGCGAATAATAAACAATAACTTAAGTTGATTTTACCATAAGAAAAATTGAAAGTGATATGAAAGAAGAAAAGATAAATTTGATCAAGCAATATTATATCAAAGAAAATAAATTTAACCCTATATATTTGTTTTTAAAAATTGATCAAACGAAATAATTCAAATTATTATGTTAAACAAAACTCATTTTATTTAAAAAGCAAACAGTAGTACAGATTTAAAAAATATGATCATATTTCTCTAAATTTAAAGTATTTTATTATGTATTTATATTTTTTTCTTTGAGTATTAGTTATCTTTCTCATGAAAAAGTGTTGAAATGCATAAACGCTATTAAGTATACTGAATATAAAACGTCTCTACCTAATATAAATAATTATATTAATACTCTTTTTTACAAAAAAAGTTGTATGAAGGGAAGTTATTTTTTTAAAGTTGCAGTTTTTGTTGACATTTTTTCAGCTGTTTACTTTTGAGTATCCTGAATTCAGACAATTCTTTCAAAGAATTGAGAACACAAGCAGGTACACTTTTCGGAAATTTTACCTCCGGCAAAATCGAGTGAACGACATTTTAAAGTAGTCGATATATCTTTACATACTTTTTTTCTGGAAATTATTCTAATGTTATTTTTATGGAAGGCCATTTTCTATACGAATGAATGATTATGCATTAGTTGTTATTTTAGTCTCCAATCGTGCAAATCTTTATAATTTGGCGAAAGATGCTCTTTTCAGATATATATTTTATCTTTTTAGTTGTGGGCGCATTTGCATGCAAAGCTGTATTTGCTTCGTGGGCGATGTTTAAACTGACAGGAAAATCCAGAAAAATATTTTTTTTTTTTTGCATTCAATAAAAGACAAAAATATATTTATAATTCCATTGATATTTTTTTCCTTTTAAATTGCAATTCTTTCTATTATAATTCAACCTTTAATTATATTTTACGCAATATAGACTTGATATATAGCTTTAGAAACTATTTATTTTTGGCTATTTTGGTTATAGTATAATCATTAATTTTAAATAGAAAGAATTATCTATTTGATTAATATTTCTACCGAGTATTGATTAATGGTTTGAGAAAAATAAATTTTTTTATCTTGAATATTTTTGAAAAGTAGATTTTATAAACTGTTTTTGATTTATGGATCAATAGCTAAATAAATTATGGGATTTATTTTTGCAATTAACAAAATATAAAAGGCTATTGGTTCCTAATTATTTTCCACATCCTGTTAAATTAAGGTAATTACATTTCTATTGAGGTGAAACTTATATAATTGCCTACCAGTAAATAAAATGCTCATGGAAAAAATTTTGAGTGCGCATATTGAGTAGATAATGATTAAAATATAAAAATAAATCACAATAATATTAGAAGATGATGAAACGTGTGGATTAAAAATGTACTTCAATGTTTAATGTACATTTAGAGAAACAAAACTTTGGTTTTCTAGAAATTTCATTTCTTCAACGAGAAAATGTTGACCCTTTCTGGTGCAATTTCTGAAATGGTTTTTTATTTAGGAACTTTAATTGCCCTTCAGTGATAATATTTTTTTTACTCTTCTGTTAAATAAAGATTGTTCAACAGAAATATTTTTCAAATGAATCCATAATTATTAAAGTTATGGTTGCAAATTATAACCTATTTCTGACTTCTTTATTTGTTTTTATGTTCCACTTTTTATTGTATTCATTTAATCTTGAGTATTAAAAATAAATGGTTTAGCATTCCCTTTTTATTATTCATTTTACTCGAAAAAATTATTTGGAGCAATTTGCCTGCTTCAAATATTAATGCACGCATTATTGAAAAAAATTGAAATGCTTTTTTATGTATTGTGTGTTCTGCATTCTAAATACGATAAACATAAGTTGGATTTGAGATTTTCCATATTTTAGAGTAAATATAAAAATATATGTAAATTTCTTTATTAAATTTGCAAATAATAAATATAGAGTATTTCTATTTATGAATAATTGATTAAAAATATTAATCCTTTTCGTTTTGTCGTCGCTATTAATTTACATTTCATTGCTCATTTTTTCTTTGAATATTTTACTAACATTTAGAATTAGTTTTTTTAAATTCCTTGAGGAACATTTTAATTACAAAATGGGATAACATTTTCATTTTAAATAAATTTGAAATTTGCTTTTATTTTTAACGCCCTTTCGTAAGATGGTAATTATCTTGCTGCTTTTCATATTAAAGTTCAAGTTCATTTTATTACTCGCTTGTGGTTATCGGACAACTTTATTTTCGTGTTTCATATTTTCCTTTACCCAAAAAAAAGCAAACTAATAAAAAATGTTTTCAAATGAAGCCACTTGATACACCATTCAAAGGCTTTTATATGTGACACCAATCAGACCCAAGCGAGATTTATAGAGCAATAAAAAGATTGCCCTCTCATATGAGGTTGATTCATATTCTCTCTTTGTTGGTTTTAACCTTATAAAAATGGTGACCGCGAAATTTCTTATCGTGATTCGTATTAACGTCTTTCCTTCTCTTCGAATTCTAGTAGTCTGCCGTTTGCCTCAGATCAAATGCCACCATGACTGCTGATATGCAATAAAAAAAGACAAAAGCTATTTTTCAACGTTCCGCCTCAGTACCCATCGCTGCTCTCGAAAATAACATACTAATATTGCCCCGTCGAACCACATTTAGACTCTTGGAACGTAATAAGATTATGGGGTTTCGGAATTTTCGTGGTATTCATTTTTAAGTAATAGCGCGTATTTTTTTTCTCTTTTCTTGTTCACTTTTGGTTCCTTGTTGTGGAATTGAAAATATGTGTTTCGGAATATATTATACACATCTCATTATTGTGGAGCTCGAGTCGTGTTCTCTAAATTAGATTAAGTAACTTAGTTTGGAAAAGAATTGGCAAAAAAGAATAATCACAGCAAAACGTTTGGAGAACTGGTTTTCCGAGCTGTCGCAGTCTCTGAGATTTTGACAAATGGAGATAAAACAGATGACAGTTCATAAGGAAATACAAATTAAAAACGCTATAATCTCCTAATGAAATGTGTTTTCATGACATGAATTTATGGAAGATATCAGCTCCGTGAGTGCAGCAAGTTATCTTTCTCTCGCCGTTCTCAGCTTCTTTGGAGCTTGGAAAAGGTCACTCACTCACTGTCTCATCCTTCTAGATGTCATAAAACAACTGGACACATATCCTGTAAATATGAGCGTTTCACAGAGTTTTTTCGAGATAATCTGGTTTATATTTGTTGCCAAGTGAACGTTTCTAAGATAAATATACTTTTATTTAACCATTTTTGTGATAGAATGTATAAAAGCTGTTTTATAAAATGTTGTAGAATGTTTAAAAAAAGCTGCTATGGTAATATTTAAACAATTTGTGTTTTTTTTTATTCCTTTCGGTCACATGCAAATCTAGGTTAAAAAAAAATTTTTTTTGCAGTTAATTTTAGTTGATAATATTTCTGTATTTTTATTTCAATATTTCTGAAAAAATTGTTAGTTTTATAAATATATTATAAATTGATGCTAATATAACTTAAAGTGAATTTAAATGAATCGAGAAAAATCGATTGAAAGATACTTGTAAAAGCTGTGTAAAATTGCTTAGCAATAAATTTTTATGAAGCTTTTAATGTTGCTAATTTTATACGTGAAACAAAGTGTATTTTCTAATTTCTTCTAGATGATATATTCCTACTTTTTCCCATATAATACAATATTTAAAATTTTTGATCAATACACACACAAAATCATTACCTCTATTATCTAGCAAGATAAATTTTTATTTTCTGACGTTTTTCTTTATGATAACTTTATTAGAATAAATAGCATATAGGTAATGAATAACAAATAGTTTCATGAAGAATAAATATACTTCAATGATAATTTTGACGAGATCGTATACTTCGATTTCGTATTCTTAAATGGTAATGAATTCCATTTTATGACTAACAAGACAAATATCCAAAACATTTCGAAGTAGGAATATTTTAATGTAATTAATTAATTTTGAGTTAAATAGGGTGCGTGTACTATTGGCAGTTGCTCGCTTAACATTTTTTTAAAGTTTTCTTACTTATAATTTTTAAATTAAAATCAGAAATATATATATATATATATATATACATATATATATATATATATATATATATATATATATATATATATATATATATATATATATATATATATATATATATATATATATATATATATATATATATATATATATATATATATATATATATATATATATATATATATATATATATATATATATATATATATATATATATAATCATACTGAATCTCTCTCAAGCTAATTTTTTCTATTTCTTATCGTAAAAGATGTAAGTGATATGAGTGAGAATTTTCCATATTCTTGCGAAATTTTGCCTGATATATTTATAATTTAATTAAATCTTCACGCCAAGTATTGTATAAAATATTATAAAATTATATGTTTAAAGTATTGTATTTTATAAAATATTTTAACCTGATTTTTGTAGTCAAATGTATGACCTAGACCCGAGAAAAATAATTCTTAAACATTAAAAATTTTTATATTAAATAATTTTTAAATAGGTAATCATATTATATTAAATATGTGTTAATTTTTTTAAAATCTAAGTAGCATACTAAAAGTTTATATTATCTATCCAAACAGATGACACTAATTTACAATTTTTGGGGTAAATTCGTTTTTCCCGTATTAACCTGAAAATTACAAATATATATATGTAAGTGTATCTTTTTCAAATGTAAATTTGCGTTAGTAAGTTAATCACGCGATGTTTCTTATTTAGGGTATAGACAAATCACATCAAAGCATCACGTCGAATTTTTAATGTTTTCACATGCCGAAAAGAAAACAGCTCCTCACTTCAGGGGTAATTGATTGTACGTGTGGCCTTTAGTGGCATATATGTTTTGCTATGCTTTTTGCAAGTTTATGTGCAGGTTAGGCGTGTCTTTTGATTTGCATTGTATAATAAAAACAATAGCTGCGCTGTGTTGTGTATGTCGTAAGTCACTAAGCGTGTGTAGTTCAAGATGTTTATTGTTGTGAAAGAATTTGTTCTTGAAAATGACCCGCTCGTTCGTCTTATTGGAAAATATTTAAAAGTTCCTTTGCCTTTTGGGAAAGATCTTTTGTTGCCAAAAATGTATATAATTATATGGAAACGTTTTAAAGTCGAAGAAAAAATGTCATTCTCTTTTAAAAGTGAAACTTGTTTATTGTTTTTGAAATATTATTTCCATTTTTTTGTATGAAAATGAATATTTATTACAGTATTTAAAATAACTTTAGTATTAACAGCCCACTTTATTGATTGTTTAAAATTCTGAAAAATATAGTAAGTGAAAATGACTGATTGTTCCTTTTTAAATCAAATTACAAACATTGTATCAACACATCTAAGTTAATCAGTAGTGTTCGTTTAGCAGTGTAATTCATACGAGTCATATTCTTTTACTTTAGGTAAATAATGACTATTTTATTATCTCTTTCTTGTGATAAATAGAAAAATAAAATTAATTTTAAAGTAAAATAATAAATATGTTTTTTGTTTTATTTAATCTATTTTCTTTATGCCTAAAGAAAAATTTGAGAATAAAGTATTTCACTATTTCGTACGTAGCCTTATGTTATTTCAGAACATTACATACTTTGTAATTTTATTCTTTCGCAGAAATTTACCGTATTCACTGAGATGGTTGAATTCCATTCAACGTAATTTTATAAATTTCTTTATGTGAATATTGCTTGCTTTAGTCAAATCTTTTCATGTGAGCAGATCGTCAACTTACTTGGGTATTATTATATTATAACGTGTGAACCTCGAGACAAATGATAGCATAACTTTATATTTTCATTTTTAATTTTAAGAACACAAAAGCATAAAACGAAAACAATTACATAGCAAAAATCACAGATACAACAATAAGAATTAGAAGACACTTAATAGTTTACAACAATTCCTTTTATATTCCCTCTAGGAGCTCTAGACCCCTCTTCGAACCAAAATAATAAATTTATCCGCTTTCAAAGAATGATGTTGATATGTGAGTCCGATGTTACTATAGATTGTATTTTAGGGTATAAATATGCCAAAACTATAAGACTGGCATAGCGAATGGGCTAATAAATGCTTGTGTAAGAGTATTGTTCCTTATAGACCTGTTCAATAATTATAGAATTAAAGTATCTCAGGATTATTTTTTCATCTATAAACGAAAAGACTGTAAATGTTACAATTTTGTGTTAAATATTTAATGGACAACTTTGACTTACCTTATGAGACTTAATCGTGATTCCACTTTATGTTTACTTGTATTTATACTTATTAGGTGGTATAAATACAAGCAAATACTATGTAGAATGTTTACGTAATGTAATAACAATGTGTTCACACAATCGCCTTCAATTTTTTAATTGTACAATATGAGCTTAAAAAATAACTGTTTTGCAGTGCTAAGGGGTACCTTTATTGTGATTAACATTCAGGAATTGTTTTTTATTATATAATTTAAGCATCTGTTATATACCTAAAACGCTTTTTAAAGATACAAATGCTTATACATATCACTTAGTATTTTTTAAATGTAAAGAGTACTCATTTAACAAACTTTCTTTTTATTCTGATTTATATATATTATAGGTATATTCAAAAGAGTTAGTGAAACTTGATCTAGGTATGCAGTTAGCGATCATATATTATAAAGAATTTACATTTTCTACTATTCAAAAACACGTCAAAATGTTTTGCCAATAAATTGCATTATTTTTTTAATTTTCTTAAAAGGCTCTGAAAAACATTTAATTTGACTTTTCATATTAATTTTTATATCTGATCTACAAAAGCACTCAGATAATTTCTATTTTTTTAAACATGTCCATTTTTTAAGATAATCTATATATCACTAAAGAATTGTTTTCTTTAATTTAGTTAATTTTAATTTAATTTAGCTAAATTTAAAAATTTCCAGCTGCAGTGGTTGGCTGTTTTTTTATTATTTTATACTTGTTATTTTAAATGTTTCACTTTTTTATTATTTCTACAATAATATTTAAGATTTAAATTAGTCTTGTTTTATTACATAGATACTATGAAATTTTTGTATGAATTACAATGTTAATTAACTAGTCATTACCATATTTTCTTACATAAATATAACCTAAATTTTCTTTTGTTAAATATGGCAATATTTATACAATAGATTTATTTTCGATCATTTTTCTTGCTAAACACTACTTAGAATTGCTATTCTTTTTTAAATTAAAAATATCATTCACACAAAATGCAACACTTCACTTTGCTGCATTTTGTGTGAATTAATTTAGTTAATAGATTCAAAACGAGTCATTAGAAAAATTTTTTCTAAATGACTTGTTTTGAATCTATTAAATAAAGGACAAATGTTTTCTATACTTGATTGAATTTCTATAGTAAGTAAATCAGAAATGTAAAATGTTCAAATTTACAAGTATTTACATAATGAAATCGGATGTCTGTATTTCCATTTTCTCTTCAGTATATCTTATCAAACAATTCATATTTTATTTGGTGAATAATCTATTTTTTTCATATTTCATTATAAACATTTTCTCTAATAAAATGATGCGATTCCATTATTCTGCATAGTGAAATTCTTCAAATTTTATTTCATAATATGCTATTTTTTGCTATTTAACATTTATTTATATTTATTATTTTTATATCAAACTATATAAGTTACATAAATAATACAAAAATAATGTTTATGTATACAAAATATAGCTCCCTTTAACATAGATATCTAATTTTATTTTATGTCAGGAATTCAAATTTCTTAGACCTGCCATCCCCTTTTTGCATTCTTGTTGATCGTAATATTATCTGTGACGTGTCATCTATTACGTAATTGCTTAATTTAGCATCTTTGTAGATACTCGCAATGCTTGTTTTGTGAGATTTACTTAAAAAATATAATTAATATTTTCAATGTGGCCGTTGTAGTCGTATACACAAAATTTAATGGATGATATTTTTCACACATCTATCGACTTAGCCGCATAGAGATAGTTAGTTAGGGCGTCGTTTTCATTATCGGAAGATAGTGAGTTCGAATCCTTGTTTAACCGAAAATCCCTCGTGTTCACCAAAGGCGGATGGGGCATGTTAAAGAAGTCTTGGTGGCAATGTCCTCCAAGTGAAGTGATACCTCTGGAAGTGATAGGTCAAGTATTAGGGGATCTGATTGATCCCCGATTCGTAAGTATGAAGACTCCCAACCAGTTGCTTCCACTAACTTGTAGAACCCAACTAAATGCTGAGTACAGGGAATTATGCTGGTGAAACAACACTCTCTTCTATCGACACAAAGTCATAATTAACTATTCATTTTCAATAATTATTGGTTGCATTGTCACTTGTAGGTGGCAGGATGATTATTACAATTTTATGTTTGCATAAAATCAAATATTAAAACATTAAAACATAAGACGCAAAATGTGTGTAACATAATATAGCTCTATTGGAAGAAAAAGTTTAAAACATACTCTGGATTTCGCCGAATTGCTAGCGGAATGGGCAGCACTCTAGCTTTCGTTTCCAAAATTCGTGAGTTCGATTCTTACCTCGGATTCGGTTATTTGTAGTATTTCTGAATCTACTGTAAGATGTAGACTTCGGTCTGATCGGCTCTTGCGTGTAAAAGGTGATCTTTGTGCAGCAAACAAATCTATGTTTCATTTAACTTTTTGTAATAAACTATCATATTCGCTCTTATGGATGTAATTTATGTATTCATTTTCTCTTTATTTCTCTATATGTGCTCGCTCTCCAGCTGTAAATTTTTTTTATCTATATAAAGTTTTAATGCTTCAAATTAAATTTTTTGCCTTTACCCGACTATTTTTTATTTCATTTTCTCTTTGACGCGTGCGCAAGGAATTCCATCACTTTATTATTATTTATTCGAAATAGGCCGAGCTAGCTTTTGCATGGTTAGCACTTTGATTTTTCATTTGACCTGTTCGAGTGTTTGATCCCCGACATTGGTATTTAAGGTGAATAAGAATGCACTTTAAACTATAAATTTAAACGGTTAATTGGTCGAATTAGTCTTCTTGCAAAAAAAAAAAAAAAAAAAGTGATTTAAATGACAAACTCTTTCCAAGTAAAATACATCAAATGTTAAATTCCCAACAATAAAATATAAAATTTTATCCTTCTAAATTTAATTTAAAAGCATGCCTGAAATACATTTGATTTCTGGGCTCTTATTATCTTATGCCTAAAATACATTTGTTATTAACTTAACATGGGATTAATTTACTCTCATCGGCTTTTTCGTAGTGAGAACCTGCTCTAACTGTACTCTCACTTGTTTGAAAAGAAACACTTGGCAGTGCTCGCTGAAGCGAGGGAGCGTTGTGAAATCACCCCAGTAGACTTCCACCCTTTCGAATTTATTATTCGGCCACAGTGTTCCTTTATGCGTAATCCTTTCCCTTCCATTACCACCGATCGGTGCGGCGGAGAAAAAGTGAGACTAAATACTTGAGCAATCAGCAGGTGAGCATCGAGTACACGCATGGAAAGCTAAGCCCATCGGGGTGCCGCTGCGGTTGAAAGATGTTCCAGTTAACTGCGAGTGAAGTTGTGTCTGTTTGCGGAACCGGTTTCGGTATTGCGCGCTCTTGCCAATACCTAATTTTTACATATTGCAGCAGACAGCAAATTTCGTTGCGTCACCTTTTCTTTCTTTTCGTTATGAAGCGACGTCGACCTCTGACAAGGAGCCGATCACTGCATTCTGAGCATTGTCTTATTGTCAGTGCCATAGGCAGATAAAAATCGAGGTTTATGATGTGTTGCGCTCCATTAGTCCACACAAATTTTATAGTGCGAACATATTAGTCACAATACACGTATGCACTGCTGACGCGAAAATCAACGGCATGATCCTCTATACCAATTTATACTTCGTTCTCTAAACTTTATCCATACACTCAACAAAGCTTTCTTGGTCTTTCTGAGATCAATACGTTTTTTTAAGTATAATAAAATTAAAATAATATTCCTCGTAATATTTCAAAATTTTATATGAATATATATATAGCTAATAAACTTCTTTTAAACTTTTAAGGTACCTTTTAAGTAGGATGTTGTGTTTAAAATATCTCTGTGTGTGCAATTTTTTTTTCAAGTAGGAAATGAACTTAAAAAAATTCTTGATCATTTTAGGTATTTATTTTGTTTCAGTTTAAAATGTGATATTAAATCTCTAAAGTTTGGAAAGTCATATTTTACTTTATTTCGAATCCTTAACTAGAATATGACATTCTAATTAAAAAATTTTCTAACAAAAGATTTATTTGTACATTTAATAAAGAGAGGTGTTATACTTAAAAACGAAATTGTTGTTATTAACGTCATGTTTAAATTAAACATAGCTTAATAGGTTAATAGTATGTATATATATATATTTTTTTAAATTAACATTACTGATTTGTTTACGTTTTAGTATGAAATAACTTAAGTCTAAATTTGAAATATTTTTCAAAAAGATTTTAAGAAATAAAATTTGACGGTATCAATCATCTGTTACTTATTTAAAATTTGAAATTCAAATTTTAAAATAGTAGCACGTGTTTAATATAGTTGTTAACTTTTAATTCCTACTGGTATTTCATTTGTTTAAATAAATTTATGTAATTTATAAAGTTTTTGAAAATTATAATTATATTAAATGTCTAGTTATAAGCGTGAAAACTCCAATTCAATTTGGGCTCAGTATTTAATACAATAATAAACATGTTACCATCAGTTATCATAAAACGTTTTAATTAAAATGCCTCTAGTTATTGTTAATGTTTTTTAAGTGTAATGTAACTTAAAAGTTATTTTTATTGTTACTTTCGTACCCTATCTTTCACCTGATATAAAAGCCTTTGTTAATGTAAAATTGGGAAATCCACATACGAAAACAATTGGGAAATTAAAAGAATTTAAAAAAATTTTTTGTTATTAAAGTAAAAATTTAACTTTTTCTCTTTTTTGTCATATTTAGATTTAAAAATTCTGATCTTGAAAGCAAAAATTTTCTTACATTTCTATTATAAATATTAATGTGTAGGTTAATTATTCATTCTGTTTCCATTATAATATTAACAGTCATTCTAATGATAAATATTATAGTGATATTATTAAAGGAGAAAAGTTTTTAATGTTTATAAATTATTATAAAATTTTTAATTTATGAATTATAATTTTTACAATTTATTAAATATGTTATTGGTTTACATTTTTATTTAAAATAAAAATTTTATTAATTTAATGTAATTTGATGAATTTAATTATTGTTTTATTTAACTATTGATAATTGAACTTATAATGTGAATGGAAGTTTTTAAATTTATACATTAAAATTTTAGAAGATTAATGATTTTAACTTTAAAGCACTCGTATATACCATTTACATTTATAATGGCTAGATAAGATCTATCTAGATTTTCTAAGTAGAGATGGCGCCACTTCTTTTAACGAACAATATTTTTAAAGATGATAGAATAGTAAATTCGGAATCTTTTTTATGTTCTTAAAATGTCAATGCAATTTCTAAATCGATGCAATTATATATATAATCTAAAATTGCATGAAACAATTATTTATTTAATACGCAAAATAAATCTCTATTATACGTTTCACAAGAACTTGTAAATATTTCAAAATAATGTTAAAAACGTACATATATGTAAATTAAAAAATAATTTAAAATTTTTCTTATTTTCTGTTATATCAGCAAGTCAGTTTCAGAATTAAATATATCATACATAAAAAATTCTTAAGTAATTGAAAGCAAATTCAATCTTTGGAATAATATTTCTATTAACAATAATGTTCTGAGCCTATCTGTTCGATTTCTTAATTTTGTAAATAAGCAGCAGTATTTTTAAAAATGTTAATTAAATCATTTCCTTATAATCATGAACTAAAGGGAAAACAAAATAAATTTTCAAATAATCTATTAATTATTATTTTAGAGAATAACAATTTTTACTTGAAAGAGTTATATAATAGTTAAAAAATTATTTTGTACCAAAACCTGTAGAAACGAACAGTATAGTTGTTGATATACAAATAATTTTATTATTACAATGTTAAAATTAAATAAGTAATGTGACTCATTATTTTTACAGTACTTTAGAGAACATTTTAGCTTTTCAAATGCATTTGTTGTCATTTTTTTTTTCTAAAATTTTATGTATTTCTCTGCGCAATTGTTGCTTTAATTTATTTAATTCTGTATATACTGCTTTCTTAAAAGCACACAAAACCTAGAATATCAATTATCACTAGCTTGAATTCTCTTGTTTTTATATTAATAATTATTGATGTGAATAACTTATGTTTTTTGTATGTAAATCTTATGTTATTAAGTTTTATTTAAAGTTCATTTAGAGAATTATTTTACAGACTTTGCAATTTTAAGACCATATTTTATAGTTTCATATGTATATTATGCTCTTTAACATGTATAATATTATTTACTGTCATCAGAAAACCTACGTAATTATTTTGATTTTATTATTGTCTTCAAAAATAAATCTTTATTTAAATTTAATACTTTTTTTGAATAAAACTAATTGCTTTTTAGAAATAATAACTTTTTTTTTAATTGTGCGGTTCGAGAAAAAGAATTTAACATAATTGACTTTTATAATCGTTACTATTGTTTAGGATTATATTTTTTTATGTATTCTCTACATTTCTTCTACACGGACTTTTTTCTTTTGTATACTATAAGAAATTTCGTGTGTATGGTATATACTCTGTATTATAATTTGTTAAGCTTATAAAACTTGTAATTCAATATAGAATTGGTTCTGCAGATATATGCTTATGATTCATTGTGGAAAATACTACTTTTAACGATTCGCAGGAAAAAGTGAGTCATAGGGATTGAGTGTAATGAGTTTTATCGGAAATGAAGCAGGAGAAATGTGCTTCCATTTCACGGTCATATCACGGAGGCAGAATTGGATCACATTCCAACAATCTATCATTCAGATGCTTTTGGGGGAAATCGGAGGATGAAATTAGAATATCGATTCGGTATTTTGCTAAAATACATATGTAAATGCCCCTGAGATCGATATTTTTATGGATTCCGCTTAAGAATGAAGGAGGTATGTTTGAAATTTTTATCTTTTAAAAGACGGGGGGACATTTTCATCAATTGATTGCCAACTGATTTAATGAAGCTTTATAATGTAAATTCTTTATTTCGGAAATGTGCAAATGTGGTGTTTCTAATAGCATTTTATGTAACGAAAAATCCATTATATTAAATATTGTGTGCAAGGTCTCTAAAATTCTTCGTGTGCGAGATAATGGTTTTTGTTATCAGTGTCTTGTTTACCGATGAAAGGAATATGAACGTATTGATTAGTTACTTTTATAAGCGATTTGTATTATAGTTGAGAATCAGTGAGATTGATCGATTTAAAGCGTTAATTTTAATAGAAAAACAAACTGCATCTTCTCATAGGATAATAAACAGTTGAAAATTGCTTACCTATGCAAGTTTTTGTTGTCTAAAATGTGTCTGTGCCTATAACTAATATGTTCATCAGTAACTTTGCAGAAAGGTTAATTTCCACATTCCTGCATATAACTTTTCGTATCCTCAAGTTTTTCTGATGCATAACTGATTTTACATTTATCAGGTGAATTTTCAATTCATTAAAAACTACGTGATCATGTCCTCCTGATCAGGAAAAAAGCATCGAAAACTAAAAACAAAATGAAGCTTTAGAAATGTTTCTGGTAAAAAAAATATCTAGTTCAGTCTTTTAAAAAAGTGGCGAAGAGGGGGATTGAGAGGGGGGGAATTATTCATTAGAGTGGAACTCAACAACTGTAATTACTCACTAAACCGCAATTTTCCCAGACCATTGACTAATCAATCTCCACACGTTTATTGCATATTAATAAGGAAGTCTAATATATTTCCCTCATTCGGAAATGTTTTCCATTTTTGTCGCGCGTTGCCAGTGTATTTGAAGTTCACTTCAGTTTGGTACTTTAAAAAATGTAGCTTGGCGAAATCGACTTTTTTTTTTCACTTTTTTTTATCACCCCCTTCAAAAAAATGTTACAATGAAGCCCTTGAATTCAGAAAGAAGAGGGGGAAGGGGAACGTGATTTCACAATGTCTCTTCCGCACGAACGATCCACCCTTCGCACGCTACGGTTGCTTTCTATTACGATCTTCTCACCCCTTCCAACACTGTTTGCTCCATTTTCGTCACGCCCTCTCCTCGTTCGCAGAAAGAAAATCATTACCGAATGCTATCTGCTGAAGGGTCATTTAGAAAGGTTCTGTTTACTCATCAACACATCCGCGGAAGTGATTCGCTTGAATAGCTTTTCTCTGGCGATAACGGTCATCGTTCATTAAGTTCTGTTTTGTGGCGAGAAATTGGAGCTCTTTTTAAGCCGCGGTCTATTAGTACTAACGATGTGTTGAAATATCTCTTTGTTTGGACGGAACAAATAGTGTTCGAAAGGCAAGATGGGTTTTTGTATTTCTACTGCGTTAGAATTGAAGTTAGATTTGTTCTGAGACAGTTCCAGAGAGGAAACATATTCTTAACCACTTTTGTGGGAAGTTATCTAGACACTGCAGAGTCTCTCAAATACATTTCAAAAATTGAGTTCTACTTTTATATAATGAGCTGTAAATTGTTCATGTTTGTCATTTGGACCTTTTATTGTAACCTTTTCATTTTATTTATTTTTTCTTCGAAATAAAGGAGAGTTGAAAATAATTTCAGGAGAAAAATAGCGAAGATATGGATATCACTTTTTTATAGACCAGCTAGTCAAGTATTAACCTCTCCTTAAAAAGCAATCTTATTTCTTTCAATAATAAAATAGTCATTTAAAAATTTACTTGATTTCAAATTTTTATTTAATATTTTTATGTATAATTTTTTTTACCTTTTTATGGCAAATAATTTTAAATATATGCCTTTTAATCTTTAAATCACACATATATTTAATCTTCAAAACTTCTAAATTTTAAAAGGTATATATTATAAAATTGTATAATTTTAAATATATGTCTTTTAATCTTTAAGTCACATAAAATTGAAGTACAATGACGGTAACATTAAGCAAATGAGAAAACTATGCAGACAGCAATTAGGATTACTTATATTGTAAAACATTTGAATTTGTAAAACCTATTTTGTTATAGCAGTTTTTTAGGGAGAAAAAGATGCTTCTAAGCTTACAGACAATTCATAAGCAAATACATGTTACTCGATAAAGAAATTTTACACACTAAAAAATTGTAATAAATTTATTTCACAAAACAGTCTTGTTATGTTCCAATTAAATACGGTTATTAGGAACTAATTTTCTTAAATATTCAAAAAGCTCATCTATTTGACATTTCATGTTGAAAATTATTCTTTTAATTAGAGAAAAATATTTTCATCAGGGCGAAATAAAATTACTTAATTAATGCTTTGTAAAACGAAAATTAAATAAATTATTTGTTTTTATTAAAAAAAAATATTTTGATGGAGTTTGAAAAATGCTTATTTTACATAATATTCGTAATAGATGGCGCCACTATAGTTAACAAGTTCTAAATATGTTTGATAAGTAACCAAAAAATTAGAAGAAAAGAATAGATTACAAATCTCATTTTTTGTATGCTTAAAATACTAAAGGCTGAAAAAATATCACTTCAGTTTAAAAAAAAAATTATGTATTAAATTTTGAATATCTAAAAATTGTAGGATCGTATGAAGTAAATCTTAAAACTTGAATATAAACGTCACCGCAGATGATTTTACTATTACTCGCGGTACTATTAACTATTTTTCAAATCAAATACGTCAGCAATAATCTTTTTTGTTATTTCTTTCTTTTCTTATGATATCTATGCATGATTCCCGTGGCGCTAATTATGCTTTGTTAAAAACTTACTGCGATGACACTAATTAATAACTTAAATTTTCATAATTGATTGCAAGAGAAAACAATTGAATATATCTGTAAAATTATTAACCAGTCAAATGGGAAATATGCAGGCATTTTATGTAGTAAATGATATTAAAATTTTAAAATTTATTTGTTGATATTTTTAATGTTATTTCCGTAATTGTGAATTGAAATTGAAATTTAGCACAGTGTCATATTATTTTTCTAAAATCTTTAGCAAAAATATTTAAAACCGATATTATATTTATTATATATAAGTGCTATGCTATGAAAACCGTTGCAAAAACAAATTTTTATTAAGTTTCTCTTAAATAAAGAAATGCGATACATTTTTTATAAGGATTGATTTTTATTTGTCAAAATTAATAAGTAATTCACATATATTAGATTCGTATAATATATATATATATATATATATATATATATATATATATATATATATATATATATATATATATATATATATATATATATATATATATATATATATATATAGGCTATATTGCATTGCCCTTAATTTCAAAACGTAAACTTGTGTCTGTATATTCATTTCTTTCTTTGATATAATTTATATTTGTGTCTTTTTGTCACATGTTAATCATGTGTCCTAGTTGTAACATTTTTCTAATAGCTCTCTTATTGCTATTCTTGTTTATCAATAATAACAAATTCAAATTCTAAATAATCTTACCTTGGGCGGGTTTTTAATTTTTTTATTAAACACAGGACATACTTAAACATGACAAGACAAAGAAAGGGCAAGACATGGAACAAAAAACATCTATAATAAAAAAATAAAAAAATACATCGCTCCGCGCAGTATCTTATTCTGTTTGTAAACAAATATATTCGTATACAGCGCCACCTGTAGATATATAGTTGCAACACTATTATATACTCCAGGAATTTAAATATGCATTAAAATAGCGCATATGTATGACGCATGAAGCATTATTAAAAAATAAACAATACTAATTATCCATTTGTTAAAGTTTTTACATTCTAATTACACTTCGTACACAGTATTAAAAAAAATGTGCCTTCGGGTGTCAGAAATGTAACCAACCACGCGAAACCGCAGAAGAAAGAAAACTCAAAACATTCTCATGTTGTCGACGACAAGCTGCAGTATCCAATCTTTCAAAAGAGAAGTTGTCTTCGAAGATCAACACAGTTGGTGAGCTAAAAATAATTTGCGAGTTTTACGAAGAGTATTTGATGAAACGTGACTGACATTTCATCCTATCCCTTTCCATAAATGTGTTTATCCTAACTCCCTCCTCTGCCATCACTTCTCCCATCCTCGTGTGTTTCTTGAGCGATCCTATTGACTTCTCTTTGGCTCTGCTCCAACAACACTGCAACAGTTAATCGCTTGTGGACTCTTTAAATAGAAAATATCTTTGACTTCATCGGATGAGCTCTTGACGTTGTTCTCTTCCTTGAGAGCCATTTGCTGCAGCAGAGCAATTCTAGTCTTTCTTATTTATCGTCTTAAAATTTGTATTAAATTTCTGAAAGAGAAAATAGGTGCATTAAAATAATTTAATTATAATAAGTATAACAGATTATAGAAATAAGTGATGTATGTGTATTTGATTAATTACTTTGTACAATTTGGCTTTCTATCTATTTTTCTTTAATTTTCTTTATTTTTCTGTTATTATTTTTCTTTAATTTAAAGTATCGAAGCAAACAGCTATAAATATAAGAATGAAATAGCATTTATCTAAAAGAGGTGAAATATCTATTCAATATTTAAATAACTAAAAGATAATATTGTAATCTGCTAAAGGATCAATTCTGTTTTTTTTTTTTTTTTTTTTTTTTTACACCTATCTGCTTATATTCACACACTTATCAAATAAGAGAACTTGTTCTTCTCGCCCCAATTAAGTTGAATTAATGATGACCATGAAAATATAACTGTAACAAGTCTATATATTTAAATTTTTTTGTTTTGATACGAAAAACTTTTTATATTAATAGTTTATATTGTATTTCAGTTAATATCGTTTCAATCTTCATAAATTTGCATTGTTATTTTTCTCAACGATTCTCCATTTTATTCGATATAAAGTTATTCGTTTCTAAAATCGTATTGTTTCAGTGGTTTAAATGTTATTTTTTGCTTGTTATTAGTCAAGAAATTTTTGTATCGAGGAAAATATGGCTTTATCTCAAGATTGATTTCCTAGTATTTCTCCTGGAGAAAACCATCACATTATACTTGCACTGAAGAATATTATATCAAATTATGCATTTATAAAAAAGTAGAGTATAAATAGCTTAAGTTATTCAGGCC
This sequence comes from Latrodectus hesperus, assembly GCA_037975125.1. NCBI lineage: Eukaryota > Metazoa > Arthropoda > Arachnida > Araneae > Theridiidae > Latrodectus > Latrodectus hesperus. The sequence continues at coordinate 48,210,972 of CM075853.1, forward strand.
ACATCTTTTTATAAATGCTTTTGTAATTTTTCATAAATAAATTAGAATTTGATGTACTCCCCTCTTATGGCTAAGAGCAGTTTGTCTTTATTCACAATTTATTATTATTTTGAAAAATTATCTTTTATAGCGGAAGAGTGATGAAACAAGTATTTTTTATGATTTTTTGTTCTTGTATGTTAAAACTATGGAGAAAAATATTTTCCGTCGATTTGAAAGGCTGCGCTGTTTTCTTATTCTTATAAACAATTTTTTTCCTATTAATTTTTCTTTAATTTCTTCTGTTTGCATTATATTGTCTGACCAAAATCTTCATTGATGGAAATATGAATTATATAATTCAAAAAATATATTTTTATTTTTTATATATTTATTTATTTATATTTATTTATTTTTATTATATTTATTTATTATTTTTTATTTTATTATTATTTTATTATATTTATTTATTTATATTTATTTAATTTATATTTATTTATGTATATTTATTTATTTTTTCACTAAGTTAGAAGCCCGGTGGCTTAGTGGCAGCGTTTCACGCACCCATGACACAGGTCCGAGGTTCGATCCTCGGGCTGGGCAAGTTGATTTAACCTTTCATCCCTTCAGTGGGTCGAATAACTGAGTACCAAGCAGGCTTGGGAACTAAACACTTGGGGGTCTTACGTTAGGCTGACTACCTAACTGGGACATATGCTTCGCACCCCAGGGCCCTCGTCATGAAAACAGTTATGGGCACTGTAGGCCTTGGCCCACATGGGCTGTCGTGCCATGGAGTTTAGTTATTTAGTAAATGCTTACTAAAATTTCAAAGAATTATTACTGTATAAAAATTGAAATGAAATATTTTTTTTGTAATTTATTCTAATGAAACTATAACATAATTTGTATTATTAAGTGTAATGATGAACAGTGGAAATAACTTTTAAATAAAAATTTTATTTGTTATATTATGTAAATTTATTTATTTTTTAAACATTAACATTCATGTATAGAATAAATATTTTAAGACCCTTATAAATTTTATGTATAAACTTAAAAATATTTAATATCAGCATTTTTGCTGTATCGCTTGTCATTGTGTATTTTGTCTTGTCATATTTTTGACATAGAGGGTTTTAATATGAAACATATTTCTTTATTGTAAATTCAAAGTTTTTAAAGCGATTATTAAACAACCATAAATCACAGCGATTTGTTTGTAATATGAACTTTATAAGTAGACCTTAAATGATGATTAATAGCAGCTATATCTGTCATGAACAAATTTATAAATTGCAATTTTTATATATACCTTAAATGATTTAATGATTTCAGAAAAGGAGATAATTATTTTCAAATTTGCTAGTCTATAGCAAGTAAATAAGTTTTTCATTCACGATTTTATATACATATATACACATTGTACTTCTGTTTAATTTTTAGCAGTTTCAGAAAATTCAATATAAAAGGAATATTGAAATAAACAAGAATATTATCAACTGATAAAATTTCTTTTATTAGAAAAGTTAAAATTCTTAAAATAAATAAACGAAATAAAATACCCGTTGCTTAAGTGTTTCGAGAATCCTTTGTATATTTTATTATACATACAAAAGGGGAAAATTAACTTTCTACATCTGAAATATGGGTCTATATAAATAGTTGTAATTTTATTTCCATTTCGATCTTAGTAACGAATTTTTTAGACGAAATTGAGAACTAAGTCTCGAATTTTTTTAAAATAAAGATTTGTATCCCTTTTTGAAATTCTCAATCCACTTTTCTTATCTCACCAGCTTTGTAAAAGGTATGCAAAACTGCAAATTATCTTATCGTAAAAAAAGGAGATTATTTCAAGAAATATTTGTTTTCGTGCTTAGAGCACTGCTAATTTGGGTATTTTGCTCTAAAAGTATGCCAGATTTGGTCACATTTTGCTTGTCTTTAGACTTTTTGTTTTTCCTACGTTGCATGCATCATATCTTTTCCAAGAAAAAGAGAAAGTGGCTAGGAACTAAATTAAGTAGGAAAAGAAGCGACCGCGTAACTCATGTTTATTTATTACAAGATTGCACACTTAAACTAGATATCAGATCTTAAAGTGGGAACTTAAAGCAGAAAGGTTCGATTAATGGGAAGAAAGCGCCATAAATATCAATTTAATCATTACGTTTTACTGGCATGCGATAAGTTCAAGATCTGATGCGTCATCTTTTCACTGGAACCGCAATTCTTTATAATTAGTAATTCTGGAGCGATGCTAAAAATGTCTCTGAAACAAAAACGGAATTTTAGCTGAAGTTTTAATTCTTGCTTGTACTTTGAGGATCTTTAAAATAGGATTAAATTTACTAAACTTAACAGTACCGTTATTTTCCTAATTCGATATTGTTGTGAAATTATTTTATTGCTAGCGTATATTCTTTTTTCAATTATGTTTCTCTGTAACTTTGAAATTTATATATTTTAATATCAAACAACTTTTATTCAAATTTTAATTGAATGAATGTTTGAATTGTCAACGAGCGCTGTAATAATGTTTATGTATTTATTACAGTCTGCTGTCTTCTCTGCCGAGCTGGCAGCTGAATGGTTAGCGCTCTTGCCTTCAGTTCAACAGTTCGTGGGTTCGAATCCCACCTTGGGCATGGATGTTTGTAGTGGTTCGGAATCCACTTTAAACCTTAGGTCCCGGTCTAATTAGCCCTCGTGTGCTAAAAATGACCGTTGAGCGACAACCAAGCCAAGCCTGCTGTCTTCTCTGCTGTTTACTTTTATTAGAGTTCATTTTATGTTTATTAATTTAAAAAATGCATAATGACTATTAAGTCACATGTTAAGCAGTATTAATTTTATATAAGTTATGGAGTGAACTTCGTATTTTTTTAACGCTTTTATATATTCTGTTTCATTTAAGTTTACTCTTTCTCTGAAATACTCGTAGATTAATGCCACCCTATCGTAAATTAATCTTGCTTGGTATCGATTATACAATATATATATATATATATATATATATATATATATATATATATATATATATATATATATATATATCTTTTTATGGAAGACTATTCTATTCTTGTTGTTTCCCATCCTCTTGAACAGCAGAGCTAGATCAGGTCCCATAAGCTCTGAAGAAATTCATTACCAACAGGGGATCTTGAATCAGGTCCTGCCTGATGAACCCCAGACAAGACGAAATGTGGACAGGAGTGGCCAGTGCTGAAGAATACGTAATGCAAATAGAGTATTCTTTTCTGTTCTAATGTAAAATTTGACTCCAAAATGTGATTCTTGATAGTTCGAGGCATAACTTAGTAATATATAAGAAATAAAGCCACTAACTTTCTTAAATTTATTTTACAAAATTTTAATCTTAAACTGCAGCAATTATTTATTAAATTCTTGATATACCGAATCCTCCTACCCTGCTGAAGAATAAGCTACCGATTCAAAGCACAGTCCAGCGAAAGAGAAGCAAAACAATGAATTTCTCGCCGACTTTTAATTTCTGACCTGACGGTATCGAAAGGGTTGAATAACAGAATGGCCGAGTGACTTTTTCCCAAGTTCATGTTCAAAAACCGCCGTCTTTCCATGCCGGTGGTGTTCCTTTTCCACCCAGCCGGGGTCGTGATCGCGTCCCTCCCCCATTGTTTTATCTTCCTCACGATGCCAACGCCACTCACCATCCCCCTCCTGCCCAATCGCATCCGTTCATTCCCGCTCTCACGTCTCGCCGAGTGCGGAGCTCGGTAATGTTCGCGGACGCATCCGGGACACTGCGCTTGATGTTTTGGTCCTCTTTAGGCTGTCCACCCCTCAATGGCTCAGACCTGTTAGATTCACATAGATAGGAAAAAATTACGTTTATTAACTGGTGATTTTTTTCTAATTTCATTGTTATTACAGCTCTACCGACATTTGTAGTCCATCTGTTTAACTGTGTCTAGTATTTCGCGGTTCCAGTCATTTCTGTGCCAATACTTTTAAGGATTTTTTTGTGACTTTATCGAGTATACGTGATGTGCGCAAAGAAAAGAGGCGTACTCATCGGATAAGTGAAACTTAGTAAGTAGAAATGCACTATATGTATACTGAAATATGGAAATGCATATTATTTTCAATTAATATGCTCAGCTTTCATATATATTATGTTTTTGTTTTTCTGTAATTTCTATTTTTGTGTAAGTCAAGATGTAACTGCTTGAAACATTTGAATTTAAGCACTTCTCAAGTAAAATATTTTAAAATATGAACTTCTATTTTAATATAAAAATGAATGATGATTATTTTACTTAAATTTCTACATGAAATGTTTTGAATTCTTTAGAAAATAATTCAAAACATTTTGTTAAAATTTTATTTTTAATAAAAGTGTTCTTTATTGTTTCTTAGCAGTTTTCCATTAATTATTCCTTTTTATCAGCAACTATAAGATTATAATATTAAAGTACTTTGAATCGAAAACAATTATTAACAATTAATTATTTATAGACTTTTTAACTTTGAGGTAGATGAATATTAATGTAAAATTGAACTGGTTAAATACTTGAATACAGATGTCATGTGATCATTTATTTCAAGTAACAATTTTTTTATTGTAAGTTATAAATTATTACAGAAAAGGCATAGAATTGCTCTAAGATGCTCTGTGGCTTTTTAAAGAAAATTGCTGACAAATGTAAAATATTAATACAAATACGTTTTTCTCCATGTCGGTTTCACGGAGGTGTCTTATGGCCTTTCATTACTTGTTTGCATTACATTTTCAGCTGTTTTGTTCTTTGGGATTAAATATAGATGATGCATTGAAGATTTATTATTATTATTTTTTGATAATATTGTGCGCATCTTAATTTTATATCATTTTTATTAGTACTTTTCACTGTCGTAAAATTCTGCACTATGCATTTAAATATTAGATATAATTATACATTTAAAAAGAAATTTCGGAAGAAATATTTTTTAAACAACTATGAGAATTTTCCTCCTACATATTTAAAACTGATTTATCCCCCAAATAATCTATGCTGTATAGAACATTGACTGTACTGAATTATTATATAGATCTGATCTCTTGATTTTTTGATACACCAGGGTTTTTATCATATTAGATTTTTATAACTACTATTATTTATGTAATTTCAATCTTGTGATTTTAGTAATTTTTAACTTTACATTTTTTTTCTATTTTTTATGAGCAATATTTCTTTGATGCTTTTTTTCTGCTAATTGTTTCACGATTCTTATTTGTATTAATTTACATGCCTAAGCTTTAAAAATGGATAGGAAATAATTTAGTACCGATTACATCCTATTTACAAAAAAGCAAAATTGATGCCCGTATGAGTTACTTAATTACGTTTCCAGTTGGTTTTCACCTGAACGGTCGCCTGTGAACTGTGCAGTTCCCAAATATTTACGTCTGAAAAAAACGCCGGCCGGTGTTTTCTGACTTCAAAGGCCACCGTTTTTCCGCCAACTTCGCTAATTGGCTTCCTCTCTCCTGACGGAAAACGATTCCTCACCTTAATGATGGCCCCGCTGCAGTTTGGTACTGTGAATTCCCCAAGTGAGAGTTTTAGTTGCCGTTTCACCCACTTGGATAGCCGAGATTTATTTTTAGGATCTCCCACGCTTTTTCCCTTGAAGAGGATGCTGACGAAGTCCCGTGTCCGGGAGTTACTTAATTTCTCATATTTCTAAACAAGCAAGCGTTCTTTTCACACCCTTGGGTAGTCCGAGGTAGCGTGGCATCTGCCGCGCTTCGTTTCTCGTGTGATTGTTGACTGTGACCGTTGGGAGAGTGACAATTGCTTCCATTGTTTGTTTGTCGTAGAGAAGAAAGAGCGAAAGTGCTGTTGGCTTTCGTCGAATTTTTTTTCTTCCTTCCTTCTATTCACGTTTGTTTTAAAAAAGACGTGTAATTAAATGGCTCTAGTCAGAATGAACATTATCTAAAAGCGAGTAGAATGAACCAGGCATTGTGATCTTATCTGCATTCAATGACTTCATGTGCTGCTAATGAGTTACGTGTTGATAACCCTGAAATGTTTTATTTAGTTGTTCGTGATAATATAAATATAATTTATAATGATGACAATTAAATAGGATTTTGATTTTATAATTATAGTGGTTCTTTTGGGAGGTATTTGTTTAAAAAAGTTTCATATTTAAAAACTTAAATTAATAATTCATGTTACTGACGGTCTTATTATATTCGCAATTTACGAATGTATTTTTTCATGTATGATTTTTTAAGATGTATTCAGTGCAAAATTACAGACTGCCTTTTAGTAGATTGTTGGATAGAATTGCTTGTATTCTGAATTCTATAAATACATATGGATATCTATAATATGAATTTATAACTGGTGCTACTTTGTATACCCGTTGTGGCAAGATGCAGCATACGTTATAGCAGAACATCTCTGAATGCATTTATAAATTAATAGCGTAATAAATGGTAGTTATATATTATAATAATTTATCATATCAAGATATGATTTTTAAACTTCTAAACATATTTTTTTCAATATTCTTAATGTTAAATGAGAATGTAGACAAACCGTTTGCTAGACAACACTGTTTGGTAAAAATAAATACAAGTTTATATCCGCTGTTTTAATATTCCGATTTTATAAAATCGAACAGTGACAAAATATGTTTTTCGGTAATCTTGGGATATATTTATATTTCTCCTAAATGTTGTTTGACACGTGAAGGAATTGCATAAATATTTTTCCGTTTGTTATTCATCATTGTCTCATAATTGTGATAACATATTCTGCGTGAATACCAAGTTAAAATATTTTTTTTATATGATCAAGTTCACACTTACTGCTAAATAAAAGGATATGACAGAAAGTTAAAATAATCAAAAATATATTGTAATATTAGAAAAGGAATTGAAAAAGATTTTTCAAATTATAAACTCTAAAATATGTTTGCAAGGAATGTATAAATTCTTTAGCTTAAAAAGACAAAAATTTTGTCTGTGCTTCGTGTATTGTGAATTTGATTGCATAAAAGGAAAGCTACTTGCTTTAAGACATTTAATGAATAGAGGATATTAAAGGAGAAATAAAGCAAGTTATCTCAACAATATTTAGAATTAATTATTATTTGTAAACAAAAAAATACGCCTTGCATTTTACATTGTTACCTAAAAATTACTATCAATACAATAACTTCACTTATAACAAACATAATGATCGATCATATTATTTTATTTATTTACCTTTATTTATTGACAAAATATAAATTTTTATTGTTACTTAATGGGAATTTTATGAATTTATGTGATAAATTGATATCTAGAATAAAATGTATTAACAGTAGCACCTTATTGAGCCTGAAAATAACCATTAAGCATTAATTATACAAAATACAGCAATCATTAGCAATAAATATTAATATATTAATACAAACATAGTTCTTGTATATATATATATATATATATATATATATATATATATATATATATATATATATATATATATATATATATATATATATATATATATATATATAACAAGATAGAGACAGTAATGTGCGCTTTGGCCTTTAATTCGATAGTTCGTAGGTTCAATTTTGATCGTTGGTTTGGATGTTTGTTATAGTTCACAATCGACTTTAATCTGTTTGTTTCGGTTGAATTTGTCTTTGTGTAGAGAATGTAGATGTAGAGCTACAAAAAAAAATTCTAATGATATTTATTTGTAGATTAAAAACCAAATCGTTTATGAAATGTTAATTACAAATAAGGTTTGTACTAATAAATTGTGTTTTTAGTCTTCATATTTCTGCTAGCTGTTTGTTCCTTTCCAGTGAGGCAAATGTAGGATACGTTCTCCTAGATCATTATTTCAGACATAATTTTTTAGCTATTGTGTGAAGGGGTAGGGCAAACTAGATTGAGAAGGAAGCCTTGAGTTGGAAAAGTTAAGGAGAATTTCGTGATCATCTCTGTGCAAGAGAATATTTCTTGGAACTTAATAATGACAGATGGCACCTGTTCAAGTTCATTGTTAGGAAATTATCAGAAATGTGCCTGTGCTTTCTCTCTAACTTACAATACAATGTATTTGAATCTTATTGAACAGGAGATAAAAAAAAGAATCTCGATTTGTTCTTAGTTATTTACCATCCGAGAACGTGATGCTTTACAAAATTGAAACAAATGCTGCGTCTGAGTTCCTGGTAGATTTATATTTAAGAAATGCAATTATTTTTTTCTCGTGAATTTAATGCCTTTAAACTGTTAATTTTTATATTTGGTTGTTTTGAAACAAAATTATAAAATGCTTTGCGCTTTAAAATAAGTGCATAATTCAAGAATTCTAAAATGTCTTTGGATACACACTAAAATTCATTGTACTTCTTTTCTTTAGTTATTTGATTACTGTATAACTTTTCTTAGTTAAATTTTACTATTTAAATTTCCTTTAGTTTAATGATTACTATATTTATAATAACGCTGAATTACAGTGGTCTTTAAAGCCCGTTCCGACAGTTTTCGTTAAATGAACGGAAATAAATTATACATGTTTAACTTAAAATTTATTAAGTAATATAAGTTAAATCAAAAATTTTTACGAATATAATATACGAATATAAATTTATGTATGCCATTTAATTTAGAAATGCTTATTTACAAATATTATATCACAAAGTAAAAGTTATTAGCATTTACTGCATATACAAATAGCTGCTTATATGTGAAATAAATATTAAAGTAATGACTGTGTAGCACTATGCTTTTAATAAATGTCGGGAAAAGTCTGGAAAATAAATTGATATTATTTAATAAAATCAGTTGTATGAAGTTCAGAATAAGTCACTATTACATCATTTTGTTTTAAATGTGTAAATTACGAATGCGTTATTCTTTAAAATTACAAGATATTGTACAAAAAAATCCTCATTGAATTATTAGATTAAATGTTTAAAATTCTACAAAGTTCTGGGTTAAAGATTAAAATAAGTTTGTTAATTGTATTGCATTGCAAATTGTTGCACAAAAGTAAATTTCTATTAAATAATATTTTAAACGATGAAATTGCAAACAATTCGTTGAAAAAAATTCTTTTATTAATCGTAGGGCCTAACAAATTAATTATGAGCTAGATAGAGAAAATAGCTTAAATGTAAAAGGTCATTTTTTTCCTTATTTGCATTTTGAGTTAAAAATTTCGCAATTTTGAAAGAGTCGTTTATTGTTTTAGTCAATATTCTAATTAAAAGAATCCATTTATATTGAAAATCTTTCCTAAAAATAATGGATGCCTGGAAAAAAACATACAACTGCATTTCAAAGAAAAATATCTAAATCTTTAAGTATAATAAAACGGTGTGAAAATTGATTTTTTAATATTTTAAATATTCATTAATACTAAATCTGTGAAGAAAACATGTCCAATTTTGAATATTGATTGTATGTACAGAGAAATATCTTAAGAAAATAAAGTTTTTGATCGTAAAAGAGAATCTTCCGATTCAAAGTAAAAACTTTAACTAAAAGTAAGAATGCTTTCCATTACTGCAACTAAAATTAATCACATTAAAAAAGTTTAAAGTCTAAAATCTGTTTAGGTTAAAGTTAACAACTAAAGGAAATTTAAGTGTATGGAAAACTCCTATGTAATGTGATATGTTTTCATAGTTTAAATGTCAAATGTTTTTAGCTAAAGCATTTGCGCTAACATATGAGAGATAAAACTGTATTTAAGTGGCTTTTATATATATAAAAAAAACAATTTTTTATTGTGTTGAACAGACAAAAATTACCATACAAAATGGTTTTGTCAGACTTCAAAAGAATTCATAGTATTTCTAAGAATTAGTTGCAGTGGCAAATAAAAAATATACGAAAGAAATCTCGAGAAAAGCCGATATTAATTTAGTCTACTAGGATATTTTAGAACTGATTGTCAAGAAAAGAAAATTCCAATCTTAAAAGTAAATAATATCAATAAGGTTTAGCTTTGTATGCATTTAAATCAACTACAGTTTTATCAGTAAGGGAAGAGAAAACGAAGTAAAATGTGTAAGGAAATGCCTGAAATATATTATATGTCATTGTACATTCAATTTATTGAAACGAACCTTAGAAAAACATCTGATAGCGTATCCAAATGCTTTTGTGAACCTAGGAAAATAACTCGAGAAGAATGGTATAAAATTCACTCGACATTGTAAAGAAAAACTTCATAGAATATTTAACTAGAGATAATGTCAATAGTCAAAGCTGTCAAAAATGGAAACAAATTACTACAAAATGCTGGTATTTATTCGTAACATTTAATTGTGATTATATTTAGTTTAAAATACTATCTTTTGCATAATTAAAAATGCATAGTAATTTTTATTAGTTAATCATTGCTTTGAAACAATAATAATTAACATAATTTTTGCATATTTTACATACTTAATTTCTAAAAATTAAATTGTAATGAATCTTGAAAAATGGATTTTAAGCTTTGAAAAAAAAAATGAAATTTTTTTGAATGGTATTTATCGTGAAAATATCGCAATTTATTAATTTTTATTTACAAGTTGATAGTTTTAAGTTTGAAATTTTCGTTGTATGAAAAGTCTTTAGTATGCTTATATTCACAATAAAAAAGGAAGAGATGGTATTGCGGCATATTTTATTGTTTTAGAATAAAAATATCTTTTACTTAAAATTATATCTACGTATTTACCTTCTTATTTAAGATTAAAAATTATAAGATTTAACATCTGCCTTGGACTTTTTCTATTCCATGATTAAAAAGTGAATCTGAATTACAAAATAGCATACATTAATGTTATATATTTAATAATAATTTTGAATGATTTTTCCTGAATAACAATTTATTAGTCTTATAAGTTGATTCATTTTAGGAGTATGAGGTTCACAGGGAATGGTAATTGAAACTTAAAATAATTTGCTAATAAAATAATCAAGCATGGGGAAGAAAAAAGCTTTAACATTTTCCTTTGACTGTTAATGAAAACCTTACAAATCAATGAAAGTTAAACTTGTGCAATGTTTTATAGGCCATATATTCTTATTTATTATTTTCCTAATAACTTTTTTATAATGCAATAATTAGATGTAACTTTTTAAAATTTATATGAATATATTGATGCACTATAATTAATTGATAGATACAAATCGTATTATAATTTTTTTTTGTAAAATTATTTATAAATATACTTTTCCATGCATATTTTAGACGCATTTTATTTCTCAGTTAATTTTTTGGATAATTTTCAACAATTTCCTTATTTGCCTCCATTAAGATAATAGACTTTCTTCTTGATGAATATGGGAAATCTCTAAATAGAAAAACGTAATTTTCATGTTAGCTTATAGGGGATTTATCTAATGAATTTTCATCACAAAATAATAACAAGTATATTTGTCGTTGCAACATTTAATATTTATAATATGTATTCTTTATAAAATAGAAAAGTCACAAATTATTTTCCATATAAATTTTTTTACGATACATTTTCCACAAATGTATAGATTTTAAGATATGCATGCTAATTAAAACATTAACTTATTTTTAAACAAAATTATTGTAACTCAAATATTGTAGGCATTTTTAAAGTTTCCCTATAAAGATAAAAGATAGCTTTAATTAGTATGTTTTTTATGTCTAAAGGTACAATTTATATAGCTATCTCTTTAATATTATACTTATTTCATTTCGTAAGCAATTTTCCCCTTATTAAAAAAGTTGTTTTAGCCTGCTTTCGAATGTGTTATTTGTTATCAGTAAAAATGATTATTGGAATATATATTGATATAAGATATTATATACTCATATAAAGCATAATATATATGTTATATTCATTCTACCTCAGATATTATAAAAAAAAGGTTCAAATGTATTTAAAAAATCAAAAATCAAATAATGTGATAGGTATTTCTTGTTTTGCTTAATTTATTCATATTGCTTTAACGAAACAAAAGGACTTTTACATAGTGGTTGTGATTTTCTTTATATCAGATTGGTGAATCTATATCTTCTGTAATTGAAAAAAAAAAGGTTAAATGAAAATCTTTTGTTCATTGATATAAAGAAAGATGAACTATTTGTAACAGTAGATATTTTTTATTATGCAATTTCTTAATATTTTTATTAAAACGTATTTTTACTTTTAGACCAGTTTGGTACACTTAAATAACGAGTATTTTGTTTATTAACTATTGTTGATGTTCAGAGTTGTTGAAGAAAATTTAATGGAAAAATGTAGTATATATTGTAAATATAAATATTATTTATAATTTTTTAAACGAAATACAAAATATTTTGCGTGAGTGAACATGATAATCCGCATAAACGGGAAACATTTTCATTATTAACCTTAAAAATGTATAGCAGACATCTATTTTTCTGCCTTTGTTTAAAAGTGGTACTTTCTCTTTCAATTTAAATGTAACTAAAAATAAAATCCTCGTTCTATCTGTGGAAAGTTCTTGTACATGGATTAATAATTTATTGTGAATTTCTGATAGTTGAACTGAAATCAGTATTCTGCAAAAAAATAATTTTGGCGACAAATCAATGAAAAATATTAAGCATTTTATTTAATGACTTAGTAAATTTCACTACTGTATAAATCATATATAAAAAACTCAACTTCTCAATTTTTAAAACTAATTAAGATAATTTTTCTGTTAAGTATTTGGATTTAAGGAAGGAGGGGGAGGAATCTTTTGAAATTGATAAAAGTAGATAATTTTATATGAAGTGCTGTATATGATAATACAAAAATAAAAATCTGGATCTATAAAAAATATGCAATTCGAAGTTATAATAATATTTCATAGCGTTTTAATGTTACTTTTAGTATTGAGTAGAAATTTGTTTTTATGCAATAATTTTCCTATCAAATGAAAATTTTGGAAACTACCCTCAATCTAAATAAAAACGTATTTTGCCATCAAACCTTTTATATTTTTAATGATGATATTTTTGTCTTCTTGAAGTGCATTTATAATTTGAAAATATAGTATCGTTAGTATATGTATTTGCAAATTTAAACCGCTAAGATATCGATTCCTATACTTTACATAATAAGAAATGTTTCATTTCAGATTCCAAAGATACTTTTTGAACTTGAGAAAACACTTGGAATAATAAACACACACCTGATAAAACCGCTAATGAATATTTTTATAAACATTATTTACAAGGTCACGATCTTAAAAATATTAGACAAGGGGGAGGGGGTTAACTGCCTCCTGTTGGATCCCATTCTTTTCTGTGGTTTCCTTCTTATTGCGTTTGTAAAAACTTATTTGTAAGAATTTTAGTTATGATAATGAGAATACAATTTAACTGTATGTTATTTAATTGATGATTCTTTAATAATTATTTAAACGCATACATTTCTCAATATATTTGAAGAGTTAGTTGTAATCTGTAATTGTTTAAAATAAGATTGTTTTTTAACTTTTTGTTATACAATATTATTTATTCGAAACTCATATTACATGCTAAGAAAAGCAACAATAACGCTTAATAAAAATGCTTCGACATGTTTTTTTTTAAATACTTGTATTATATTCCTAATTAATAACATTTTTCATTGCAGAAACATCTCTCTATTGTTAATAACAGAGTTTTAAAATCAGCCCAAGACATGTTTCTTGTATTCTTTTTTTACTCAACTTCTTACTAAAAATAGTTGTAAAAGAAAATAAAAATTGGCAAAATGTCTGAGCAAGGAAAAGTGTCCCATTGTAGGGTTGGGAATTCCGATGCTTTTAAGGCTCCACAATCCTGGAAATTTCAGGGCACTTGAGGATTTTTAAGAGTAGGAGAGAGAGAGAGCAAAAGAGCCCGCCCGACCGTCTCTTCTTTTATCGACCGTCTTTGTTTGGCGCCGTCTTTTCGGAATCATCCTCTTTCGAAGCATTTGACGCAGTTTTAATCTCTCATAAAAGTACTCAACTAGTCGTCATTATCATTGATTGCCCAATCAAACTCACAATTGTACAAAGAAAGCTCCGTTATTGAAACATAGTCCTTTATCTCTGTGGCGGGAACATGAAAAACCTACACTAAACCAACAAAAAAAGATGAAATTTCTGATACCGTTGCAAAAATAAGCGTAAAATTATGTCAATTTTTATTTAACTTAACCTACTTTCAATATTCAAACGACTGATAGTCTGAATTTGTTTAAAAATCTGTTGATTTTATAGTATATATATATATATATATATATATATATATATATATATATATATATATATATATATATGAATGACATTCATCAGTTATTTTTTAAAGCCATGACAACATTTTTAAATGCTTGACAATAAAATGTGAGTTTAAATTAGCTTTCTTTCATTGAGTTAACTTATAGCTCATGATTTTAAGAAATTCCTTTTATTTTTTTGAATCCATATGTATGTTTTTCTATGTGCGTGTGGCAATAACATATAAAAAAAAAGCAATTATATTTCAAACTGGACATTCTGTGCTCTTTTTTAAGCCATATTTCATTTCATGAAGAGATTACAAAGATATATGTATTAAAATTTATGGTTAGAAAATAAATTTATATCTATTTAATACATGCATCGTCTTCATTCATATTGTTGAATATCTTATAAAATTAATATTCAAAACGAAACAATTTCTTTTTTTAAAAAATATTTTTTAATTCCAAATTGCTTTCTCATCTCCCCTTACAAAAGTACAAATGATGTTTTCATTTAAAGCTATTGAAACTCGAAGTTCAAGTCAAGAATTAGATTATGTGGATAAATTCCACACGAATTGCTTAAAAAAAATTCTGTATTTCAACCTCAGCAGTGCAGTAATTTACTTACAATTCCAAAATTTAAATTTTCCTATAACAATGTCGATCCAAATTTCTGAACCATAGAATTATAAAATATATGATAAAAAATCAACTCAAACGAAAGAGGAATGAAGACAGTTTGCCAAAAAGTATTTTCAAAATGTTGACTCCTAAATAAGATTTAAAGTTGTCATTGCGTCTAGGCATTCGTTTAGGAATAGTCATTAATTCGTAAAACCGTGTGTATTCCTAAATTAGAAGTTTGTAAAAGTAAGTGTCTACTATACAGTAGACACTTACTGACAATTAATTAATTGTAATTACTCTTTATAAACAGATAATGTGATAGCTAACTCTTAAATTAATTAGTCTTTTGAATTTTGTGTGGACTTAAAATTTATTATGCATAATTTACCATTCTTAGTTTGTAAAAATAACTTTTTTCTGATGTAAGTATGTAAGTTCCAGAAATAAAGCTCTAAACTAGTAAATATTTTCAGTGTATTTTTACCAGTTAAAAGCAAATAATTATTGAATAAAATTTCTTAAAAACTATATAGTGAATTGTAAATGCACATTAGAAAATTCTTCATTGCTGATAGTTTTTGGAATTCAAAATTTAATTAAATTTATCATTAGTGCTAACTTATTTTCCATTTTTTTTTAAAAGTTTTTGATTTGTGCTTAACGTCTAATGTATTTATAAAATGCTAATATTTCGAATGAAAGAGTATTTTAAATTGTATCAATCATATTTTATTGACGTTTTTTATGTAAAGATTAAAATTAAGTTAATTGTGATATAATTTATACTGACATTTCTTATATTTATGATCATTTGATTGATTTTATTATTTTTATAATTAATTGTTTCAAAAGAAGTCAAAATTTTCGCATTCTATGGTGAGCTCATATTGCCATAAAATTGATGCAAATTTAACTTTGAAAGATTCAATATTTGAAGTCAGTTTGTTAGCATAAGAAATTAAACTAAAACAATCTCAGTATGAAAAGAGAATGGATAAAACGTTTTCCAAATATGTAGAGAAATTTATTTTAGGAAATAAAAATATTACATTTATAAAGTTTTTTAATCATAAAATAATTTGTCTTGATAATTGTTGGAATTTTTAAAAATGTGAAGTTTCTTCAATAATTAAAAATAATTTGTTTTAATTAGTTAAAATACTCTATTCAATGCATCAAATTTTCTTAGTTCATTTGTATTTTATTTGCAGATATTGTTTCTATTGCATAAATTTATTAGAAAATGTGTTTGAATTTTATTGTTCACATCAAACTATACCACACTAATACTCTTAAAAATTAAGGAATAAATTCATGGAATTCGAATCTTTGTTACATTTCAAAGGAATGATTATCAATTCAACAAAATGTATTATTAGTTAAATAGAATCTCATTTTTAATTTTATGAATTTTGAGTTCGGAAAGATAAACTGCTACGAATTTTTATGAATGATTTTCGAAGTGAATTCTATCTTAAGATACGAAGAAATGATTGTGCTAAACAAAGAACTCTAAAGTAGTACTGGAAAACATTCATCTCTTTCTGAGTTCAGCAGTTCCCAATTGGTACCGGAAGCCAGTAGATTTCTTATTCACCGTAGTTGATGGGGTACGATTGAAGAGGAAAGAAAAAGGAAAAAAATTGGCATTGGCATATTTAAACAGTGGGCTTGGCAACAGGAGTTCAAAGTACTCTTACAATTGAAAAATAGATAAGTTTCCAGAAAGTTATAGAACAGCAGTGGAAGAAATGTACGACTTATGTTGAGCAGCAATAATAGTATGTGTCGAGGAAATGTTTCATTTTTCTCACTAAAAGTTTTACAATCCATTGTTATTGGTATAGTTATTCATTTAGAGTATGTGTTTTAAAATGTTGTATTCCTAAAAGCCAAATGTTTAATTGAATTGTTGTTATTTATCTTTTTTATTGAAACAGAATGGTAAAATTTAAAAAATCCATATATTTTTTAAGTAAGAAATTTTTTAAGCAAAAAAGAAAGAAAATATCTGTTATGTTGAATTTATATTACTTAATTTGAGACAATGGCCTTTCTTTATTCTTATATGATTAGCACATATTAAATTATAAGAATGAAAAATCGCTATCATTTAAAGAAATATTTTATGATATGGAAACGGAGATTTATGATTTGCATATTGCTATTACATTATTGGATGGTATGAAATATATCAGTAATATTATTGAAATTAAGAGAAATTAATAGTCCCGTAATAAAATAATGATTCATGATTTTTGAAAGAAATTATAATTATATAAAAGCTTCTAATGTTTCTATTTTGTGCCGATTCGTTGTCAGAATTAAATATTTAGTGAAATTAATGTTTCTTAATAAGTATTTGGAAAACTGATTGCTATTGATTTTCTCTGAAATCTTCTACTAAGCAATGTACTACATTATTCCGCAAAGAAATTATGTAAAATTAAGCATATCGCGGATTTTTGTCTTGACTAAAATATTAAAATATATATTATTTTTGTTTGTAGTAGAGAATTTTGAAAAATGCACGAGTTTATCTCACCATTATTTGTGTGTATTTTATATTTTCATTGAAAAATATTTTTCTCCCCATAGTTTTTATTATGCTGAAATTTTCATTCTCTTTTAGTAAGCGTAGCTATTTATCAAATTATTCTATGTTAATCTGTCTATACTGACCTAATATTTTCATTGACAGTTGCGTACGCAAAATGATAGTAGTTGATGATAGTAGTCAAAATGATAGTAGTTGATGTCTAAACCGCTATGATGCAAAAACTACTGGGTGAATACCATATAATTTGTGATCGGGGATCTCCTAAATGTGCAGTTATGGTTTCTGAATGAAAAAATACTCACTTCCTCCAGTGATAGGGTAAACTGTACTGCAGTGCATTTAATTTGCACAGCAAAATTCAGAAATGGAAATGCAGTTAATCAAAACAGTCAATATTCAAATTGTTATCGTGTTTAAACATATTCAAATATAAAAAACATTAGAATTAAAGCGCATTAAATTCATTGCTATCATGTGAAATTGATTTAAATCAGCTAAATACGAAGCATTATATGTTGATGTGATTGTGATTCAATGATTCAGTGAATAACCCCATAATATAAAGTTACAGATTTACATGTGGTGATTCAGTATAAGTAAAGGCTTGTTAGATATATTTTGCCAATTAGTTCGAAAAAACTTTTCAGCTGTTGAATTTGATGTGGTAAAGTAAGTTCCAAAAGTTGTGTGTGCTGTCTTTCAAAAAAAAAGTTTCAACATTCAAAAGAGATTGTTTACAAATATTGCAATTATTATAGAATTTTATTAATTAATGAAATTTTTAAAAATTTATAAATTGCCCTTGCGGAGTTAAACTAATCATAAAGTGGATGTTTTGTCGTCTTTTTCCTTTTGCTTTTTCTGTTATATTGTCCACGTGTTAATGGCTTGAATCAGGGAAAAACGACTTCTCAATCCGATGTTTTGCTCTTATATAAGAAATCATTTTATTAACAAAATGAACCTCGATAATGTTCTCAAACATTCGATGGTGAACTTCGCCTTGTTTGCTACCGCTCGAAGAATGTGATTTGAAAGCAGGCAGCAAACTCGTCGACAAGTCGGATCTACTACGACGTTTCAATACGATGTGACATGGATGAAACGTTGTCTGACGTCATGGATATTTTAAACCAATGAGAATCGTAATAAAGTGGCGTACTGAGGATCTCAACTGTAACGAAAAAAACAACCATTTTATGGTCTTCAAAAAATTGTGATTTTAAATTTTTGACAATTTTAATGCATTAAAAATTATATTTGTAATCATGGTAGGTAAAACGTCCGAAAAAAAGAGCTTGTATTAAAATACATTCTTATGCATCAAGCGGTTTCCCAAACCAATTTTGCTTGATTTAATTTATTAATAAAATTGTTTATGATTTGAATTTGTTGTGTTCCGTTTTCTACAAATCACTTTATTAAGATGAAAAGGAAGTAAATTTGCATAAATTTATTTGAGAAGATTTTAAGATTTTCGGCATTAATATGGTGAAATAACAAATCGTAAAATTATCTTGTTGAAACTATCTTGATACAGGTATTATGGCATCACTTACTCTTAATTTATTTTATTTTATTTTTAAAACTGTATATTATTGCGAATAAACTATTTTCAATTAATTCTGTTATATCGTGAATGAAAGAAAACTTTCAACAATGTTTTTTATGCATAAGGAAATGTTTTTGTATAATTTGGGTGAGAATTTTAGTAACTGAAAGGCATAAGATCATTAACATTCCTCTTCAGGTTAAAATGTATTAATTCTTAATTAATCAACTCTTTATTTTTCTCATTTATTATAAATAAAAAAATTTATAGTAAAGAAACATTTTTAGAAATTCATTCAAATAGTTAACTTATCATTAAAAAAATTGACTGTTTTATCTATCACAATTCTCATAATAACTCTCAGTCTTTATGAAAATTGGTAAACTAAAAATGATATTTGTATTTCTGAAACGAGAGAGCTTAAAAAATTGCATAATTGTTATCTACTTTATACATATTATCCAAGATTTTAATTTTTTTATTTTATAGGTTACTATTGGAATTCTAATTAGTTGATTAGGGAGGGTACGCGGTAGAGATACTTTATATTTATATAAAATTATACAAAAATGTTAATAACTTATTTCGAAATAACTTTTCGCCAATGTTAAATAAAATAATAAATACTTGAATGAAATATTCAATAGCTTTTAATAATCACACAGCTCTCTTTTGTAACACAATTCACCTTAATTTCATTTTTAATTCAACTTTTAAATGCTGTGTTTATTTTGAAAAAAAATTATAATGAATTTTGCCTTATATTTTTTAATTGAATTCATTCTAAACAGGGTTTAACATGAATTCAACTTCATACTTACTTGTTAATTAATCAAGGTATATGTAAATATATTCAAATGAAATATTAACTACAATTTTATCATTTTCTCGTATTTGCAGTCATGAGTAAAAATAAAATGATTTAAGTCTCGAAAAGAATGTCATTTCAATTATTTATGACCACCAGTCAAACTATTTTTGTTTTTATTACATATTTTTTCAAATATTTTTAAGGTATTCATTCATATGATGTTTTTATTCAAGAGTTTTGGTCTGTCATCAAAATTTTAAAAAAGTATGTTTTCATTTCATATACTAAATGTTTGCTTCTATTTTCCTAGTGTCGCCATCTTGTGAGAAGTTGTCAGTACTAATTTCATATTTAACAATGTAAAACTATTTTAAAATATGTGCAGTACGCTTAGAAATTATGTATATAACTTTTTATTAATTAAACGTGCATGTACATTTATTTGTATATTATGTTTTTTAACTTCATTTTCGAATTTTAATGACAGTGATATAATTAAAAACAAAATAGAATATTTTTTCAAAATTATATTTAATAAATTTAAATGTTGAGCAGATTATTTTGCACAAATATTCCATTTATCATCTACATTTTTCTGAAAGTTTTTCCCTTACATGATTGCATTTGTTTTATTTTCACTTAAGACCGCAATCAAATATTTTTTTTTTAAGTGAAATTTTTTTTTTAATATTTTTACTTTTAGGTTTTATGAAAAACTCGTTTTTGGAGTAATAAATATTGGCATCTGGAATATATTTACATTTATACCTTGCACTCAAGAAAGTTTTTAATGGAAAGAATAAGTTATTGAATGAATTTTTAGTTTGTAACTCACAATTATTATATAAATTCATTCTATTTAGACAAATCCATCTAATACACTTTTCTTATTTTGAAATAATTCAAAATGATTTAAGATGAGTTTAAGGTTTTATATATCAATCTGTAATTGCCATGAATATTTTATTTCATATGTTGAATTTTAAATATATTTCAATTTTTAACCTGTTCCTCTGTTTAAATAAAATATTTCATATATAGATGGCGCCAGTGTGATGCATTCAAGAATGATGTGTGTCTACTTTTTATTCTGTTTTTGTATTACTTTTAAATAATTAAGCTCGAAACTTTGAATTGATTTTAAACCAATAAGAAAAATTACATGCACAATTAAAATTATAAATCAGAACATGGAAATTTTCTTAATTGATTTCCCTAAGTTCTCATTTTTTTATTGTCTTTCATTACATATTTTGTAATATTCGATTCGGATTTGCAGCAAATGTATTTTTTGTTGTTTTTAAATATTTCATGAATGTTTAATTCGTATAGTATATATTTTTGTGATAGTTTATCAACATACACATATTTAGATGCCAATAATCATCAACATTTATGCAATTCTCTGTGTCAAACTGTGTGAAATCGATATACTTTACATTAATCTGTATTCAAATAAATAAAATGTTGAATATTCGCTGAGTTCTTATCCACATATCAACCTCAACTAAAAGGATTTTGGAAAATCCTCAATAATGGTTGTAAAAGTGTTCATAAATGAACTTGAAATTACGTTTGACAAATGTGTCTTCGTACCTTAGAACTTCCGTATTATAATTTAACAAATGTCATATTATTATTTAAATATATATGTGCATTCATTTAGAATATCGATACAATTTATATTTTCTTGTGTTGAAACAGCAACTATTATTTTTTATTCTTTTATAAAAAATTGCGTGCAACATCGTGCTCGAGATAGATTTATGACTCTTGCTTTTGATTCCTTATCGTCCGTCACTCTCAGTTTCTACCAAAACTAACAATTTAAGATTTGTTTGTCAGTAAAACTTTCTGTGCCTAATTCACATTAATTGTATACTAGTAATCCAACAACGTTATCTATGCATCAAATATGTTTTCGTGTAAAACATTTATTTTAAATTTAAAAAATTCATGTAAGCTGAAGCTTTTCCCTCTATAGACTCTGGACTTGTTTTCCACACTTGGAAAATTTTACTACGTTAGTTTTTTTACGATATTACCTTGTGTTATTTTAATTATAGATACTATAGAGAACTATGCAGTCGTTTTGTTGTGGTATTTAATTGTATGTCTAATTTTACAGTATTTTAGGGTTGTCGATTTTTTTTGTATTATCGCAATTCAGATTTATATGTATTGTGAGAAAAGAGTAAAAATCATGCATAATCCATACTTAACAATAATGAATGGAAGAAGCAAAAAACAAACTAGTTTAAAATTTAATTTTTTAACAAATTTATTCTGTGAATTTTGAAAAGTAAAGGTGAGCTTTTCAAATATAATAGAATTGTATATATATATATATAAATATATATATATATATATATATATATATATATATATATATATATATATATATATAAAGAAAATTGTAAGCTTTTTTTTGTTATATTTTTTATAAAATATAGAGCTTCATTAAAGAAAAAATTATAATTCTTCTTTAATGAAGTGCCTTATTTTACTCCTAATGTGTTTTTGAACACATTTTCTTAATACTTTATTTCTCAAGATAATGTAATGTTTAATGTTATTTGTTTTTTATATTTATTTCATACATATTTTTTTTAAAAATTTCGCTTTTCTAAGTTTAAAAAGGATAAGTAAGAAATATGTCGTATAAATCCGATTATATACAGGATTAGATAGCCTCGTTCAGGCTTTTTAATCGGAGTTATTTTTCGTCAGCTGACCTTTTAAATCAGGATTAAATTCTGAGTGTTTTATGTGTGTGTACTTTATTCAAGGAGTAACATCTGCTTTGAAGTATTTTTATGCATGATTTTGTTATTATTGTATTGTTAAACTTAGATTTTTTTAGATGGTTTTGAACCTTATTAAATTAAGATTTTATTTTTTTGCTACACGTTGCAGGCATTTTAAAGTTTGCATCAATTTTAAAATATTATTTTCGAAATGTCTATCGCGCATTAAAGTTCTTAATTTGTTTTAATAGCTAGAACTTTGATGAAATGTAATTGTTTTCTGTAAATTGTTTCTGATTTTCTCTCGCTCGTCTTTTGAAGTATTTGAAATGATTTGATTACATTTTTACATACTAATATTAAATGTAAGTTACAAATTTAAATTTATTGAGGAAAAGTCAAATTTTACAGAACAATATATACTTGTAAGAAGCAAAAATATTTTGAATAATAGATTTAAAAAAATTAATGCAGCAAAGCTCGGCCTATTTATTTTACTTGTCATAAAAAAATTATTGTTAATCACAAGAATTTCTTGAAAAATTTTTTAAACGATGAATGATCAATGCACGTTTTTGTATGCGAAATTACAAATGTATTATTTTTTAAACTTTCCCAATAAGTCTGAATTTAATACATTAAACTTTTTACTGTCTTAGATAAAAAATAAATTCAGCTGTGAGGAATGGTGATAAATTTTGCTTTGTAAAATTGCTATTCAACTTAAAAGAAGGGGGGGAAAAATCTCGACTTTTTTGTTGGAAATGAATTATTTATTATTAAGAATGTTTTGAATAAGTATTTTTTTTCAGTTCAATAAAAATTTAAGAATTTTTTACTTTTATTTTCTCATACATTATGCAGTTTTTATGGCATATCACTTAATAAAGTCAAAACTTTTTCGAAATAAAAATGAATTTTTAGGATTTTTCTCGTGTTGCAATTCAGTAAAAAGCATTTTGAATGAATAAAAAATACAGAAATATTTGCTTAGAACAGTTTTGTCTAAATACTGTGAAAATGCATATATAATAAAATATCTAAAACTAGAGACTGTTAAAGTTTTGCCAAAAGTGACTTTAATAATTCATCATAAAAATTTGATAATATAATAATTTATTCCATTTTTGTTAAAATATTTAAGCTTATGATTATTTTTAAAGAGACTTATTTTTACTTTATTAAGAGAAATATTTTTTAAAACCACCATTTTTAAAGTGATAGTGCCCTACACCTCTCAGAAATAGTAGAAAATTTGTCTATTAAAATATATGTTCTAATTTTCATTGTGTATTGTATTTCGATGCTTTAAAAAAAGCCTTTTTTAGTATTAAATTATTTTTTGTTGAGTGATTTTAATAAAAAAAGAATGATTATGAATAATTTACCATAACATATGCTTGTGGGAATTACACAGTTTAATTAAAATTGGCGTATATCTTACCTCTATCACTCACCTTTTACCGTGATGTATAGATTGTTCATCTCGAAGGCTGCATATATTAATTAAAATCTATAAATTGTTCCTCAATAAAAAGCTTTTTCTTTTTATTCCTTATTTGTTCAATTACGATAAGCATGACATTTAAATACGTAATGGTGATAATTTGTTGCATAACAGTAATAAACTATGCATATATTAAATAAATTTACATTTTTATTTCATTGAACATGATACCAAAGTCAGCTTCTTCAAAATATTCAAATTTTAAAACATTTATTTTTAGTTACCAAATATTTTATGAATAACGAATAAAAATCACTTTAGAAATAAATAAATAAACAAAATATATCTAAAGTGAAAGGAAGATAGCAAAAGTTTAAATATTAAAATTATAAATCAAAACATAATTCGTCTCATAAAAATTACTTTAGAAGTAAAATATTAAAATTTGAAAGTTTATATAGATGTCATTTTGCTATGCTATTTTTGATATTAATGTTTTTTTCATTAAAAAAATGGATACTTTTAATGCCTAATGTATACATTGACAAAGTAAAAATAAGAATAAAATAATTCTAATTTTTACTTTCATGCTAAATAAAGGTTCTGCCATAGCTTTATTTAGCATAATTTATAAAAAAAATTATTATTTAAATATAATGAAAAATACTGATGAAAAAAATTTCCCTCTGGTTAAAAAAAATAATAATAAATAAATAAATAAAATGCTAAGATCTGTTTACATCGCATTTTTATTAAAATTACACATTTACCAATAAATATTTTTAGTAGGTAATAGCGAATGATAATACTTATTGTTTCAGTTCTAATTTATCAATGATTACGTCAATTCTAAACTCAAAAATCGAAGATTCTATGCTGATGACTTATATGTTAATGATTATGTTGATCTGCTATGAAAACCAGGTCAGTATTTTGCTCAATTCCGTTAGTCGCACATTAACATCCTCTAATGTATTGTGATTTCCGCAAGTATATTTTGAGTTTATTTACAATTGATACTGAGACACGCTGCAAATTTACCTTCCAGATGTTGCTACGGACTGTAGAAATGTGAATACCAACATCTCTCCACACATTTGAGAATTTTTTATTTGTCGGTATTATCACTTAAATGCTTAAGTGTCACTGGATAAATACAAGTGAATTTATCTAACACGCAAATGTACATCAATACAAATCTTAATATGGAACTGGAATTGAGTTTATTACTTGCGCAAACGGGATGTTATTGGTGTTTTTTACTTTGCAACCTAATCTAGCAACAAACGTTACTATTATTTTGAGAGATGGATACAGTTTTTTTTTTATTTTTATTACTGTGTGTCTATTTTTGAAAACATTTTAATACCAGTATTTATATAAAAATGGTTTTCTATAGTTTATTTGTAATCGCTAGTTTAGATTCGAGTTCATATTAATAAATTATTCTCTTCTAATGTTTCCACGAAAAGTAGTTTTTTCACGTGCTATTTTTTCATATTTAATTGTTATATTTGAACTTTTTTTATTTTTGGGCTAGTAATTTCTTTAATATTTATCTATATTTAACATTTTCCTGTATTTCCCCCAATGACGCAACAAAAATGTTCCGTTACTAGCGGTTACGCTTTTTAAAGATTATATTTTTAATACGTTTAAATTTTTCGTACCATCTTATGTTCACAATTATCGTTTATCAATGTATTACAAACTTTTCTAGAGAATTTTTTGGGAAGATATATAAACAGAAACTGCGATAGCCATTTGAATAATATAATTTTGTTCTATTCATCAGTTTCGCTGGGCATTTTTTTAAATTGTGGTTTACTTTGTTTGAATCGTGGCTTTTGTTTCATTTGTACTTTGCCCCGTTGAATTAACAAATACCAATATATAATCAAAAACTCATTTTCAAGAACAGTTAAAAGCTGATATCCGTATAAATGTTATTCTCAACATCTTGGATAAGTTTTAACATTTAAAATTGTGCAAATTAGAAATTTATTCATCACACTGCAAACATATAGTCGATAATTTTTGGAAACTTAAAAGCAGAAAATGATCGTGAAACTATGGTGGAAATTTTATTTTATTTTCCAAGAAATGCATATTTTTTCTTTTGTACATCATAACATAATTTAAAGCATAAGGACACTTTTTGAGGAACTATTCTTGTTAGATTGATGCCTTAAATATTTTTCTCTACAAAATTAGAAAATTATTCTTGATTTTTATTCTTTGTTTATATCCTGAAATTCTTTAAGTACTAAATAATTAACTAAGGTAAGTTTTTATTTTTAAGCACTTATTTATTTCTTATAAAAGCAATACGAATCAATCAATAGCAGAATGTGTCATAACTCTTTCCTTTTAATTCTACCGTAAGATGGAAAGAAAAAGTAATTAAAAATGTAATAAATCATGACAAACTCGATTATACAATAGACGCTGAATGACCAAACATCTTTCTAAGAAGTTTGACAACTTCATATGGATTTAGACCCCACCGACATGATAACAGAAAAAATACATAAAAAAGTATCTCAGTAATTTCCAATCATTTTATGATAATTAAATATCATTAGCCGTATGACTGCTTCTAATGAAAGACAAGGGGAATAAAATAAGTCTTATCAAAATTGTTGAAGGAATATTTATTTACCGGAAAGCTTTCGATATCTGCATTCTGTTGTGTCAAGCCGCCTTCCTTTTTCTTTGATTTTTTTCTATCTATCATTTTGATATAAAAATCTCCTGAGAGAAGATAACTACCTCACGGAGGAAAAAGATGGATTCTATTTTATGACATCAGGGTTCCAGAGGCCAGCTTTTATGCGCTTTTCCTCCAGAATGATAATGACTTCTCTTTCAGGGATGAATCCTCTATGGTGACTAACCGAGGATCATCCATTTTAAGTCACCCTGAATTCAGTCTGCTGTAAGGAGATAACCGAGTGTGGTGATTTGGGTTCTGTTACCATGGTTCCGATTCACTTGAAATGTTATAATCACCAGTAGAAAGCTGTTTAGCGTTTGGTAAATATTAATATATGAGACGAATGCTAATAGAAATCAACTGTTTTTATGAACTGTAGTAAAATTTCTTATTGAAGAACTTTTTTTATTCATTAGTGTGATAATTTGAGTTTTGTGTTTATAAGTCAGAATTTTCAGAATAAAAATTTACGTTAATAAGTGTTATAAATATGCAGCAAGGATAGATATTTAATATGATTTGATTCATATTTTTCAGTGTATTTATAATTTTATAATAAAAACAAAAATTTTTAGGAGTCAATAATGAAAGTTTAATGATAACTTTTTCTACGAATAAAAATTAAATACTGTTTCATTGTAAAAAAAAAATTTTTTTTGTGAAGTTAATCTAATAAATTCAACTTCTACTTCAGGCGTGGAAGTGCAGAATTTAAACTGTTAGTTTCAGTCCAATTAGCCTCGTATACAAAAAATGATCACAGATGAACAAACAAACCGAAACCGCTTAAAGTTAGATTGAATTATAGTTTATTTATTTTTTAGCGTGGAAAATTTCTGAAGGCCTAAATTGCATAGTATCGTTTTTTCACCTATAGTTAATTATAGATTTTTAATTTATATTCGATAGCAGTTATATATATGCATATATATAGACATTTTTTTGAAACAATACTTCATATTCCTTATTCCTAATTTAAATATCCAAATTTTTGACAGAAAATGAAGTAACGTATAATTTCAAATTTAGGTTGTACTCGAGTATTATTTACCATTTTTATATGCTTTTCATTTACATTAAATTATTCATACACTTTATTAATAGTACTACAACTCTTTCATTAATTATGATGCCGTGATTTTTATTTTTTCGTTATGTGACACTTGAATATAAACAAGTCTTATGTAAATCTAACAAAAAAAATGAAGTAAACGTGATTTGTCACGTCTATAGCTTATTACACTATGTAAAACTGTTGGAGGAAATGCTTTGAGAAGTTTTCATATTTTATCTGCTTTGGCAAATATTACTCAAATATTATATATTTGGGGTAATATAACAAGCTGTTCACGTAAGCTCGGCTTCTTAAATTTTGCTGCTCTCCAGAAAACTTCTTCCTTGCTTTAATGATGTGATAAACAATCTTTCCTTCGCTTACCTGAAGAAACTTTTTGCTTTATGTTTCTTAGGTATTTTCTGCTTCACTGCAGGAGTCCCCGTATAAACTGGGCTTACCGAAATTGTGAAGGAGAGGTTGGCATCATTAACCTCTTTCGATTTGTGCCGAGTTTGATTGCAAAACAACGGTCTTTTGGTCGTATATATAATTCTGTTTTGAAAGTTATTGCTATCCATCCTGTTTCCTTTTTATTGCAAATCCAAGGCACTTTTCAATATATTGTATTGTGTTGAAAATTTTGGAAGGCATTTAAACAGTTTATGTTCACTGAATACTGCTTAAAAATGAAAGTTTTCAGTTGTCAAGTAACCTGGGTAATCTACGATTATTATATGTAACAGTAATAAATTAAACTAAATCAGGTCGTTTACTACTCTGGTATATTACGGAATATGTATTTACTTCATGGTTTTCGATAGGAATCTTTCAATTTAATTCGTTTTATGTCAATTTTACAATGAACTGTGACTTTTATTTGAATCTTTATGTCTAGATCCATTGCTAATTAACTATATCTGATTGTTGTTGTGGCTTATTCCTCAAGGTCTAGCTGCAAGCTAGACCTTGTCCAGAAGATCATGAATCCTCAAAAAACTATATGTGATAGTAAGATGGAACCAATCTACTTATAAATATGTTGTCCTTAAAGTTTTTTTTTTCACATAGATGTGTAGAATGAAGTATTTTTGTGATGTTTATGCAATATAAATGCATTTTGCAACAATTGTCATCAGTATTCTTCGACCGTATCACATCAGTTTTAAATTTGGAACTAGGAAGATTTCAAAATTATATGACATCTTTATGCGACTTCTATTTAAAAATTTGCAATACTCACAACTATCAAAACAAATAATTATATAGACAAAATAAATTTATTTACTGTTTATTTTGATTGTTGCATTTTAGAAAATTTTATGTGTACTTGCAAAAGGACTTTATAAACCTATTGTAGTGGTAAATTACATAGAGTTTTAGTACTAAATATTATTGGGTAAATTCTTTAAATCAATAATTTTTTTGCATTGATGCTTAGAATTACATTTCATTGCGATTCAAATTTATCTTAAAACAATTCGCTTTTATGTTTATAATAATTGACTTTTCATCATAGAATCTGGCATTTATTTTAAAGAGAAGAAAAGCACGGTATTGTGATCAACTTGCATTTCTTTCCACTAGGTCTTATAATCATGTGGTCTTTTTTATAATTCTTAGAACTGAATCAGTAATTGATAAAGTTCATTAGTGTGTTGTTAGCATGTAAGTTACAATTCATATAGTGTTTAATCTACGATAGCGTTGTAATATAATAATTGTTGATGCTTTTCATATTACATTGTGTGTACGATGTATTCATTTCAGTTGATCTCGTATTTTACTTATTGTTTAGTAAATTTTTTTATTTTAATCGAGAACTTTTTCTCGATCTTGTTTAAAAACTATTTGTTTTCAGGCTCATTCAAAAACACTGTTTATAACCTGCATTATTTCTTTATTTTAATATCATGTAACTTTAATTAATAAACTGTTAAAAAAGAAGCGAAAGTAATTTCTCACCTCAGTCCTTTCTATAGTATTTTTCACCTGTATGGAAAATTCATCACTGTCGCCTTTCTCTCCCCCCATAAAAAGAGCACTCTATTGTTAAAAGTGTGAAATCTAATTAAAATAGTGCTTGCATCATAAATATGCATATCAAATTGCATGGATTATAATGCGCTTTTAATTAGACTCACATAATTAAAGATAATTACTTTAGGCAAGCAGTGGCTCGGGGAGATCTGAAGAGAAAACGCGGGTTAGGAAGGTCAGAGAAGCACACACATGCATGAGTTACTCACGGTTCATAAGGTAAAGTCAGCTTTATGCTGCGTGAAAATTATGCATAAAACTTTGCGCTCTATCTTTCTCATATTTTTGATTAAACTAGCCAACAAAAATGCATCTTTGGCTTCAATCGAGTGTTTTTGTTTTAGGAATTGCATTGTGGAAATTTAGCATTTTTGGAACCAATTGATTCATATCAATTATACGGATGCAAAAAAAGAAGGATATTCTAGTAAATAACATTTAACTTGTAGAAATATATTCGTTGCATTATTTAAATTGAAAATCGTCAAAAAGGCACTCTGTTGCGATTTGAAATTTTCCTATTTTTAGATATTTTCTCTCAATTAATGCTATTTACGTGAAACGAAAGTATTGAGTCGTTAATAATTTATTCGTGTTATTGTAAATTATCCTTATCAATTCATAATAAATTCACATTTAAAGTAGTGAATTCAGGAAATGTTATGTATACAGCATCTTTTCAGCCTGAACATTCAGTTTTATTATAACATTATCTGTTGACTAGGTTATAAAATATACGAATAAATGCCAATATGTATTGTAAAATGTGTAATAAAAAATTAATATGTATGAAAGAGGCATGCATATACACCTACAATGTGTAGTACTTATTAATATATAAAAAAAGCAATTAGTTTGATATTTTTTCAAATATATTTTACTTCACTTCATACGGATATTGGAAAAAAATTATGTCAAATTATTTTATATATATTTATAGTCTAATAAACTTCAGATCTCCGAAATTTTCTATAAAGTATAAAATTCAATTAGAACACTGTATATGTTATTTTGACACTAAAATATATATTTGGACTATATATTTTGACACTAAAATATAATATTAAAATATACACTCTCTTTTTAACTGTACCTTATTTAAATTATACAATTACTGTCGCAATTTCGTTACTTTCAACTATTTTTCATAAAGAGAATTTATTCTGCATAATAGAATCATTTACGTTAAAAGAAAAATGCTATAATAAGCAATGGCGATGAAAACACCCTTGTCATTTTAGCATAATATTCTGTGACAGTAATGTACAATCTTTTAGAGTCAAAAGTCATACCAAGTTAGGTTCATCATAATTTAAGAAACCTTCCATAAAAATTATAATTAATCGTTATGTACGGTATTTAACTTATTTATGATAATCAATGATACATTAGAGGAAAAACTCTGTTTTCTAATTGCATCTATTTTTATATCCAACTCATACTTGAAAAATATATTGAAAAGGTATATGCATTTCGATCAAACGAATTCATAATTTTTATGCAAAGATAGTAAAACTAAAAATTTTTATTAATTTTAAGTTTTTTAAAGCTACATGAATCTAAGAAATATATAGAGAAAATACATTTTTTCAGAAAATAATAAAATACAAATACTTTTGCTGTATGGCAGAGTAGTCGTGTTAAACAGTTCGCTGACTTGATAGTCTCCGTGCCAAGAATATCTATTTTCCCTTGTCCTGTATTCAAAATGCTTTCGATAATGTATGTGTGACATAGTGAAATTAATCAATCGGGACTTTAGATCATTCCCTAATGTCTCTGTCCGCATCGTTATTATACATGCATTAATAGAATGTATTTTCCATTACTTTTCCAATCCGGAAAACAGATGCTCATTTGAGATTCCGTAGCGTGACATTCCAGCTCTATAAGAATGCTCTCGATTCCGATCATTAACGCATCATAATCCCCTCTGTTTAATAGTCTTAATTCCCATCCTTTTCTCGGATTCGGATTTTTATCTGGAGGAAAACAAGCGAGGAGGCGATGTGGACATCTGAAAGTAAATTGTCGTCCTTAACGAGAAATTAGCTCTGACGATGCGGTGTCATTCAACCGAAGCGTCAATTACTTTTTTCTCCCGGGGCAGTTTATTCAAGGCATTTCCCTTTCTGTTCGTTAGTAGGTGTAAATAAATAATAATATGAAATTAATGAGTGAGAGAGATTCTTGTTGGGTCGAAAAAATGCAAAAACTTGAAGCAGTTTTGTATAAGAAAGTTGTGTCCGATCTAGACTCTTCTACTGGAGATCATTATATATATATATATATATATATATATATATATATATATATAATATATATATATATATATATATATATATATATATATATATATATATATATATATAATCGTAAATTTTTTTTATAAAATTAATCAAATGCCAAATGAAGAATAATAAAGTGAAAATATGAAATATAGTAAACAGATGGAACATATATTCAATAGATAGTTTAAAATTTAAAAGAAACATTGAATAAAACGAAAATTAAACAACCCTATTGCACCATACTGGCCATATTGGTAAAAATCTTTACCAATATGGCCAGCTTCTTCAGGGGTGTTGACCATATTGGCGCAAAGTATGGCTTTTCTGCAGTGGCTCCAGACTAAAGTCTTAATGAAGCCACTACACTATATAAGTTCTTGTATGTTTTTTTTCAATTTATACGTATGATATTTCTAATAATGATTTTTATATATTTATATAACTTTGATTGGTGAAATTTTTAACTGAATTGCGCTGGTTCACTTGTTAAATAGAATTATGTTTCATTCTATGTACTATTCTTCTTTCTATGTATACACTTTTTACAAGATGTTATGGCTTCATTAAGACTTTAGTCTGGAGCAACTGCAGAAAAGCCATACTTTGTACCAGTGTGGTCAACACCCCTGAAGAAACTGGCCATATTGGTACTTCGTTTACGTTTTCTTTTATTCTGTGCTTCTTTTAAAATTTGAACTATCTATTGAATGCATGTTCCATCTATTTACTATATTTTGTAATTTCACTTTATTATTCTTCATTTGGCATTTGATTAATTTTATAAAAATATGATTAAATATATTTTAGTAATTTTATTTAATCTGCTTTCGCGCTGAATATATTGCTTAGTGTATAATTTTTGTATTTATTCCTGTATTTTTTTCAATTTAATGCTTATGATATTTCTAATCATGCCTAACTAGAAGGGAATGTCACGTGATTACTGCTCGCTCTATACGTCTCTACATTCTTAAAGGAAGTCAGGGGTCCTTCAATGATCATTATAGTATCGTCTTTTCATTAATTCGACAGAAATTTTCGATTACAGTTGTTTATGTTACAGAAACCCCATACACCAACTACGCATAGATGCCTTTATTGATTTTCCTTTCATTACATTTCGATGCTTACTTTAAAGGACAAAACTAGAAATAATGAAGTGAAAATAACATTAATTTATATCATGATTCGTGGGATCTAATAATAAGATATTTAACTCTGATTATTTACATAATCATTGAAATATGTGCTCTTCTGTTAATAATTATGGTTAAATATTTTTTTAAAAAAATATTTATTTAATCTGCTATTTTCTATTAAAACTCAGTTTGTTTATACAAAATCTATTTCTTATTTTAATATAGTTATTGTACCTCATTTTAAATCACTATCCCCCTAGATTTCTAGCAATTCTTAGAATATCTATATATATTTCTAAGAAACTTATTTCTGTGAAGTGTAATTCTCATTGATCATCTTTATCCGTGTAAAGAAATATTCCTTCCGCTGCTTTGTTATCACAAGAAATAGGTAAAAAAAATTAAGTTTCTGAAACTGACAGAGTCATTCACCTTGTAACGACATCTTTTTATGGAGCGCTTTAACTGTTATTATAGTTATTTATTCCTTTAAAGCTACGGTCCGAATCAGCTCGTTTTTTTAATGCATTTTATTCTGATTTAAGTAGTGTTTTCATTAGATCAAAAAAGTGAAGTATAAACCTTGTTTTTCTTCCACGATGAAGAGTATTATTTCTGACTTCTATGGTTTGTAAACTAATCGGAGGGCCTTCATTATATGCTATCAGACTATAGGAATTTAAATATATTAGAATTCGTTAACAATAATGATCACAGATCTTTTTTACAATATTTTAGTATTTTTTATGTTAATGATATCTTATTCCCTGTAAGCGAATTATTATAAAATAGTTATTATAGTGAGAATTACTATGGACTATAGTTATACTTTTATGAATTAATAGCGGTTGTTTTTATTGAAATTGGTTGATTAACTTTTAAGTTTATAGTTTTTGTATTTAAATTAATCCCTAATTTGTTATTTGTATATTTTAAATGAGAAGATGCGCGTTATCCCCCCAAAGATAATAATAATAATAAAGCTATATAATTTAACTAATTATTATCTAACTGGTTAATGATATATGTGCCTTATAACTATATTTCCTTCTACAACTTCTTGTAAATAGCAGTGAACAAAAATATTGTGTAACTCAGAATTATCATTTTAAAAATAGTTATAAAAACTAAATTGTATATTGTACTTTCAATACAAAAAAGAATAATAGTATGATTCATTATTTAATTTAATTTTGTTACCTTATAGACTTCTGTTAAAACATTCTTACTATGGTGATGAGTAAAATGAATATTTTTGATTGAACTGTTTGGGAATACACATATGCTATGAAAATCGTCATTGCACTTTAACACAACTGAGCTTTAACAAAACCCTGTTTTTTAACCCTTGTTATTAGTCGTAACGAAATCTTTCATCAATTTTTTATTTAATAATTTTTTTTTTCTGTATTGATAAAGTAAGAAAATTTCATGTATCCCACCGAGTCGGTGGTTAAATAGTTATCTGTCTGGTTTTCAAAAGTTCGTAATTTCGATTTTACGGCCAATATGGTTGTATGAAATGATTGGGAATCTATTTTCTGGTCATATATTTCGTTTTATTTAATCTACACAGGATGAAGTGATCAAAGAATCAAACCAATTCAATATTTCTATTGTTCGCACCTCTGGAATGAATTATTGTATGTTCGAACCTGTGTGTGTGGAATGAATTATTGTTTAATTATGTTGGTAAATTTCGTTATAAAAGTATGTCCTAGTTTTATTTATTTATTTTAATTTTTTTTACGTAATAGGTAATTAAATGTTGCGAACTATACAAAACAAGCACTTGTATGTGAAGTAGCATTATATAAAGTTTATAGTGTAGCTGTTAAGTGTTTAGAAACTTTCTACAATTTATCTTCTAAGAAAAACTTATTTTTGTTGTTTTTACCAAGAAAAATGTTAGTTTCTTCGCTCTTGTATGCATTCCGACGCATTGAAGCAAGATCATTATCAGTGTTGTTCATTTTTTCATTGTTTATATATTTTTTTCATTTCATAATTATGAAAATAATTCCAAGCAAGCCTTATAGTTGTGTAAAGGCTTGCGTCTGGTTGCTAACATTTTTTTTCAGTGTTAATGCCTATAAGTTTACATAACACCAGATTTTGATAAGGATTTTTTGTTGTAAAAATTGTCTTTTCATGTTATTTGATGTTTTTAATTGTTAAATTCTTAATTGAATTTATGGAAATATGATTCATACGATGCCTTTGCATGAGGGTAATTTGTGCTTCCGAATTAGTTAAATTTGTTATTTGTATGGTCTTTAATTGAAGCATTTGAATTTATAGAAAAATAAATTTAACTAACGTGTATTATTATAATTATCGAAGCGTTTCTCGTGAAACATGCATCACTGAAGTATATATGATTGAAGTAATAACCAGAGTATATATATATATATATATATATATATATATATATATATATATATATATATATATATATATATATATATATATATATATATATATATATATATATAAAGCCATTTCATTTTTTTATGAAATTTTAACGATGTTAAACTATTATTTCTTAACTTGTTTACTTTATAAGAACACTTGTCCTGTCACGATGACACTGTCGAAGTGTCAGGAAGCAAATCACCCGGAGCAATTAGATTTTTTTTTATGAATTGAGACTTCATCTTTTTTGGATGCCGACAAATCACTTTCTTTGAATTCGACTTTCTTTTAAACGAAAAGCAAGCTTTTAGCCTACCGTCGGCGCCGCTTCACCCTCAGCCGGTGTATTTCTTTTCCTGTCTCTCGAGTCATTGTGTGGAAAATGTATAATCTTTGCAGATGAAAGCTGTCCATTGGGCCCCTAATTGCAGCTTAGCAATTCCTGGCAACCAGAAGCTCTCTTTTTTGCCTGATGGGCGAAGACGTCAGTCGTAAAATTGATGCACTTTGCTCCTTCAAAACTCTCGCTCACCTGCGATCAAGGAAAAAAAAAGTTCCGAAGTAAATTATTGCTTTAAATTTCACAGGCTTCCGTAAAATTTTAATGAGACTAATCGAAAGGAAACTTTGAATTTCGATTTTATGTTTCCATTATGACTATCTTTTTTGATTGACGTTGAAAAATGCTCACTTTTCCTAGCGCTTTATTAATATTTTGCCTAGAATGTGTAATCTGTCAATACTCCTGTGTATTTATTTGTTAACAAGGATACAATTTTCTTTACAAAGAGAGTTATGGAGCCTTTGAATTTTTTATTTTAAGTTAGTTCGTCATCGATATTGATGTTTGTGTCTAATAAGGGACATATAGTTTGCAGAAAAAAAATAATAATTACTGAAAAAAATTCATCTAAATTAATGTTATCGTATTACTATATATATATATATATATATATATATATATATATATATATATATATATATATATATATATATATATATATATATATATATATTACTTAATCATAAGAACATTTATGGCTTTTTTTAATTAAGTGGAATAATTTTACTTGTTTACATAATAAAATCATATAAATGATATAAGATTAAAGAAGATACGATTAACATTATACTCTTAATACAGAAAGGAGAAATCAAGAGTTCTTTCATCTTTTGAATTTTAATTGCATTCCTGCATCTATAGAAAAAAGTGTTTAAATATAGATTAGGGTATCTTGAATTATCTAATTTTCTTTACTACATATCTTCTTTGGAATCGCAGTACATTTATTTAATTTCCTAAAATTCAGTTTATTTTCTTTACATATCGATTTAGTTTTGAGAAATCCATCATTTTCTGTGTGAAGAAAATTATTTTAGATATAATATATATTTTAAAAATTTTAATTAAGAATCTTGCTTTTTTGTTTTATTTTATTCACAACCAACAAATGAAAAATGTAGGTCAATATCTTCAACATGAATAATTTATTTCCACTATAAATCAAAATAGCTTCATTACAGTTTCTGCTTGTGACTTTTCTTCCTTTACCAAATTTAGATTTGCTCTTTAAGAACAGATTATTCATCTCTTCTAAATTCAGTGAAGAAGCGTCTTTTCTTTCTATTTCTGATGGAAAGAAAATGTTTCCTAATTTATTCAAAATCAATAACATTGAACTTGAGATTTCCGCGAGGCTTTACCCAAAATCGAAGCTGCTCCAGAAATCGTCAAGTGGGGCAATGTCTTTTGGCTCACGGATGCTCTCCTCAACAATATTTGGGACCCCGCCACATTTCCTTATGCTTTAGGACACGTACTTCTTGGCGTCGTCGAAGCCATTAACAACAGGTTTCCGCAATTAAAACTCCGAATTCCCTTTCGGAAACTGTTATTAAAACGATGTTTAAAAGCTATTACCGCATACTTTTAACAACCATCGTATGGACATCGAATGGTGGAGATTTATTTTAATGATATAATTCCTTTTATGTTAATAATTTATCGCTTATTATTCAATAGGAAATGGGTGTTTGTTATGTTACTAGTGTTTTATTAAACGCGCATCACGTGTCCATCCGCTTGTGTTAGGTTAAAATTGTAAGGTATTTGTTTTCACTGCGGCTACTATTATTGTAATGCGAAACTGTGTCTTTATAAAAAAAACATGGAAAATAAAAAAAAGTCTTAATTTATCGAATTCATAATTTACGTACTTATAAGTTTATTTAAACTTTGTGCCCCTTTTATCATCTATTTTAACGTAAAAAAAATGTTTTCTTCTGAAAATAGCAAAAAGAAATAATACATGTCTTTAAATTATAGAAATATTGAAATTATTAATTTAAATTCAGTTCTAGAAAAGTAAATAGCAACTGTATTATTAATTTCTCATATTTTTCATTTGAGAAAAATATGAGAAATTAAACACGTAAAGTGTTGATTATGGTGTACTTCTGTGTACTAAAAAGATGACCATTGAAAATTAGAATCTATATTTTTATTTTTTTTTTCAAATTTTTTGTCATCGAGATACTAAAAAAAAGTTATTAGCTATTTGTAACACTATAAATTTAAGATTTTTTTATGTGTTTACTTTCATGTTTGCGTTTGGTAATTTGTCATTCTCTGCAATTATTTGAATTCTCTCCTCTTCCCGTGTACACTTCCACGAGATAGATAGAAAGAAAAGGTAAAACTATCTTTATCACGTGCCATATCTTGAAAGAGCTCTTGTATAATATCTCTCCCAATCAACAGGAAACTAGCATGAACATCTTGTATCAAAAGTATTTGCTAAACGATATATTTCTTATTTATATTTGATTTTGCTTTTAAGATATGGAAATGATTATTCCGCATAATCTCACCAGACATTGCTTTCGTATACACGTATACATAACGTCATATTCACGTAGATGTAAACATGAATGCTGTAGAATGTAGCTTGACATAACATGAAAAGCTGGCATGTGATACTGAATGGCTACATGCATATTCTGTGGACATACCATATGAATCAAAATCTGAATTTCTGCCGATAATGCCAAATCATATTTTCAGAACGCGGTAGTCGCTTTATTGAACATACTTTTTAACATGTTTTAGACACTATTTCAAAATAATTTAAAACTTTGTTATCCTGCATTCCACTTCATGACATTGCAGGCACGTCTTTCTTTGCTAGTGTTTTATTATATTTATATTTAAGAAAAATGAATTTCCTGGATCATCTGTAAACTTACGAAATTTGATTTCATTTAATAATTTTCTTTCATGAGCATTTTGAAGAGGTTTAATGACACAAAACATTGCTTTTGTACCATGACTTGCCTTGCTTTAATGTCCGTGCGTTCGCGAAATAGAACACCTTTCATCTGTGGGGAAGGTCATTCCCTGGTCCTCTAAAAGACCCATCTGAGTTTCAATATTCATGAATTTCATGGTCATAAATATTCTACCACTTTTGAAGACGATTCCTCTTCACCCGTGAAGCAGCTATTACAAGAGACTCTCCGAGCTCATTGATACACTTCGTTTTCATTTTAATCTATTGATAGCAAGAGGGGGTAGGCTGCCACCAATCAGAGGTGTGCCCATTCTTTTGTGGCAAATAACAAGCCGTAAGCGGTATTTGTTCCTGCGATTGTGTATTAAAAAATCGAAATTCGCCTTGGGGTGAGACGGAAACCGGTCCTTCTGCCATCCATCAGGACCTTTAATGAGGGGGTACGACACTGGGACCCAGCCCAATAATCTGCCTTTTGATTCTTTTTTCCAGGAGCTCATCTTTTTTGCCTCAGAAACTACCGTCCCTCGCCAATTATGCCATTGGCGACGCTTTCTAAGAGGGTGGACTGCTTACGTCCATTTAAGTAGTAAAGTCTTTTAGTAGTTATATAAGGCGTTTAATTTCTCTTTGGGTTGTACATGATGTCAATGAAGGAGCTATTCTCGCATCTCTAAATTTTTTGCAAGCCTCCAAACTTATTGTATCAATTTTTTCCATCAAATTTAATATTACATTATACTGCATTATGTAAAAAATATTAATGCTAAAAAATCTTGTTAATTATATATAATGTTAAAGAAAAAAATATTAATTTTAAACATCTTAAGTTTAAAATTCAATTTTCTTTATGGGAAGTATTATTTTTATTAGTTATACACACGTCGGTGAAATGGAAATACAATGAACATGAAATATATATATTTAAAATAAAACACAAATTAGTGATGATGCACGTTACCGGAATTAAATGTAATTAATATGTGAAATAAATTTATTTGATAAATGAAATATAAATGTGTTAGTTTGTAAAATTTTACAGATAAAAGTAAACTGTTAAAATTCAACTCAGGAATAGGTACAGAGAAACATACTGGTGCCACAACAATAAATCTACATAGAAAATATGCTTCTAAGTTTGAACTGTTGATATATTTAATTAGAATTCGCTAGATTAATCAAAGAGCGTAAAAAATATTTTTTGTAAGAGAGATCAAGACAAATGTAATCGTCGGACGCATTTAAGAGAGAAAAGAATTAATCATAGTGTATTAAAATTAGCAATAACTGTTCAAAAAATATTCCAGTAAGTCTTTTTGTAAATTAACGGAATATGTCAACCATAAATTTTTTTCAATTTCTCTTATTATTTCATTTTGAGTTGTAAAGTATATAACTTTTTGTCAATAATGAAAATTTTCAAATATTTAAATTTTGTTATAAGTTGTCCAAAATATGTTTTATGTTTTAATCTATGGAACATTGCTTATGAATACATATTTCAAAATCAAAGGTAAATCTTGTTCTTCCTTATTACACATAAAAATGTATAATTTATTTATTTTTATAAAAGGAAAAATCTACTTGCTTCTAAAATGTTGAATAAGAATTCATTTTGAATACTTATGGTAAAACAGAAAATGGGTTGTGTACATACAACTATTTATTGTTGTTCTCATGCTTTGCAAATGCTCTAAGTCAGCAATATATACATACTTTTCTTCATTTATTTTACTCTCAGCATTTGATTACACATTTAAATATTCCATAAAAATTTAAAATTTTCTTTAAAATCCCTCTTGACTCTCAGAAACTAAAGCATTCATTGAAGGGAATTGAATATTTTATTGAAATTTCTAATTATTTATTATTACTATGAAATGCATAAAATGGTAGGTGGATGGAGCTTTATTTTATATTAAAAATTTATATTTTAATAAAGCATACAACCTATAGTCTCTCCATACATATTTTTATAATCATCTCTAAAAGTAAATAGCATCAAAATAATAATGATGATTTTGTTATTTTATGAGATGTTCTGTGTTTAGATATGCGATAAATAAAACTCTGGCAAATCTTTTGGGAAGTCATAGGGGTTCCTAATAGGATTAGTGTCTCTTTTATTTCCAGTCTGGGTATGGGGTCACTTCGTGTGATTCGTTTAGAGTCTGTAATCGTAAAAAGGTTAAGAACCTCATTTTTACAGCTTCTCTGACAGCAGCTTACGCTAAGCAATTATAAACAAAACACACTTTCGGAATTTCTCAAAAAAATGTGAAAAAAAAGTTCCTTCCTTTTTAAGCCTTTGAAAAAATGCATTGAAATATTATTTCCTATAAAAAATATTTAGTAGGCATCCAAAATATTAAATATCTTTTTATGTGGAATTAAATTTTCATTCCTTAATATACACGCTCGCTGACAAATTTATATGATATAAGATATATGGTAATGCGGGTGAAAGCTGAATATTATCTTGATAATTACTAGAGTGGAACGCGTGTTACATTTTTCGAAAACAAAACACGTCCCTTGAAATGTTCTTGAATTGTTTGTACAAGAATAATAAAACTTAAAAGCAGGAAAAAAGTAATTTAATATTAAAAGTTGCTGAGTGAAGTAAAATAAAAATCGCGTTTGCCGCATCTAAAACAAATGTATGCAACAATTTTCAGAAATACTATCTAAGTATGTTTAGAATATATAAGTAAAACTAAATCAGTGGCAAATATAGTTCATATATAAAATTATACATACATGGAATAATTTTTATTTTTAGATTAAATCATATTATTACGATATATGTGCTTTTTAAATTTTTTCTCAAATCATTCTGATTTTCGAATGATCAATGCTATTTAATTTCCGAAAATTTTCGAATTGATTGTAGAAGCTAAGTGTCATCAAAGTATGGTTCAGTTAAACATTAAAGGTTTTTCAAGGTCATATAATGGCATTTCTGTAATATAATCATTTAAAATACTTAGTGATGTGTCAATTTAATAATTGAAAATATTTCTGTTTCATACTTGCAATTTTCTCAGTTTCCTTGGAATATGTTTAAACTTATTAAATAATTAATAATACAAATTATTAAAGTATATTATTTTTATTAATGTCAATGCAAAGTTAGTGTTATTAAAACTGATAAGTATTGAGTCAAAGATTATATTTATTTCTTCAGGTATGATTCAAACACTTAAGATACTGTTCCTTCAAGCTTTCGTTTCCCAGTCAGTTCAAAGTTCTTACGTTCCAATACTTGATTTCAAATAAAAACCATTATAATTTTATTCACTTTAATTTCAGCTCATAAAAACCACATCATATTATTTTAGTCCTTAAATTAACGAGTTGTACATCAAAAGATAAAATATAATATTATTTTCATTTTTTTTGTTGTACAATTGTACTTTTGTGTTTATATGTATTTCGTACTTAGCTATGTTAGAAAAACTGAATACTTAATTATAGACGGTTTCTTCTATCACTCTTTAGAATAGGAATAACACGACAAGAAATTATCTATTGTGTGAAAAAAAATTAGTGTCGTAAATGAACAGCAAGAATCTCCTTTTAATTGAATTACTGTCTAAAAACGTCTAAATTGTCAATGTTGATGGGTTCATAAAAAAAGTTGTAAGAATTTCTGATGATTCTATCTTGAATCCTGTTTCCGTTGTTCAATTGTTGCATTTTTAATTGCACTGCCAATCACTCATTTCGGTTTTCTTCCAGCGTTGACCACACGCAACTTTTGGTTTTTAACTGTCGCCGCGAGACATTCTTTAACCTCTTAAATGACCTTCTGAAAATATTTCATGATACCCATAACAAATATTTTGCAAATTGAAATGCTTACAAATTTTGTAAGTTTTTTTATGATTTTGATATAATAGTACAGTGTGATACAGAGCAAAAATTTGAGTTCGATTTTTTTTCTTTTTGTTTTAATCTAATTAAAAATTTCATTTTAATAAATATATTTAATTTAAAATTCAGATTATTGTGAAATTTCCTTTGACTTTTCTACTTTAATTTATTGAAGTTACTCTATTAAAAATTAATAATGTAATCCTAATAGGAAATTTTAAACATGTTATATTTGGCGTTTTAATATCAGTTTATTATTTGCCATCACAAGCAATTATTGTTTCTAAAAAATGAAAACATTAAAAGTTTCAGAAAGTTTTAATTATGATTTATAAATGATTATTTTATAGCGTTTTCTTTCCTATTTTTTATTACAAATGTTTTTAAAAATAAAAATTAAAAACATACCTTAATAAAATATATGAATTCAAAATAAAATCACATTATATAGTATCCAGTGATGTAAATTTTCACTTTCCTCTTGTTTTTATTTTATTTGAGTACGAGCAGAGTTAGATGTATTTATTCAACAGGTGAGAAGAAACTATTTTCTCATCTTGGGCATCTCATTTGGCGAAAATCTTTGGCGACTTGGCTAAATTTCATGACTTCAGGAAACTTGATTCCTCCTATGCATGGCGGAGTTCTTCCTTTCAGTTCCATCATCTTCTATTTCTTTGATGTTGCATGTATCGCTTTGTGTCAATTTAGATCCAATTGTCAGTTTTAGCCTTAGTTTTTATTTTTCGTTTTGTTGTGGTTTTCAGTATGGATTAATAACTCTGATAATTTAACTAACGGTGATTTTTTTGTCACATACACACATTGGATGTTTTTATCAATCTGTAGCGATGAATCATCTTATATCTTAATCACTTTGGA
The DNA here is from genome assembly GCA_037975125.1 of Latrodectus hesperus. NCBI lineage: Eukaryota > Metazoa > Arthropoda > Arachnida > Araneae > Theridiidae > Latrodectus > Latrodectus hesperus. Next base: position 48,254,621 of record CM075853.1, read on the forward strand.
TTATTAGGTTTAATTGTGGAATACAAACTTATATGCAGTTATAAATGCAATTTTTGTCTCATCTTAATGTGCATTTCTCTCGTTTAATGTACATGTGAAATCTAGGATTATGTTCTTCAGGATACCGTGGTTTTATATTCTAAAACTTCCCTGAAATTTTTGTGATTAGCAACTAAAAACAAGTTGCCAAATGAGTAATCCAAATGTGAAAGCTAGTTCTGTGCTGGTATGTCGCCAGTGGTGGAAAGTGTGTTGGGTTTACGGGGATCAGTACAAACTATATCGACAGCTATATGGGAAAAAGAAACCTACGGAGAGAACTATATCGCTTCGCCAAGATGAATGGTAAGATTTTGTTCCTTAAATGGTTTAGGCATCACTAATTATAAGACACGCTGATTTAAAGCATGGATTTATTCTTTATATGGATTAAACGTTGCATTTGCTTCGTACTCATTATTTAAGCGTTATTATTTTAATTCTAATTGAAGTTTAAACGTTATTATTTCAATTGTCTTTAAGTGCAGGTTATTTTTGAAATGTTTCTATTTAAAATTTCTTGCAGTATGTTCGCATGAACAAGTTGTTCTTGCATTTTTGTTAGTTATTTGTGAATCGTAAACTTTTCTTAACTTTAACATTAATGTTCCTGTTATATATAGAATTTATGAAAAAGTAGAGACTTTTCACACATTCAACTAAATTGAGAATAGTTCATAATTTTGCTTACGTACAGAATGAGAATAATCTCCATTAATAAAAATTATAGTCAACTTTTTCACTCACACACAACAAAATTTCTTATTTTCTGAAATTACACACAATCGCCATTTTTATTAATCAATTGTAGTTCTTAATTGCTTTACTTATATTTATTTAAGATATCTTAGACATAATTAATTATTTTCTGATTACTTATTTAAGTGCCCTTTGCTGGAAAAAACTTTAAAATATTGATTCGTTTCTTTGAAAATACGAGATTATTGCCAATTATTTAACTAATATTTTTTTACTAACAGTGATTTATTTTGTCTCATGTGTGACCTAATTTCCTCATTCGAAGCTGCATTTTTTTCTCTCTATAACAAGTTTGATGACTAACCGTTTGATTAATAGTCTAACATTCTTTTTTCTTTTTTTAAATGTATATAATAGTTTTTGTCCGTTTTCTATCAACACTATCCATTGTACATATTTTATATTTTATATAAAATTATTATTTTTTAAGTATTAAATCTTTAACTTATTTACTCTCAAATTCCTAATATAAATATTTCGATCTACAATAAAATAAAATTATAATTTAGTACTATTTTAGATATTTTTATTATAAAACTGGAAGTTTTTCATGATATTTTTGCTATTTATTAACTGCAGATATATTATGCAATAATGATTTAGTAACTTCTTGAACTTTTATTTTCATAACAATGAGTTGTTGCTTTTAGCTTTTTTCTGAAAATAATATATTTTTATATTGTTCAACCTTTAATAAAATAATTTTCAAACTCATAAAACTAAAATTAATTTCAGATTGCCATTTGTTACAATTTTACTCTATATTAATTAAAACATTATTTTCTTATGTATTAAATTATCTTCTAACCATTTCTGGAAATTGTCAAAATAATACATTTCTTTTTTTAAACAATGAGGGTATTTTTTGCTGCGCCAATATCTGAATGGTCAACGTTCTGGCCTTTAAAAGCTTTTGAGTTGGATTCCTACCTTTAATGTGAATATTTGTAAGTTTTAAGAACGTTTGGAATGGCATTATTGAATTAGCCGAATTAGTTCTATGGTAATTATACGAAGGAAGAAAATATTTTTTTAAATTACAACGCAAAAATTTTAAATTTTGTTAAAAAATATTAGGGTGCAAAATTAATTTTCAATTAGTTAAATTTTTATTTGTATCTTGAAAATCTTATTTGGTAAATTATTTAGTCGTTCTCTGAATTAAACTTTTAATCATACATTTTTTTAAATATTTCTTTAAACAAATAATAAGTATTTTAGATCTGCTTTTGTCCATTTTTTTCGTTCCTAATTATTTATTCTTTTATTGTTTGTAACTAACGTTCCCTTGTGTTAGTTTTTAGTGTATATTCTTTTATCACATACTGTTGTAACTTTTCTATAAAAAAAATAATAAATCCGCAAATGTAAAAATTCCTTTTCTACTTATCGTCCTCAAAGTAAAACGTAATGATGTTCATTAGTGATATTTGAAAATACTGATGAAATTAATTGATTAAAATTTAGTGGCATCAATTTTTGCTAAACTTTTCTCATCATGATTGCAGTTCATTACAGAAATTTGTAAAAGAAAAAAATACTTATTTTGGTTTGACTATATAGCTGCTCATTCTTCCTCCTCGTAAGTTACTATCCAGTGACGTTTTGGCCTTCTGATCGCGGATGTCCATAAACATCTCTCTTGAAAGCTGCATCGGCTTATAGAAATCCTGGCTCTCCCCTGTCCATCAGAATTTTACAACTCATCGGAATGTCATAAATGTGAAACAAACTTGATAGTGGGTATATTAAAAAAAAACCAGTTTAATGGTAATACAAAAAGAAAAATAATAAGTTTTCCTTGGTTAGAAATTTCGTTAACATTAATCTGTTCGTGCTTAAAATGAATATTTTTCATTAAACTTCAGCAGAAACGCAAGCAATTAAATTGCAAATTTGTACCTGCGAAATGATCGAAAGTGCCAATTATACTATAAACATAGAAAGGAAGAAAAATATAATATTCCTTGTTATGTTACACAGAAACCTTTATCCTGTTTCATTTTTATCATCATTTATGATAATGTCACCTTAAGGCTTACATCGAAAAAGGCTAATTTTTTTCATTACATTGTTTATGTGCGAAACAATGGTCATATTATCTGCGTGGTCCAATGAGATTTCTCTTCATTGGTTGCAATTATGAGAGTATTGCTGCTATTATTTTTTTTCTCTCCATCAATTCATTGTATCTCATTTTGCTTTAATTAAATGTTTCGTAATTGGCGGTTTTTCTTCTTCTTCTTTTTTTTTTTTTTTTTTTTTTTTTTTTAAAGAATACCTCCTGCAGTTGGAATACTACATAAAACTACTTTCTTTAGCTGAAGAATATATTGAAAGACTAGAATTATGATTTGTGACCAATACAATGATATTCTGAGTTCATTTAATGCATTTTTTAAAAGTCAATGGACTTTAAATTCTTCGATTTTCAATGATAATATTTTCACTATTATTATGAGTTTATTAATGAATTTATGTATGCAATCTGCGTTATCCCATCTTATTTAATAATTATTTATACATAAAAATTTAAGAATTAAATAAAATTTAGACCTGTTTCACAATCAACTATTATCCATTATTGTTGATGATATTTCCGCATAAAAAGTAATCAGAACAAAACAAATTTAAAGATGTAGTTAAAGACACAAAATTAAATTAATTAATTCTTCAGTCTTATGTAAAAATAACTGCAATTTTTTTTCTCCTTTTATAAAATTCAAATTGCAGTTCTAGGTTTGTATTCTTTGTTTTGTTGCATATAACGTACTTGGTTGCTTCGCATTTTATGCTTTGTCAGTACCCTTTCTTACATTTGTGATGGCATTTTCTTATTTTATTTACAATGTATTATATGAATTTTAATCAGTCATTCATTTATATAAATTAATTTTTCAAAATGAAATGTGTTTAGGAAATAAAAATGCAAAGATACTGGTTTTTGTGAAACTATTTTGTTGAGACTTGTTTTCTGAATATTGAGAGTTGGTCAGTTCTTAAGTCCAATATATACCAATGAAATAAATTCATAAAAATGATCCGTAGAAATTATTTCGGTTACACTGTTTTACATTACTAACAACATTTATATAATGTGAATTTCTGAATAATACACATTTTATTTTAGCCTAAGTTATTTAAATTAGTTTATTTCTTTGATTATACATATTTCCTGTTACTTTGATTAATTTACTCAGCCATAAAAAACAAGTTTTCTAAGTTTTTCAATGTTTTGGGCGAGCCTACATAAATATGAACCAGTGACCCTGATATATAAATTGATATTTAATTGTGAAAATGTCTCCCATACATGCTTTGCATATTGCCAAGAAATTAATTTTTATCAATCTACTAAAATGATTGAAATGTGGAATTCTGTTTTAAAGAAAGATTTTAGTAGCATTTTACTCAAATATAGATGATTTTTCAACATATTTTTATGACAAGTATATATTGTTAATGAGAAAAATGCATTATGTATTATACCATTTTAAAAATATCACCTGTCATAAAATAAAACTTTCAAAATTAAAAAAGAGAGGTGAATTGTTAAACTTAAATTCCATTGTTAAGATTTATCGATTATTTATTTCTTCTACAGAAATGAAACTCTTAAATATAATGTTCGCGGTTGCTACTGTTTATAAATTACATTAATATTTTGCTGTAAATACCATTTTTATTTATATTTTATAATACAAATGGATTTTTACTAATATTTTATTTTCAAAGATTGATTTCCTAGCGTATAAAATTTGGAAATTCTATTACGGTAGTAAAATATAGTAAATAAACTCTCTTAAAAGTAAAAAGTAAATTTTCAAAATTTCATTTATCTCTGTAAAGTTTATTTTTTCGTAGAAGTGTGAGAATTGTTTTTTTCTTTCCTGTTTTAACGACATAATTTTAAACATTATTTATAAAAAACTTAATATTATAATAAAAGCCTTTTAAAATATATAAATTATAATTAATTACTGAAATATTGTAAATATTTTTGAATTCAAAGAGAATGACCAGTATAAATTGTAAAGATTTTGAATTTCAATAAAATGACTGATATGAATTTTATGAATGGTTATTAAAACATTAGAACATTGATTGAAATAATTGATTTCTTTAAGACGTACACACACGCACTTTCCATAGACACTCCCAAATACTTTGAAACAATATGTGCTTATGCATAAAAAATATAAAAATTATAAAAAACTGATTTATTTTCGTTGATTTGTCTCTTAAACGGAAATTATTTGTGGATCAATTCCTTGATCAGGTAACTGCATGTTAAAATGCTTTAGGAAACCGTTATATTTTAATGTTTTTTCTAATAAATTTTAAAAGCTAAAATCATACATAATACTCTCATATCAATTTGGATTTTAAAAAAAAATTCAGAGCAGTTGGATATATTTACTTCAAAATGTACATCTCGCTTTTCTTAACGAGTGAATTTTATTCTAATTTGAATTTTTAAAATTTACTTATTCTTAAAAAGTGTACATCATTTATATATCATTAAAATTATATTTTTCGTCATTAATTAACTTTAAAATACTGCACCTTTTTCGACATTATTTTCAATAACATTCTTTATTGTTTATCATTATAGCATCCATCATTAAATTCCTTTAGAGTTATGTTTATGGAAATATGCAATTATTCTTTTAATCAAATAAAAGACTGTTATTTCTTGTTATTAAAAGACCCTTATTTCTTAGAATATAAGATTAACAAAAATTGTGAGGAGCATAATTTTGCTCTTCTCTTTGGATGTTGAGAAATATTTCATTTTGTAAAGGAATGCGATTTACAATCAAGAAAAAAAATTCCTAAACATGAAAATTAATGTTTTTGTACTTTTTCTCATGATGGCGTGCATCTTACATATAGTTAGACAATCTCGATTATTTGTGTCAGTTCAATCTAATGGTATGTTCTTGTGTTATCGTGCAATTGCCATCTATCTTGTCCACGTGGTAAAGGAAACTAATTTCGAAAAGAGTATAGTTTTCTTTTTTTATCTGGCTCCTGTAATTCAAACATCTCGTCTCATAATGATGTCGAGATGACGGATCTTGGAACTAATGATGGATTTCAACTGGTCAGTGATTGATGCGCCAGCTCATGTAGGTATAAAAAAATTGAATCAACACTCGCTCTAATCAGTTCGAAACTATCTATTTCAGCTCAACTCTTCTCTATCTTATTATTATTTCAATTAATTTTTCTGTCAACATTATATCTCATTTGGAAATTTAAATTGTTTTCCTGAGCACTTTTCTAACGATTTCTTTTATTGTATACATATTTCGATATTTTTCTGAGAGTGATGGAAGAGGATACCCAGTGAATTTTTTAATTCGATGAAATATTTTCTAGAATTCTGTTTTGAGTCCAATCCTGAAATCGTTTTCACAACCTAATTTCGGATTTCTTTTTACGTGTAAAAAAAAATATGTTGCAAGTGTTCTAATTACGTTTCTGAATTAGGCAGTTAATGTAAATGTTTTTCTTCAATACCGTTTGTATAAGATTTGAAAATATTTTTTGTTCCAAATAAAGTTCTTAACATACTTGCCATTTTTCAAAAATTTATTGAAAGTTTTCAATTTCGTGCTTCCTTTCAGATTACTTGTTCCCCAGAAAACAAAACTTATTGATCCATTTTGAATATCTAATATGTCGATTCATATTTAAATAATTACTATATCATCACAACTTGAGAAGTTTATTTGATTTTGAAATAAGTTGAATGCTTCCTTGAATTGTGGCCGAATATTGACAAGTGATAATGATAAGGAAAATAAAAAAACACTCATTCACTTATATATTTAGAATTAAAGAGGGCGCGTTGTTGCATTACTATGTGGATGCATAGTATTATAATAATAAATTTTATTTGGATAAAATTTCAAATTTTTTTACAGTTTAAAATCTTTTTAGTGATTTTCAGTTATATCATTAAAAAAGAAACAATTTACTTACCGAAGGGAAAAAAGCATGGGGCACTATTTTTATATGGAAAATATCTCTAATTTCTGGTGTGGATTTATTATATTTTGGTGATGAACTTGAACTTCTTTTCAATCTTTACTTACGGTAAAAATGGACAATACCTTTCAGCATAGATTCGAACATCATTGTTAACAATTCTGTAGTTTTCATTTTTGAGTTAATTTCATCATAAAATTGAATTACAAATCATTTTAATGGTTTAATATTAATCGAAATAATATTCTTGTATTATTTATCTTTCATTTATAAATTAAAATCGTGTGTGCTGTTTTATGACCTAATTTTTCATGAATCATATTTGATTCAACTTGTTTCACGAGTTCAAGTTTGTGGTATTAATCATGATTTGATAGTTTTCATGAATGGAATTATGTAAAAAAATATAATACAGTAGCTTGCAATTCGATCGTTCTCTGTTTCAGAATCTTTTATTATGCATTGATTTTGTATCAAAGTTTCATCTACTTGATTATATTTTATAAATTTGCACCTGAACGTTTTACCTGCTGTAGCATTCCTGGTTCAGATGAATAATATTTATATGTGTAACACAATGATAAATTGTTGCAAATGTATACGCATAATTAACAGAGCTAAAATGCTTCCCACTTTTCAAAAGTTAGAAAGAATTATTATGTCGATATAGTCGAATTTTAATCCATTTTATTTATGCATCCTTCGTTGGGCTTATGGATCTGCACACAATTCCATTTGCAAGTGATTGTGCCACTTAGAATTCTACATATTTGGATTTCAGTTATGTTTAGATAAGACGATAAGGCATGAAAGAAAATGACTTTATTTTAATTAATGATGTTTTATTATTTATTTTCCTAAAACTGGTTCTTTTAGTACATGACGTTTTAGAATCTGTAACCTCGGTAGTTTCAATGTAAATTAAATTTTATTAGCAATTTTTATTCGATTATTACAGCTTTTGCCATTCATTAGCCTTGACGTTTTGGTGTTATAATGGCAATAAAAGAGAGTTGCGTTTTCTTTTCCTTTTTTTCCATGCTTGTCTATTTTAGTCGAATATTGGAAATTTTCCGGTTTACTTCTTTGCTACATATGAATGCATGTCCAAAGGCAAATGCCTTACATCAGATTGTCCACCACCTGTCATCAAATTAATGATCGTTAATACTAGATTATGATTGTAATGCATGTCATCACACACACATCGTGTATGTGAATATAGATTAGCTTTTCGAAAAGTTTAGGAATTATTCTGATGTTTGTCATGCAAAGAGTTTAAAAAATTGCTGGTTTAGTTTGTTAATTTTGTTGTTGCGTTTTATGCATAAAATTTTAGTTCTTATGTGTTAATAAATGGAATTTCTTTCTATTTTATTACATCATTTTCTTAATTCTATTATTTATTTCATTGCTGATATCAATGTAAGAGAAATGAAATTCCGTTTGTTTTTCAGGAAAGTGTGCCGGAACTGCAAGTGTCCCCGTGAGGAGCACGAGGGGCCATCTGGTGTCGCCAACATGGTGGAAAGTGAAAAGATCGTTCATAAAATGGCCGCCCACTTTGGAAACGGCCCTGCCTCACCTACTGACAGGCATTCGCATTCGGACGATGATTCTGGATGTGCACTTGAAGAATACACATGGGTACCGCCTGGATTGAAACCTGAACAGGTGTGCACAAATATCTGACAAACACTTTTATAATTTTAATTAAATTTAGTCTGTGTTTTTTTTTAAATTACTTTAATGGTAGTGATTCTTCATTCAGATTATATCTTCACAAACGTATACAACTGCTGTATTAGTGATTCTATTTTTATTTATTATAAACGGTTGAAAGTTCATATGATATTTGTATAAAAATTCTAAAAAATATTTTTTTTTTTGAATCAAAGAAAATATTAATTTTTTCTTGCTAATTCCTTCTACATAAAATCAGAATGGTATTGTTTCTAGAAGCAATTTCCTCATTCAATTTAATAACTTGAAAAATTGTACCCTTAAAATACTGAAAATGTGATGCTATTCAATTAAGAAACAAAATTAAAGCAACAGCATAATAAATTTTTCTTTCAGGTGCATTATTATTTGTTTATGAAATGTTTCCCTATAAATTGAATTGCAAACTTCAAACTTGAGTACATATTTTCTGAAAATTTAAGAAATTATAATCAATTATTTAAATATTAATAAACATTTAAATAGTTGAATTATCTATCTATTATCTGATTTGTGAAAATTATTTTTGCTTTAATTCAAATTTTGAATTAAATTAATTATTTGACAAGGAATTTATATGGTGTGTGAGCTATCAAACCAATCGTATGGAATGAAAATAAAATATTTTTTAACTTTACAGTTGATTTATTTTATTCTCATTTGTTTAATTTAAATAATATATCCTTTGCATTTTATCTTTTTCTGTATTGTTTATTTAGACTGAATACTTTGTATTTATTTTCAGCCAAATTTTCTTATTTGAAAAATTTATTTATTGGAAAATATTCCTAGACAAAATAAATCTGGTATTTTTATCTACTTTTTAAAACAGTTTATGTATTAGCAATGTTAAATCGAAATATTTGGGAAAGTAATTGATAAAATCAGTTAAATTTGATATTTCCAATATTATACAAGTCTTTTTATATTTATATTCCTTATTTAATTTAAATATTTATTCATTAAGTAATTATCTGCAAAAAAATGTACATAAACATATTTAAAATCTCTTTTATATCCATATAAATAAATTCTTATCTAATTTTTATCTCTGTTTGTTTTCCCAATTGGCATTTCGCTATTATTTTTCTTTCGTTTCCTTTCTTTTTTTCTTTTTGTATATCTCCAAAATTAATAAGTTAGGTATTTCTATATAAATAAAGCATTATAGAGTTTAATGACATAAGGAAGGACTTTTTTTTTGTTACTAAGAAGCACTAATTTTTTATGGTGTTTTCTTATTGCTTAATGAATTGTTATTTGTAGTCTGAAGAACTTTCCCAGTTTCGTGGTTTATAAATCATTAAATATCATTAAGCGTTCTTATGAGTACAGGTATTTAATTTTTTTTTAATTTTAAGATATGTTCTCAATTGCCTACTTGTTATTATCTTCTGAAATAAAGCCTTCCTTATTACTCCAAACTCATTTTTTAATTGAACTAATGACTTTAGTTGAGCAAGATAAAACCCAGGAACCAGATACTCTTTCTTGTTCGTTTCTTCATCCTTGACATTTATTTGTCTTAAGCTTTTTCATTGGAAGTGAAGTTTAATTCTTCTTTATACATGATTTTGCTCACAATGCACTTTAAAAAAAAATCAAGGAACTATTAAATTAAAATGTTTCATGGATAAAAATAAAACTTTCATTATACTATATCTCTTTAATTGTTCAATTTCTCATAATGCTAGATTTAATTTAAGTAAATCATTTCGAATTTTTTCTTATTTTCATAGGAAATAATTTTGTTAAGGTATAATATTACCTGTGTAAAAAAGGCCTACAAATTTTTTTTTCTGCGACAAGGATCTTGCGTTTAAATAAATATCATTTACTTTTATACAGCAATCGTTATAAAGTTGAAAGTTAACAAAACCTAATTAAGCTTGATAATATTATTTACATCATCAACAAGCATTCAATAAATATAGTTACTTCCGTGTTTTGAGCTCTAAGGAGATAAAAAATTTTAAATAAGTAATCTCATATTCTTGGTATGTTAAATAATGTCTAATTACACAAGAAATGGGTCTTCCAAAGTTCATTTATATTCTAGAGTCTTATGAAATAAAATTTAAAAAAATAGTATTTAAGTTTAAATTAATTTAGTTTCCCGATATTATAAAATTTCTGCGTTTTTGTTTTAAGCATTTATTTGCAAAATTAAAGTCCATTAAGATAACTTAGTTTTTGTGAATATTACAATATTTGTAAACTTTCCTTAATTGGATAAATCCAAAACTTATAATTATTTTAAAGTATTTCTTATATTAAGTGTGCGGTAAAGTTTTCGAAGTTTAGTTTTCATGATTTGTCGAATGACTAACTAAAGAAATTGAATTTTCACACATTCTTCATATAAATAATCTGCAATGAGCCTAAAATAAGCTACAAGATTTTTGTTTTAATTCATTTCACACTGTTAAATTTACTCTTATACTTTCTTGCATTAGTTTTCAATATAGACAGTATGTAAAGATGTATAATTATATGTGGTAAAACACACACACATTTTTGTCGAAAAGCTAATTATCATTTTTTTTGCATCTAAATATCTTATATTATGATCTGACTGAAAATAAAACTCATCTTGTGAAATTCCATTGTGCTCATATCAGTGGAACAAACCAGCTTATCAGTTGATCCGAGTGTTTATGGATGCTCAATAACAACACACAGCTCTACCCTTTACCAACGCTCTGTAGTGGGGTGCACACAAAATTGTGCCTGAAAGTCATGAGTTTCATTCAGGGGGACGCAGGTGCTTTTTCTTGGCAGCTGCCAAGCGTGTAATGATGAGGTCTCTGAAAGGTAAGTAATTACCGCCACACCTTGGTTGGGCGTCCTTAGGATTCTCCTACTTATACTCAACTAACACTACTCTTTTCTCTATTTTGCAATGGATAGTATCAGCCAAATTTTAAGTTATTTTATTTATTTGTTTTTTTCTTGTCGCTTCCTCAACCAACGCCGTCAATTACAGTTGCCTCTTTTTTCTCTTGTCATTGCGTGCTATCATTCGACTTGGTTGATTTATTTTCCGAAGATTATTTCTGAATTCCAATGGCAACAATTGCAAAATTATTATTTTTAACTTATGCCAGCAATTTTAAAATCTTTAAATTTGTAAAATGCATTTAAGTTGCATGTTGAGTAAAAAATTTTCTTAGTGACGATTTTTATAATATTAATGATTAAGATTTATAGATCATTTTTATAATATTAGTGATTAAGTTTATAATATTAAGATTACTGATGATTTTTAAGTTCTTATAGTAACATTTTTACTGTCAAGGCTTTATAAGTAGAAATTACATTAATTTTAATGTTATCATTTATAAAATATAGGACTTTGCATTACATTTGTTTATGGAATATTTCTTTGGAATTAATTGCCAAGAATTTCGTTTTAGTTATATGATCTTATTGCCGGAAGTATATATCGAAATATTTATTAAATCTTCTAAAATGATTATTTTATATATGACGAATGTCTTTTTAATTTTTATAGTTATTCTTTAATTTATGAGTTAAACTCACGCCTTGTATAACTTTATGCATTATTCGTTAGTGTTTTTCATAGCTGAACATATTTCTAGAAAGTTTAAATAAAAAACAAATCTTTATCTAATTTCTCAAATGGTGATGCGAGAAAAATATTTCTATAAAATGGGGAGATCATCGAATATAGAATTCGTTTGAACTATTCCAAATTTCAATGCCTTGAAAGACTCATTTGCCCTCTAAAGAAATGTCTTACTATGTAAGATGAAAATAGAGAATTATATATTTAAAGAAAAATACTTATCCTGCTTATCTTCAATATTTTCAGTTGAGCTGGCAGCCGAATGCCTTCCGTTCAACAGTTCGTGAGTTCGAATCCCACCTTGGACATGAATGTTTGTAGTAGTTAGGAATCCACTTTAAACCAAGATTACAATGACCGTTGAGCGACAAATAAACCAGACCAATCCACTAAATATTCTTTCGGATTTGAATTGAAAATGGTTGCTCTTAATGGAATGAACATTTTATAAGGATATTGTCTTTAGTTAACTGAAATAAATATTATGTTTCATTTCGAAATTTTGATTACAGCGTTTGTAATTAATTTGAACTATAATTAAAGTTCACTCAAACATTTTGCAAAGTTAATTTATGACACGCGAGCTAATATATTAAACAATTTAATAATCCGCTGCAGAACTTTTCGAATTAAGATGAGAATATGTGAAGAAATAATTCTTTTCTTCCTTTTAAAAATGTTATCAAAAAGTAATGAAAATAGTAATATAGATATTACTATTTATATATATATATATATATATATATATATATATATATATATATATATATATATATATATATATATATATATTGTGTGTGTGTACACAGACACTATATTTCATGAAATATGTTGCTGATAATACTTTTAAAATGTGTCATCCCCTATTAAGAAATTGCATTCCTTATAAAGACGTATTTTAGTGTATTATTTAATAAAATGAAACAAGATGACTCAGATAGTGTACTTGCAGTTTCGCAAGTCACTGGCATACTTACATAAAAGAGAAAAAATTTTTTTCCATAAGTAGCAAAGTTATCTTGAGAGTGTACTTTACTTTTAAATTCGATATTCTGCTTTCCATAATAAATAAAAAGTTCAGAAAAGTTGCATGAAAACTTTCTTTTTAACCTTATTTTGGTTTCATACTGAGTTTTTCTCAATGTGTAATACACCTACATATGTATCCATATTTCCAAAATCACAAAAAAAGTGTTTTGAAAAATGCTGTATTTTCTTATTGATTATCGTTGAGCTGTAGGCCAATTTAATGCGATTATATCCAGGAATGTTGGTTAGTGCAGCATTTCTCAATTTTTCAGTATTCACGGACCAATTCTCAGTCATAATTTTAATCGCGCCCCCTCTTCCTCATATACAATAATAATGTATTTTAAGTATTTTGGCTTAATGGTACAAAATGCTGATTAAAGCAGAGGTGCCAATGACATACAAACCCAACCTGAAGAAGAAGTATTTTGGCGCAAAATCTATACTATGATCTTACAAATTTACAAGAATACTGAAATTTTGCTGTGTCAAAATTAAGAATCAATAAGTTAATGAGAGTTTAATAAGCTAATTATTAAATATTATGTCAAAATGTATGTCTGCTGTCCAGTAAATCAATTTTTTTAACTAATACATTCTCTTGGATATGCTTGCCCCCCTAAGGGGATGCGCCCCACAGGTCGAGAATCGCTGGATTAGTGGTAAACAATATATTTTTACTCGTATTGATCATCACAGTAAAGGCGAAACGAAAGCATGATTTAATGTGTTGAACCTTAATACTTTCTAAGAAAACTTAAAGATGCGGAGTTTAATAAGTTAGGTTAATAGAAAATTCGCAAATTCTTAAATATTACAATTTTTTCATTCATATTTTTTTATTTTCCACTTTTGTATAAATTTTGAGGTTTTTATTTTCTCAAGTTTGTACTTGTTCTATGTATATTTCATTTTTTTTTTTACTACACATTGCTATATTATTCTGTTTATTCATCTCATTTGGGAAACGTGTTCATTATCTGAATGCTAAAAACGCATTTCTTCAGATATGGAGTTCATATTTCTTTGCATGTAATATCGTATGATTATTATTACTTTTGCTTACATATAGTGGTATATAAGTTTCTTTTTTTTTTTCTAAAGTATTTGATCCCTTTAACATTTGTTCATATGTATTAATTTTTAATTTATTAACTAAGCAAAATAGGGTAAAATGTAGCTTATCAAGTTCATTTGTTTTCTTTCTTATATATTGTTATTAAATTCTACAAATATTTTACTATTTAAAATAATTCATATACAATTTTGAATTAATCAAGAATTTAAGTTTAAAGTAAATTTTACTGATTATTTGGTTTATGCACCCTTTAAATTTAATTTTCCCCATTTGGTTATTTTACAAAACTTCATTTTTCATGCATTTTATACTTAATACTTATTACCATTATCACATAATATTCATTTAGCAATTTACATCTAAACTAGTAGAGCTCAAAACTAGGCCAGGTATAGGGAAATCTATTGTTGTATGCATAATTTTCCTTTAAACTGTCTCATTTTCTTACAAAAGGTGGCAGATAGTTCTTGTGCAAATATGAGCGAAACGCTGTAGACACAAAATTTTGCAGACTTCATGCTTCTTCGCAATTTGTCACTTCTAAATCTTTTACCTAATTGTATTAGAAACTTCAGAAATCACAAGGCTATCATCAAATTAAAAAGATGCTCATTTTGTGGGAATGAAATCTCACTTCACATACTTCACATTCTTATCACTTCACATTCTTATCTCCGTACTACTTTTTGAACTATGAAACTAAGTTATCTGACTTTTGAGATGGGTGGTCTAATTAGAATGCTTTACTAATTTCATTTTCAATGTAGATGATAAAAGCTTTCTCCCATAAATTTATCTTATTCTTCTGTGGTTGGAATTTTATATCAATTTGATAAGAGCAAATGGTTGTTAATGTAATGAATTGATAACTTTCCATGAAAGATTGACTGGCTTAAGATTTCAAAATGACCACTAATTTTTGGTTAATTCATTTGTAATCTCATAATGGCAACATATAAATCTTGGTAGTGAGATGCTTATTTATTTTAATGATAAACTTCCTTGTGTACAAAATATATATACAAAATGGGACCTGTTGAGATTAAATTTATTACCCGAAAAAATTAACACAGAAAAAATAATTTACCCTCAAAAAGTCTTGGTTTATTCAGATGTTTTATTTATTTTATAGCATTATATATTATCCATTATTATATGATTATTAATTTCTTTTATTGTAGGAAATTTTCTTTGTAGTAAGAAATTGGGCTTAAGTTAAAATTTATGAAAATTTAACTGCTAATTTTCATATGTATAAATATTTATTTGTAGACGGTTATTTTCTATGTTTCTTTATGATAACTATATAAGAATTTTTAATATATACACACACACACAATAAAATATTTTAATCCCTATAATTATACCATTTGAAAATTCGGTTCTGATTTATATTTTTTACATAGTAAGTATCGCTGAATTCTGAAAATTTGAAAAGTATATAATAAAGTGGAGATGTTACTAAATTTTGCAGCATGGGAAATACAAACTGTTTAGTGAGATACAATTACCTTACTTAATCTCTTTTTTATTTACCGGAAAAAAGAAAAACTGCTTTCTTGTTAGAAATAAACTTAAAAATAGCACTTAAAATAACACCAATAAGAGAAAGTTTTCGTTAAAATAATTTAAGAAATATTAAGATACTTTTGGAACTTAATTCGATTTTCCTATGATGGTATATCACATGGTTTTATTTTTATAATTTTAACGAATTTATAAGCTTGGTAATAAAAAGAAATGTTTTCTTATAATTATATATATATATATATATTAATATTTTTCAAAAAAGATTATATTAATATGCATTTGTTGATATGATTAAGAAGTCAAAAATGTTTGCTTAAATATGCAAAGAATGCGCGATACCGAATGTTTCTCATTTGATGCTGCTGATTATTTGCTCTCTTAATATCAGTTGAAGAGCTGCCTTTATGATGCCGCATTCTTTTCCCCAACCCTGCTTTTTAATGTAATGTACCCAAGTATCTAATTTCAGCGAGCACAGACCCTATTCATCTTTCTTTGTGTCCGCCTATAGCAGATGAGCACAACTGGGTTTCTGTGCTGAGTTTCAGTTTATGATCTATTCTAGTGAGGTGCCCATCCCCCTTTCTGTATGGGCGTAGGTTCCTGACTAGTGGCCATGGAATGCAAATTTTTTTCTTTTTAGTACTGCCCTCTTTCTCCCGTATGTTGCTGAAAGTATTTCATTTTTCTCACTACAATTTCGTTTCAATGTAGTAGGTAAATGATCAATTTATTTAGTTTACCATTCATTAAACCCCTTGCGGTATGCATATCATCAAATTGTATTAAACTGAATTATTTGCTTAATCCTGCACGATTAAAAAATTATATATTTTCTGCACATGTTATGGGGTGATTAGTTATTACTTGTGTTTTAAAACCCAATATTTAAGACACTTTCAATGAGCTGTTGTTCCATTCTCATTGGGTAACAATGCATTTTGAGCCTCGATTTGTTTTCTTATTTAAATATAAATTTTCCGAAAATAGCATTTGTATTTGATAGGTAAGCTATGATTCTCACATGCGTCTGTGATTCAAAAAGTTTACTGTGATATTACTTGCGAACAAAGTAATTTATCTATTCTTCATATTTTCAATAGCAAAATTGTCTACCGATTTGATTGATAGCTACAATTTACGATTTACTAGTTCTATTATAAAAATCTAGCAAGTAATGCATTTATACTGATAATTTTTTCTAAATATTTTTTTATTCATTATGAAATAATCATTTTTAAAACCCTGTGTATATACTTCTTAAGAGAGTAAGTACTTCAAATATATTGTTGATATATATGCATTTAAAGTAAAACCTTAACTATACGGAAATTTTTTTTAAATTTTTATTCATTACTTTTGTATGTCGTTCTAAGTTGACATATTTCAAAATTTTAAAGCCTATTATTGAAAATATGGATTTATGATTTTGTGATATCAAATATTATTGAAAATGACTGATAAATTTTTTGTGTATTTTTCCACGAAAGCAATTTATACTTTCTTATCGTGTTTCTCGATTTCTAATGTTATTCCTGGGAAATACGACTTCTTAAATGAAAGAGTTGTTGTAAAGTGCTTTAAATATGCATAAATTAGTCTATAATTTCACTAATTTGTAATTATAGAATTGTTTGTTTGGAATGTATTGTAAATAAAAATCCTGATACCCAACTCTCATGCTCTTAAAATAAACTTACAAAAATTTTTCAAAATAAAACAAATATAGTTGCTATTTTTGTAATATCCTGTTTAACTTCTTACCCAAGCGATTCATTTAAAAACAAATGCATCAGTTCTTTTATTTTCACATATCTTAACACTAGGTTGAATGTTATTTAAGATAAAAACTTGTAATGGCTGACTAACAATGAAAACAAATTGAATATTTATGATCACAGAGGGATACGAAAGAAAAATGTTGAACCAAGGTTTATCATAGACTACGTTTTTATTTGTCCATGATGGTGTATAGATCTCTGTTGTACTCATGTAAAAACTCGTTTTAGTCTTCTCTCTGCGTGGTTTATCGTGTGTAACATTTGCACACACTGGTTCTGTGCTTAACAGATGTTATTTTGGCTTTAATAATACCAGAAACAGTTGTTTCTGACATAATTTTATTTTATGTTGTATTTAACAATTTTTTCCATAGTTGCTTAACTAAAAAGAAAACTATTTGATAACTAATGAAAAATATTTGCTTAAGATGAAAGTTAAGGTAACTTTCCCAATAAATTAAATTTCTTTAAATGCTTTTTTTAGACTTGTTATACATAGCGCGTTTCTGAAATTTTCAAATTTGTTTTTATTTATTTTATTTTTTAATGTAATTGAAGCCAATAATTTTGCAATAAATATATTATGACTTGTTTGCATAATATTCCCTTACAGAGACGATTCTGCTTCTGGAAATCTGAGCTTGTAATGGAATGATTAGTGCTCTAATCTTCAGTTTAATAATTCAGGCGTTTGATTATCATTTCGGGCATGGATATTTAATTTTTCAAAATCCATTTTCGGTCATAGGTTTTTATTATTTTCATAGCAATAAAAAACACGTTATATATTTCCTCTGAATTTGTTCTGCACTTTCTGGGAATTGTATACTGTAGTATCATTTTCTTTTTATCCTTTACTGCTAAAAATTGAAAATTTTTTGTCGCTTCGTGTGGAATTGAAATTTTAAATTTATTTCCTTTTTAACATTTTTTTTCAAAAATATTTTCTTTAAAAATTTTATTAATTTGAAAAAAAAATCCTTATGTCTAAAAATTTTAGCTAAGCATATTCATCAAGTAGATTCAATCAATATTTGTTATGTAAAAAAATTAAATTCATTTATAATGCATCAAAATTCTTATATTTTCATTTGAGCTCAAAGTCTCTATAAAAAAAATTTCCCCCCAAAACTTTCAAACTTAAATTTCTTTATTAATGTTTAAGCATATTTACCTACCACGTTATAATTAAATTTCTCTCCCCCATTAACAGTCATTCTTTCCTTTTTCCTTTCTCCTTGAATTATATCTGGGTAGAGAATAACGGCGACTCTTTTGTATTCTTTGACTGATGACTTCTGTTTCTGTTTTTCTTGTTGAAGTCTTTTGTCTGAATGGTACCAGCTTAACGATCAGGTTTTGTTTCTGGAGTGTTGAGAGGTAAACTCTCTTTTCCTTTTCCCTTCTTACTGGTAATGATGGTGTAAGGGTCATTCAGAATAACTTGTTTTTACCGGGGTTAATGCAGGGTGGCGCCGAAATTTCAATTTATCTTCTCGGAAGAAGAGAGTGAGCTCTGATTTAAATAAATTCTCCATTTTATTTTCACATTAGCACTTTTCATATTATCTCCTTGAGCATACACATATTCGTTCTAGTTCGTTTCATCCTTCACCATATCGTTTTAGTTCTTTTCTTATGAATATCAAGGTATTCAAATAAAAAGTTTGCATAGTGAGTAATAGATTCTTCTTTTATGTTTTGTAAATGTATTTGAAAGGTAAAAATTATTAAATGGTATGAAGAATGATGTAAAGCTAAAAAAATGATGAGATTATTTTAATGTTTATAATATTTATTTTGAAATAGAAAATGGCTTGTTAAAGTAAAAAGCTTCAATAAACAAATATTAATGTTCAACGATTAAATTCAGTTAAACTTCACTTACTCTAGTGTATCTAGATAAAAATAATAAAATAGTATATTTCAAGTCTTAGCTCATAGTTGATAGTGATTATTGATTAATCTTTTTTATTCATTTTGTTCTTTGTACCTGTTGTATACAAATAATGAAATATTCATTATATATCCAAAGATTACTATTAATATACCTATAATGTTATGTCATCTAAAAATGGCAAAAAAATTTTAATTATTGTTAATAAAAACATATTAAAACTTTAAAGCATTATTTAAAACTTTTAAACAGATTTTATTGAGACAACAAAAATGTTTAGTCATTCTATTTAATACTTTATTTATAAAAACTTTCTATGGCGTTTTTGTATAAATGTGTTTTTGTTCTATACATCTAGACATTCGAAATATAGGAAAACCTGAAGGATTTTTCTGCTTTTCAATATTGTTTTTAACTTTTCTTCATTCAAAGAGATGAAAATATTTAATATTCTATCACAATAAAGTAAACTATTCTATTTATATATAAGGAAATATGATTGTAACATTTATTTGCATTTAAGGAAGGATTAAGAATTTTTTCAAATATAAATGCTAATTTACTGATCAATAAATAAAATGTATAATAAAACAATCATTTATTAATTATTAATCATTTATTATTAATAGAATTGTTTTTAAGTATTTAAAAAAAGCATTTTATTTAAACCATGTATACATGAAATGTAAATGGGTTTTCTGTCGTAATAATGATACAAATAATATTGAATAGAAATTAATTTATTACTTATATGAAACATTGAAATTTATAAATCAAGGAAAAATACTGACATGAATAGGAATTTTTGATATTTGATAAACATATTCGTTTACAAATACCAAAATATTCGAACACAACTTTTAAATGGCCGGGATTTATTTCATATTGAGTATAATCGCAATTAATGAAACGCAATCCTACTCCTTATATTTGTTTGTATGTTTGCATACAATAATAATATAACATATTAACGCAATGTTATGCCTTTACACAGGAAGTGATTGATCGTGTGAATCATCAAAATTGGTAACTTGCACATCCCTTGATATTTATCGCCCATAATATCCTAATTGTTCTTACTTGAAAACAACTGAAAATGCTCTTAGCAATAACAGAATCTCAACTCCGTGCGTTGTTCATAGTATGATAAGAAATGGGCGATCTAGAATTATTTTGTTGATAAATTATTGTTAGGATACACCTTTAAAGAATGTCCACATAATTAGGTGCACAGTCATGTAAGTATAATGTGATACTTTTCATTGTATCCAAAATAAATGTTTAAAACTCTTACCGTACCTAATGCCCCCAATCTAAGAGTTCTAAATGGTTTGACGACAGTTCCCGTTCCAAATTGCACCCATTCCTGTTTTGGAACAGTATTTATTTATTCATTGACGTCATTACTGTATTCATTTACGTCATACTCGTAATTTGAAATTGAGAGAATCCAATTAATTCAAGAATCGCTCTAGTTTGATTTTTTTTACCTGATGACCGATTGCCATATTAAGGGAGTTTCTGTGCACATCAATTACTCATTATACATCATGTATTTTCGCAGGTGTTTTGAAGAGAGGAGACTACCAGCTCATGTTGATTTCGTTTCTTAATCTTTGTTCGAAATTCCAAGATGTCCATTATTTGTGAACCAAAATTAATTAATTATTTAGTACAACCAACTCCTTTCCATATTAATAAACATGAATACCACTCTACACATCATTATTCAAAGAGAGGGAACGGATGGTATTCTCACATGAAATTTTGTTATTGGCACTTTGAGTGCGAAGTCTCAAGAACAACTTCTGGCTGTTATTGCGTTCCTGAGAGAAGCAGAATTCATCTCTGAAGAATATTAAGCTTTATTATATAATCCATTATTTTCTAACTGCATATCATGTTTATCTTTCATCGTGGTTTCGGATCAATGGAATGCATACCTTTGAAAAATGGTGTATTTTTATATCGAAAAATATTACGAATGATATAATAACAAAATTATAAGTTCATGACGTAACGGTAATAATTAGATCATTGCACTTATAATTGAGGATGAAAAAAAATGAGATTATTCAGCCAATTTTTAAAGAAGTTTCCTTGACTTAAATAAATGCGTATGCGTCCTTTCGTAAAAAGCTATGAAAATGCTTAGAAAAATGTAACGAATGTAAAGAAAAGTATCTTCGCATCGTATAATTTGGTTTTAGTTTAAAAATATCTTCCGTTTCAGCGCAAACCCACTGTCGCATAGTGTTGAAACCTGTAATTTACGGGGTGGCTTCATGAGTCATCCGTGGCAGAAATGAAGGCTTTTCATTCTTCCCTTTCAACGCCCCCGAATCCCATCCCTCTCTTGATTGTACCAGCGTTTCCCTCCTTTTCTTTACAGAAACCAAAAGAAAGCATCTTATCTCTTAGAATGATCACTTGGAGAAAAAATATGATAAAAATTGCATATTCTGTTCTTTCCACTTTAGTAAAGAGCTGCTTCACTACCTGCATATGCTGTTGCAAGAAAAAAAAAGTTTTATAACACAGTAAATACTACCTCTTTCTTGATATTCTTGTGCTTTCTTTTTGGGTTTATAAAAGAATTTCTAGTAGTAAATGAAAAACTCACTTTTTATAACACACTTCGTTTCTTTGAATGTTGCTCAGTACGCATTCCGTGTCCTTTACAATTGCTTCTCGTTATTATTATATCTCTTGTTTTTTCACAGTGTTTGGTTTTTTAAATTTATGGGTGCTTTATTTATTTTTCGTAAATACAAGTCAATATTTTTCATTAAAATCAAAGAGCAACTGTATTAAATAGACTCTTGCATTTTTTAAAAGTTATTATAAGTTAGTATTTCTGTTTGTTTTTCATTTTGTTTGTTGCTGAGTTTGTAACAGCATTTGTTACTCTTTCTGTGTGATTATATTGCGTGATATTAGTTCTTTAGATGTACGTTTTCTTTTTCCTTCTGTTTCTCGTGCGAATTAATATTTGCTGCGGACATGCTACTTGTTAAAGAAAGCGGAAAATGATATTATACTTTAGTATTTTTCATCATTATTCGCTTTGTATTTCCTCTAATTAGACTAATTTCTATTGTGAACAGCGTTGTTATAATGAATAATTCATTGTGAGGTTTTAAGAAAACGCACATCGGTTGTGTAGAATAGGTTCAGTCTGACTGTTCAGAATAGATCAGAATAAGATAGTTAATAAAAGAATATCGTAAAGGGTACTATAATGAAACAGAATATTGTTAATGAAGAATTTTCTGCAATTCGTTTCAAAACTGGTAGATCTAGTATTTAAAACATTTATTCTGAAAATAGCCTTCAGAGTGGCTTGAAATAGCCTATCGTCAAATTTCCGTTGTGATTAAACGTAATCTTGTCTGTTAGAAAATTATGCTGGAATAATGGTTATTCTAAATGCTTTTACTGGTTTTTCGGATGGTTTATTTTGTGATTATGTGTGATTCAAAAATTCCGCCTTTTTTATCATATCTAAAAAAGTATATATGTGAAGTCCTTTGGCCAGTACTTTGTACTAGTGACATTCTTCAATAGTAGCTCAATCTCAATGAAAAAAGTGCATTCACAAACGATAGTGCTTAAAAGATAAAATCACTTTTATCAGTTTATAGGTTAATCTCAATTCTAACAATTATACATTCATGCGTTCTAATTCAGTGAATATATTGCGAGAAAAAAAAACATTTAAATTTCCAAAGCATGAACTCTCTATCTCTGAACTCCTACGAAATATTCGTATACTCCTTTAAAAATAATACAGTTTTTCCCAATAGAATTTCTTAAAGAATAAATTCTTTCTTAATATTGTTCTAGATAAAAATTATCATTAGACATAAATATGCAATGAAAATTCATAACCATTTATTTCGGACTAGCGCCAGATAAAAATTTTTAATCATGTTATGTTGGTTTTCTGTGAGATGTTTGGCTCTTTCCTACCTCCTTCGGGGTTTTTTAGAATAGTTTGAATTTTTTTATTGCATGTCTACGAAACTAGAAGAGATAAATTTATTATACGTTTTCCTTTTAACTCACTGAAAGTTTGTATAAAACGTTTGCAGAGTTGCAATTCAAGCTCGTGGTGTCATCCATCTAATTCAAACTTTATATTTCATGTTTACCTTCTCACAATATTTGATTAAAACGTCTATTCGAAGGTAAGCAATGGAAGGCAAGGAACGCCCACGCGTCAATCCAAACACTTTGGCGGCTTTCTTTCTTCCTTTTTTTTAAGGTCAAGCCGATTTAGTAAAATGGGATGCTCTTTTCTGTAGCTAAATAAAAACATTCGCTGGATGCGGGACGTTCGATGCTTTCAGAATTGTTCCCCGGCCGTTTAACTCAAAATCTTTTTTTCCGTCATTTCCTCTTTGTCAGCTGTGAAATAAGTACATTGACTCAGTCGAAAGACGAATTTCTAATGGAGCAATATGGAGGGATTTGTGTTAATTTCAGGACTATGACCCCCTGTAAAACCATAAGAAGAGTTCAAACAAATTACGGTCGCGCTTTTTCTTCAATTTCCTTGTTATTACGATGTTAAACACAATTACTATTCTTATTCAACGTTCATAAAAAAAATTAAAAATTATGTATGATAGGATTATATTGATATTTTAGTGATAAAATACAAATTCCAATAATTTTTAACTATATTAATTAATATTGAATAATAATAATAATTTAATATTGAACTATAAGTAATTAGATTATATATTGAAACATCACATAAAATATATAAATATATTTTTACTATATGCTGTTTATATACTATGAAGGAAATGCTTTGAAAACGTTTTTGACTACGTGAATTTGTTTTATTCCATCAGATTTATTAAAGTAATTTCTTAAATTATAACATTAATTTTATGAAATTTGGTGTTGCTAGTTGGTGTTCAATTCAATTTTATATTTTGCGTGAAAAGAGTAATTTTTTTAACGAAATTATATGATAAATTTTAAATTTTAATATAATTTTATGTGAAATTTTAAACATATCAGTAATATTGAACAGTATAACATACTTGCTATTACTACGCATCATTTAAAAAATTAATTAAGCATTTTTTTCTAAGTTTCTTTCGAAGGAAGTGAAGGAATTTTTACAACTGGTGATTTAGAAAAATTGCTGCAGTTGTTAAGTTCGACAATTCTGTTTAATTACTAAACAGCAAAGTGTTTCATCAACAGTTAAAATTTAATATTTGCAACCTACTCGTAAGCATATTTGATAATTCTTTTTTGAAAGTCATCTGTAATTGATTTCATAAATGAAGAAACAAATAAAAGGAAAATAAAAATTGCCTATGATTTCTTAATTTTATTTAATCAGTGTAAACAATTTTAATATGCTTGTTGTCCTAATTGATAGGCTGTTTAGTACGTAGTTATTTAATGTGTATGAGGAGAAATTGAACCCATTATTTTAAGATCCTGTAAACATCGTTTCTGTAAATAGTGAATTTTAAAAAAAAAGGAAAAAATGATTGTTAAATTATTTATTATTCGTTATTGCATAATTGTTATCGAAATATCTTTTGGAACTATTTGTTGTGTTTATTATGCAGTTGTGTTGGAATTGTTTTAAACACATTTAAAAACCTTCAATAAGTGGAAAATGAAAAAAAAAATTGTGATTTTTATTGGGCCTGTTAATGAAAGTTTTACGTAATTTCTTCTCCTTATCATCTTTAAATTTTGAAAACTGAACACAAATTCTTAAACATTACCAACAGTAGTCGAGAGTTAGCACAAGTGTAATAAAAATAATTTAGCAGAAATTTATTGTTTCCTTATTTTTGTTAAGATTAAAGCGCAGAGTAAAATTAAAAACTATTAATTTGAGTACGGCTGTGCCTTATTACTTTTCATTTTAAATTTAATTTGCTTAAAATATTTTTCATTTAATAAGTTTTTGTTATATTTTATAACCGTTTTTCTTTGTTTATTTTAATGTTTTACGGAAAATATACTTTTTATTTTGTCACCTCTCCATATAGTATTTTCTTAGAGAGGAAAATCACATATTTCTTTGAAAGAAAATACAGATAATTATTTCCTAAATTTGATACATACGTGCTTTTTTTCATATATTAATTACGTTATTCGGAAAGACGATAGTTTTATTTTTCTATTTTTCCCATTACGCTTTTTCTCAGTGTTAACGCTTGCTTTGATGTTGTTTAAACTAGCTCGTGCATTTGGGATGCATTTTAAATATCGTCAAATCGTCAAATCATGTATAACACTGCTCCTTCCACTTACTATCTTAAAAACTAAGTTGTATGAAAATTCATAATAACGAAATATTTGTGTCTTGGCCATTTCGTGATGAGAGCCAGACTAATTCTTTAATGAGAAGAATGGTATGTTCGCCAACTTAGATCGCCAAGGCTTCTTTTCGTGTTGCCGGAAAGGGAAAATGAGAGATTTTGTTTTTCTCAGCTAAAGTTCTGAAGGCGTGGTCTCTTGACGAGACTTACCTTCTATTTACCTTTAGGCACAAATAAAAAAATTATAACCTACCAGTTTAGTAGAGTAGGCGTGAAAAGAAAATCGAAAGGGGAAGGAGTGATACATTGAAGTCACTGAAGCGTGTTTCCTATACCTGTGCCAATGGAATTAAATTTTTTTTCCCTGAGTATGCACTATTTAAGAATGGTATTTCCCCAGACAGAGTAATATTTGCTCCAGGGGTGTATAATAACTTTAGCATATAGAGTGACAGATATTAATTCATTTTTTATTTGTAATTTCAAAGATAATGCTATTGATTTGTGATGAGTTTACCTGAAGAAACATAACTTTTTAAATATTTAGTATACAATTTTTATTTTTGAGAAACATTTCTGAATGTACGCTTTCAATAGTTTAACTAAAGTTAACTTTATTCAGGACTAACCGTTTTTATGTGGTTAGTGAATTATTTTTGCAGAAGAATGTTAATATATATTTGTAGAAAAAGCAATTTCTGCATTTTGGTTTCTGAAAAAAAAATTATTTGTGGTATTGCTTTTTTCTTACCATTGCGCTGAAATTGAATTCGTGCTTTCTAATCTCTGATTTCATTATTAAGAAATGAAAACATTATCTTGTTATCGTTAAAAAAGAATAAATTGCATGACTGATTTGAATGCTTTGCAAGAAATGTTCCTTACTGTTCTTATGATTCCTCGTTGAAAGCATAGTAATGAAGACATTCTCATCGGTTCTTTGTGGTTTATATATCTTAACACTTTTTGCTTGTAAAGTGTTTCGTTACTTATGTTTTATACTGACCCTTTAGCATTTTCAAGAAAATTTCATCAACATACGTGACAAACGTGCTGAATTCTAATGAAAGAAAAAAATGTATTTTCAATGCAGCGTTAAATATAGTTGTTGCTAAAATTTATTCTAAAAAAATTGTGTATGGCTGTATAATTTATAGCTATTTACATTTAATTGCATTTTTATTTATTTCTTTATAAGTATGAAGATTAAAATAATAATATATGCAGGAATGTAATTAAAAATATATTTTATTTATCTTTAGTATTTGTGATTATAGATCGTTACACTGGCATTAAAGTAATTAACAAAAGCCATCATGCAGCTTTAAGAAAATACAAATTTTATACACTAAGAATTTCGTCGGTAAGTTGAATCTTATCCCACCTGATGGGAAATTAAAAAACAATGAAATTGGAGATCAACCTGTTATTTTTAGATCTCACATACAATCCTTTAAACATCAGATTCCTTTTCATTAAATACACATGAATTCGAACACTCATTTGAGAAGATGCACAAGTAAAAAGGAATAAAAACTTTTATTCAATTTCAAAGTCTTCGGTTTTTAAAAATTTAATTGTGATTTTTTAAAATAAGTCAGCGTTTAAATTAACATGAAATGTCTTTTCTGTAAACTAAATTTTTAATTAATAGAATAGACTTTAGTTTGTTCTTTTTTATAGAAGATTTCGTATTACGTTTCATTCTTTTTTACTATAAAATGCGAAAACTTATCACGAGCCTGATACATAAGTTTAATTCGACTTCATAAAATGTATTTAAATCTTTGAAGATAATTAATTTTGCATTATCAATCACCGCCAATGACTAGCTGTGAATACACAGCTGAAATGTATTTGTTAAACAAGATTCATGATTTTATTGTTAATAATTTTATATTTTAATACATGTGGTAACTAATAACCATTTATAATTAAATGGGTACTGTTTTTAAATTAAGAATGCTCCACGGAATTTTCAAAGAACTTCCCTTGACCGAAGTCTCTATGTTTTAAAGCTTCGTTTCTAAAGTACAAAGTTAAATTTGTTGGCAGACAGAATTATTTCAGATGTTTCCCATGTTTAATGCTTCACACCTTAGATATCTAAAAGAGAATGAAAAGCAACCTTAAAAATATCCTTTTTAATTCTCACTTAATCTTTACTTAATAAAGTGATTGTAGACATATCTGGACTTTTTCTTTTTCTAGTCTTACCTGGACTTTTTCTAGTTCTGGATAAAATTAGTTTTTACGAGAAATGTTTATGAATTTAAAAATACTGTAATGGAATGAAAAATTATACAACATAAAAATATTTTTGAACTTCTATTTTTCGCGCCCATCTTTGATTTCCTTCCTGATGGATTTTGTCAAGTCCACAGGGTTAGCAAATGATTGAACTATTCAAATGTTAAAAGCATTAGTCAGCGATTAGACGTTCCTTTAATTTTTGGTGAAGTAAATAAAAATTGATATATTCAAACATATGCCGAAAAAACCTAGGTTTAAATTATTTTAGAGTTTAGGGAGAGATAAAAATTAAGGAGATGCGCCACAAGTATCGCAATTAAATGGCTTGTGAATTTGTTATTTCAAAGACTTATAGGATAAATGAACAATAGTTTTTGCTTTTATTATCAAAACTGTAAATATATTTTAAAAAAAATAACATTCTGATAATTTGAAAGTTAACCATCACAATAAATGATGATGAATCACATATCATTAATTAATTATTTCGGTTAACAATCACAATTCTTGATGGATGCATTCTAATTAAAGTTGTTTATCTGGAAAACGCATTTGTATCTGCGAAAACTATTGAGACATCTTTCAAGAAATTTCTTTTCCATCATTCGTATATACATTTTGGTTCATTTTTTGCTTGATTTCGATTAAAAATTTTGTTTTCTTTAAATAATGTTTTTTAATTTTTTTCCTATTAATATCATATTACTGAAATAAATAACTTTCATATACTTACTGAATAAATAACTATCAAATTTATAAATAAAAAAACTCAATTCTTGCTTAGAGTTTGATTTTTCCACATTCATTTTAAAACGGGTCTTAAGAAATGAAATATATTATGTTAATTATTTTTTATATAAAAAATACAAATAACTATCGCAAGATTCATATAATAATTATACATTTTAGGCAGAAAACTTCCATATTAGGTCGTAGCATAAAACAAATTTCAATTAAAAATCAATTGTTTTATGAAAAAAATTATAGCATTTAATTGTAATTTTTCTAAATAATAAAATTATTTTATTTTGAAGGTTGCTTGTTTTAAATCACATTATTATATAAAATTTCGGAAAAATGTAATCAATCAAAATGTAAATCAAGTTATTTATTTATTTTCGAAAATTTGAAGCTAAATCAAAGCACACAGATTCGTTTCACCTTTTTTACCATTGCTCTTAATATTATATTTAGAAAAAAAAATACTATACTTTCTTAATATCAACTGGATTTCATTTATCAAAGATAAACAACTTCTCCGAAAATAAAGAATCAATTCATCCATAGTGTTTTTCTCATTGTTTTCAAAGCTTGTTTTTTATTAATTTTTTTATCTTATTCTTGTCTGCATTACCATGGCATATATTATTGAGCAATTTTCTTCTGTTAAATAAGAATTTTTATGACTATGATCAAAAAATAACAATCATAAAATAAGCAATAACAGTTTTATTTACAATTTCAAAATAAAATACTTGTTGGAAACTTCTTTAAATGATTTTAATTATCTTTTCGTGTTGTAAAACAGAAATCGAATATCATTACATTTTAATAGCTTTTTGCTCGATAAAAAAAATAATGAATTCTACAGAATGCGCGTATGCATCATTTTAATTTTCTCCAATAATTTTCCTTAAAAGATATTTTATACATTAAATTGCTCTGAAATATTTTTAAAATTATCCGAAAAAAATTCTTATATGAATTTTTTAAAGAAGGCAAGTATGTTAATTGTACTTAAATTTTAAGAATATATAGTATGACATATCATTGTGATATTATCAGCTGTGAAGTGCTTGTGTAGTATATATCCATAATTATTTCATTTTTCATTGTAAATGATTTTTTTAATTCTAGTATTTTTATCTTTGAATTATGCAGTATTTTTATCAATAAACTCCATTTTATAATTTGTCTATATATTTTCCCTTTATACTTATGTTACTAAGTTTTTTATCAGAATTGTTAGAATTTCCTATTGTTTCTGGGGTTTTCTCTGTCTAAAAGTATTTTAAAAAAAAATAAGTGTTTTTTCTAATCATTTTTCCATTTTCGAGGTAGAATTAATCAATTCCATGACTTTCTCTATGTGAGCCTGATTCATTTTTATCTCTTGAGAAATTCCTAATCATTATCTTATTATTTTGTCTGACACAATTAAAATAAAATAGCTTTATTTTAAAGTAGAATTTAATTCACTCACGACGGTAATGATTCTTAACAAACGACTTTTTTTTTAAAATAATTCTGCATATATTTTAGGTTTTTTTTTTTGTATTTTGCAGTGCAGTAACTTATTAATTTCATTAACGAATGTTACATTGTAAATATTGTTATAGTAAATCGTATTAAATCAGAAAATTCGTTATTTCATGAATTTGTCGTGCATCAATTTTGTCTCGCTGAAATTAATTTTTAAATACATTTTGAAGCATTTAAAATCTTTACAAACACTGCATGATAGTGATAATTATTTTTTCACTTGCGTATACTGCTTGAGATGAAATCATTGTTATTGATATTATATAACTATAAATATTGGTGTGTGTTTTGAATGTTATAAACTATGAGTTGACTGTAAAGAATGTACTTTTCATGGCTACAATAATAAAAGTTGTCGTTTAAAATATTTAAAATTTTATCAAGTTCATTGTGTGAATATCTCTTCGTCACTGTCATTTCATCTTTGTAGAATGATTCTTTGGATGATTAACAATGATAATGTAGATATCATCAACGGTCCATTATGATTGCGGAAAAAAAGGCATGCATCTCATCATTTGTCTGGGCTATTCTTCTGTAAATACAAAATGTACGTAATATCGAGGTGTGGTCTTTTTATGAATAAGTTTATAGTCTCACCAGAGTTGTCGCTTAAAATAATATTCATCATTCTTGTTTAATAGTCTTGCGAGACAATAGAGAGAGCAATGTAATGTCTGCCTGGGAATTTGAAGGTCAACATTTTGCTGTTCAAGCGAACCTTACAAAATCGGAGGTACGCCAATTAACTTTTCCCGCGCGTTTCAGTTCTGTCCAGTATTCTCAATACCTTTCACGGTTGTTGTTTTTAATTGATTGCACGTGGTAATATTTTATTTTGTGGATACTTTGTCTTTGAATAATTGTTCAACTTTTCTCTATGACTGTAACAAAGTTGACATTGCTTCAGGAACAATCATGAAATCCGAGTTTCAGTTTTCCGAATTGGAGATCTTTTAATATTGTCATATATTCTTACATTTTCTATTATATTTCAACTATATAAATTAATATTTTTATTTTGGTGTAACATTCAGAAGATAAATTTTTTTCATGAATTGAAAGATACGTGATTTTACAATGTTACGTGTAAATCATTATTGGTGAGTTATTTTCAGAGCTCATTTCTCATTTTTTACATAACATTTTTATTATAAAATTTGCGAATATATATATATGTATAGTTAAAAATACATGATTATATACATTTATGTAAGACTTGGCTCCCTTAAACATGACTTCAAGTATATGGGTAGACTTGCGTTTTTATTTTGTATCCAACTGATAATCCACTCTTTCTATGAATAAAAATTTACTTTGAAAGAAATCATGTGATAACATTTTTTGGATAGAATTGTATGCTAAGCCCTAATTCGTAATCAAAATTTATTAATTAATCAGTAATTCACAACACTTGCTTTCTTGAATTTTTAGTTGCGTAAGGATCAATAAAGTATAGATATTAGTGCATCTCAACGTAAAATAATTTTGTTATTCCACTTTTATTTGATAGTCTTCATTAGATAATTTCTGGAGTTAATGGTATATTCTGATGAAGAATTAAAGAAGCTTAAAAACATTTTTTTTATGTTTTCAAAAATATCAATAATGGTGGCAATTTGGATTCTGCATTACAAATTTTTCATTATTTTGCTAGACGTATAAATGAAATTAATATTTCATCGTTATATCTCCTCGTTTCTTTTTTTAGAATCATGTATTAAATTAGGAATTAGCTTTTTTAATTTTAATGATTTTTCATGTTGTTGATAAAAAAAATTCATTATAAAAGAAAACAAAATAAATCCTGATGTAACAATATTCATTATAGTATTTAATTTTTTTTTTGCAAATCCTGAATATATTTAACTAATAAAATTAGAATTTAAAACAAGTATCTTAATTTAATTGTACAGCTGATTGATAGTAACACGAATTTGTATCTTTTGACTGACTAAAATCTATAGGGTGTTCAAAGCTGACAGCCCTACTTTTTTACTATGAGTACTTTTTCATTTTTACAACTGTCACTTAACGTGTTCTTCTCTCATACAAAGTATTTCCTTGAATTTGCTGCTCCCCATCATTCAACTTTTTAATATATTCCAAAGATATGCATTTCTTCCTCCGCTGCAAGTTACACCTACTTCAATTGTGTTAATCCGATCAGTACAACTATTTCTGACAGTCAGGGTCCACTTATCGTGTTACTTATCGGAACACGATGCTCCTGACAACCGTATAAATCCGTACCTACGTGATGCTTGCTGTGCGGCCCAGGCAAATGGAAATGCTACCCTGCAGCCCATTCTTCATCGGAGGATATCTGCCAACCAGAGAAAATGGCTCCTAATGACAGTGGGCATAACAAATGGGCCATTGCCTACACTTCCCCAGATACGTTGAAAGAGGGCAGAGCGAGATGTGTTTGTGTCGCCAGAGCCACCTGGATTTAATTAAAGGTTTCTTTCTTGTGATAAAATGAGCTATTTGTTTTCTCCTGAGGGACATGTGTTTCGTCAGGATTGGATTTCATTTGGAATGAGATGACCTTCTTTTTCGAAAGATTCCCTGTGGAATATCCGTCTCATCATTCCCACAAAAGTATACCTATCGTAATCTGTAAAATATTTCCTTTTTTCCTCTAATTCTTCCTTCTACGTTCAAATTAAAGCGATGATTCCCTCTGAGATTTATAATGAACCAAAAAACACACTCTGTAACACTACTTTATTGCTGGCTCTTGATTGACTCAAGTGTATGATTGATTGATTGATCACACACGCCTGACTCTTTATACATTTCTATTTCGATATATTTAAGTGCTATATTAGATTTTTTGTTCTTACGCAAACACTGGGACATAAATAAACATTGAATATCAATCTGTTAATTTTCGGTACAGATAGTAAATACTAATAAAATAATTTTGCTTAGTTATATATATATATATATATATATATTATTTTGTTTTCATATTTTTAGTGTCTTATTTACATAAATAAAAGGACTCATTTTTAATTAATTATATATAGTTCTGGGTAAGATTAGAAAGTTGAATTAGGAATTACTTATTTATATTCTTAAATAAACATTTTTTGTTCATGAGTTATTTTTTCTTAATATTTTTAAATCTGTTTTGCAATTAAATTGACACAAGTCCCAAATTGTTATAATTTAACTTAAAAATATAGTACTATTTTTAATTCCATTAAAATCTGAAAAAAATGAAAAAACCATTACTTCTGGCATCTTAATCTAATGGTTTTACCGAACTATCTAATGTCTTTTTTAAAAAGCATTAAATTTATGTTATTAGCTATGAGTTAAGCAAAATAGAGCTGCAGCTATTTGAATCATAATGGGTATGATAATTAACCACACTTTGATTCGTTGAATATAATTTGATATTTTTTATGTAATGAATGAATATCCCTAAATATAATATGTAAAGTTTTACTGTAGTAAATAATTTAAAATTATTTCTTTATTACATATTTAACTCTAATTGTAAATTGGGTAAAAAATTAATGATAATGCATACTATATTGCAAATAGAATTAAACTTTACGATAAAAGTGGTAAAAACAAAGTCACACTATGTAATGAAATATATATAAATAAAAATTTTAAATCATTTAGTGTTTGCTCAAAATGGGAATAAAAGAAAACGAATAAAGAATCATTTTATTTATAAATACGCATTTGAATCTTAAGTATAAAGTTTTATAATAGGAATAAATATAATAATAAAAATATAAATTAATATCAATTGTACAATTTAGTATAACATGTACAATTTCTGTTTATTAATTAATCGTTGTAATTTTTATAATTGTAAGCATTTTTTTTTATTTTGAAAAACTGAGTGAAAAAGAAATTTGCACGTGAAACTTCCATGTGAAACTACGCGAAATAACCGGGCCGCGGGGTGGCCTGGTTGGTTAGGGCGTCGTTCTCATTATCGGAAGGTAGGGAGCTCGAATCCCGGATTAACCGAAGATCCAACGTGTTCACTAATGGCGGCTGGGGCACGTTAAAGCTGGGCGTGTTCGCAATGTCTTCCAAGTGAAATGATACCTCTGGGGTGGCAGGCCAAGTATTGGGCTATTCTGCTTGGTCCTTGCTTCAAAATCTAGAAGTCTCCGCCCGGCTGCTTCTACCTAATTGGTAGAGCCCAGCTCAGGACTAGGTACAGGGAAGCATGCTGCTGCAACAACAACAGCGTGAAATAACTACAAGGTAAGCAAGTCAAGTGAAGTGTGTATGAACGTAAATATTTCTCGCTAGCATGAAAAAGTTACCAGCAAGCGACTGCTGATAGTGGATCAAAAGTGGATACGTGTAACCATTTCAAAGCAATGTTTCTATTCATGAAGCTTGGATACATCACAGCACGCAAGAAATGGGTGAACAGTCTAAACAGTGGAATTCTTCTAATGAACCAGTTCAAAAACTGTTCCATCGGTAGGAAAAATTATGGGCGCAATTTTCTGAGACTCAATGAACATAATCCTCATTGACTATCTGGAAAAGGGAAAAACGATGTCCAGATAGTATTATGCTAATTTATTAGAATTTTAACTAAGAATTGAAAGAAAAGTTCTCTCATTTGTTCAGGAAAAGTGCTTTTTCATCACGATAATACGCCAGCTCACTCATCTGCGATCGCAGTCGTTAAATTATTTGAATTACCTTATGAATCTCACCCTCATCCAACCTACTCTCCTGAATTGGTAACTAGTGATATCTTTCATTTTCTAAATTAAAAAAAATGGCTTTAATTGATAGAGATGTTTAAAAGCCTGAAATTTTTAATGTATCAGAAATGGTTATTTTGATGAATTTATATATATTATTAGGAGCATTAAAAATAGGGGCATCGTTTGGAGAAGTTTATCATTATGAATGTTAAAAAATAAAATGCATTTTTCTCCAAAGTCATGGACTCGTAGTTAGTGAATTCTAAGTTTTTCCTTCTTTACTAAACAATCTTGTTTAGTAAAATTCAAATTTGTATTATCACGGTTGATCTGAATATTTGGTGATGGAAAGATTCGTGTATTTATATTCTGCGTCAATAATTCTGCAATATAAAAAATTAAAAATAAAAATAATTGATTATTCTTTTATCAAGAGGTAATACTGAATGTATTTTTGTCAGATATTAATGTTTTAACCCCTTCCAAAATGATTTAAAACATAATATTTTGCAAAACGCAATAAAAATCAGTCTATGTGTGAATCGATTTCATTGTTATTAAGTTCAGAAACTAATAAACTATTTTTCTAATGATTTCTTTTCCTATGAAAAATTTTCATGCATTTCATACAAAGACTATTTCTTTCATCTCTAATCTTTAATTGGACCACTAGCTATTTATTTTAACGTGCCACACACATTAGGATTTTAGTATTAAATTAAAATACTGGTTTCTAGAAAGTTGATGGGGCAGTAAATGAAAAAATGCTATTTTTCGGTGTTTCTTTTATCATGTTTCTATTCTTTTACAAAGCAAACCGCTGTTCCTTTCAAAAACTATGATTTTTAAAATATCTGTTCTCACAATTGTTTTATATTGTACAAATTTTTTTTTTAAAAAAACTTGTTTGCAGTTTATGATAAGACTCAAATATTATGCTTTCATTTTGAAATGCTGATTATCTTTTTAGGTGCACTTGTACTTCAGCGGCATACCAGAAGCCAAGGTGCCGTACGTGAACAGCGTTGGCGAGAAATATCGCATCAAGCAACTGCTGCACCAGCTACCACCTCACGATAACGAAGTTCGCTACTGCAATGCACTGCACGAAGACGAGAAGAAAGAACTGCGACTTTTTTCGCAGCAACGGAAAAAGGAAGCACTCGGAAGGGGTACACTCAAGCAGCTCACGGAACCACAACCGTGCCGGAATGTGAGTTGCTTGTCCACCCTCTATTTTAAAGTTTTATAGCTGTGATAGGTATAGAGATGACCGATTTCTGTAAATCATGGGCAGTTATCATGGTTAAAATGATAACTACTCATCTTTATGATATCTCAGTTATTAAAGAGACGAAGTTCGAGGTACAGAAGTAAAATTAATAATAATTTCCTACCGTTAAGGTCAATTCAAGAATTGATATTTTCATATTGTATCACAACATTAATAACGAGATGTAAAAATCAGCATTTGCTGTAAATTCTCTTTTTTGGTTCATGAATTCATATAAATTTGAATTCAAAATTAAGATTATATATTAATGTTTGTTAAAATGTTCAAAAAGAAAAGAACATTTTTAACATTGATTATGTGACTATGATCATCACGTAGTAATAAAACGCATTATATCACATTTCTAATCCACAGCATTGATCTCATTAAAAAAGTGTCGGATACTTCTAAAAAAAATTTTAGAAGTATCCGACATTTCCGACGAAATGAATGGAATAATTTGTTTTGAAAAAAAGTACTATATATATATAGCACATATTTATTGTAGTTACACAAGCATAAATGTCTTTCAATCTCGATTTTCTGTTTTTAAGCATTTTTTGACAAAGTGTTTAAAATAGCATTTTTTGAAGTGAGGAGTCGATTCCTCTACTATCGAAGAAAGACTTTTGGCAGTTTGCAAATACACCTGTTAAATTGAATACTCAAGAGTTTTCCTGAATTCCTGCCCTGTTGTGTTAAAAATATAACCTTTGAAAAAATTTGAAAAATCTTTTAAGAGTAATTCAAAGGGCGTTGTTAACTAACACAAATTTTCAAATTGTGTTCTAATTATCCAAGAAAAGTACACACCACTCTTTATAAATTTAAGGATTTGACATGAATTATTTCATCTGATCGGATATAAAATTAGATGATACAATATATAGCAATAATGTACCGAATTGAAAATACTTTTCATGAGAAGCATTGCCACGTGTGTGAAATGTATTCTTACTGATCCTTAATACTACAACTCTGATCTTCATTTTATTGGTCGATTATTTTGATTTCTAACTTTTGGATTAACCCTTTCGCGACTAACGGGACACATACGTCCCAAGAAAAATTCAAAAAAATCTGTTGGGACAGAATCTCTTCTTTGTCTTATGGGAGGCATTCCCATCAGTCCTGCCAACTTTTTTAAATTTGTTTTCATCCACAGCGGGTAGATGGGACTACCGTACGCAATCATATTCCCGCCTTTTGGAAGCTTTGCATCGGCTCATTTCGTATTCTGGGAACATAAATGCTTTATTTTTTGGAAAATATCGCATGTATTCGATTAAACTGTGATTAACCATAAATCTAAGGTAGGTACGTTGTTCACAAAACGAATTATCTGGAATAAATTGGTTAGTAGGAAAATTTTATCTCAGTTTTTATTGTCGGGACATATGTGTTCTTGGATAGTGGGAACACGTTGTCCCAACAGTCCTATGTGATCAAGTAGCTTGATATTCTATTTTCGATTACTTTTGAAATCGTTACTTATTATTTTTTAATTTAGGCACAAATTAATTCAGTTTAAGGATGACTCGACGCGAAAAAAGTCGAGTCATCCTTAGACTTGATCAAAATTTATATGATCTTAAGCTTGTGTGTGATTAATTAATCAAATAAAAATTTTTTTTCCCAAACACAATGAAAGTATTTTTGAATAAATGAAGAAAATTTAGACCTCAGATATATATCAATAAGTATAAGAAAAGTTAATGAGTTCAAATTATTTTTATTTCACATATTTGTAAGTAGATACTGAGATTAATTGATTCATTTGTAAAGAATACGTAGATAAAAACAATGGCTTTTTGAAATTCTGTTGTGCATTTTCCCCATCTGGCACATTAAAGGGGGAAAAAATGGTTAATCGCATCCACTGATTTCTCTTGATCCTGAAATAAATTTAAAGTTGGGTGCGTGTGTTGTTGTGCTTCCCAGAAAGTAGTTAAGAATCATTTTGTATCGATTCTTTCTGCGAGGGGTGTGAGTCGATAAGGGGTGCACACAATGAGAAAGTCAGAAGCAGGAGCGATGATGCATTCCGCGGGAAGGGAGAGAGTGAAAAATGGATCCCTGGACGGGATTAATCTTCTCGGGATCCTCGAAACGGGATGACATCATACCAGGGTGAGATCCTCCCGCCCTGCCGCTCATTTTGCAGTTTTAATCGAGTTCTGGCATCTGGAAAGTTCGCTTCTTGGCCATGTTCGGCTCCACGCAGGTATGTAACAAAATGCCTATGCTTATGGAATCTGTTTGTTTTGTTACTTCTGATTGGTTCTTTGCATTGAACGTAAATATGCTGATTAAATAATTTTTAATAACTTTTCTTTATAAAAATTGGCTCTATTGACAAGTTAGAATTTGCCACTTTCTATTCTAATACTTTAGCGTATTTGTCTTTAAAACTCATAAAATGCTGTAGTGAATTCAAATTTTGTGAAAAATAAATTTAAGAATAACATAAAATCAATAGATGAGTAAAAACATTGAGAGTTGAAATGTTCAGCTTGCATTAGAATATGAAATGCTTCTTCTTATTTACAAGAGTTTTTATATTTTTACTATATTTGATAATTTGATAAGTTTTATTCGTAGGAAGTAAATTACACTATTTCATTTATGGACATAAGCTCTTGCTCATGCAAAAAAGTGAACTACCAATAGAAATACTGCTGAAACATCCTTTTAGCTAAAATTACTTGCTTTCTTTTTGACCGGATACAAGATAATGAGATGACTGGTAAATTTTCCATTCCCATTCGTCAAAAATAGTCTATTGTAAGCATATCGCAACTATAAAATACTTATTTTTGGCCACAAATTATAACAAACTAAAATTTAAATCTGAGTTTTGAGTTGGAAAGCCACGAATGATGAATATGTGATATCTATATGGGATATCTTTAAATGATTTTTTTCTATGTGAAAGCCAAAACATGAAAGGAACTGTTTTTTATTATTAAAAAGTGAATCTAATATATAGAAAGTTTAATTTCATGTGGAGGACATTGGGACCACGACCTATACTTTTACGTGACCCAGCCGCCTTCAGTGAACACGACAGATCTTATTTTGTTGTTTCCCTGTACCTAGCCTGGAGTTGGTCTCTACAAATTAGATAGAAATCACCGTGTGGAAATCTTCGTCATTTAGAAAGAGGGATCAAGTAAAAAACTACAACATTTGGGCTGCCATCGACAAAAATATCACTTCACGTAAAGTGTATTGTGACCACGATATATATATAATGTGCCTTTAGCCGCCCATAGTGAAGACAATGGATCTTTGGGTGGCTCGTAAATCGAACTCACTACCTTCTGATTTCGAGAACGAACGCCCTAACAAACCAGGCCACCGTTGCTCTCTTATTTCATTATATTCGACAACAAAGTAGCCATGTAATTATATTCTGTTATCCACATTCAAAACTTAGTTCTTGCTTAAATAGCTCAATTACGAATTGAAGACAATAAAGATTTGATTTGCTTTATTATATAAAAAAATTCCGAACCGAATGTTTGAAAGTATGATAAAGTGAAGGCAAATTGCTTGAAGAAGTTAATAGCTGTATTTCAACAAAGATAGGCATCTTGCAATCAGTACCATTGCTTAAAAAAATTTATGCTTGTATTAAGTTAACTTTGTAAAAGTGTATTTTATTCGAAAACTTTTTGTTTTGAAAAATTGATTAAAACATTTTAAACAGTGAACTGCGCTTACTGTTTTAAACAAAAATTTTCTTGTAATATGTATAATCTTTCATCTATTAATAAGGTAATTGTGAGTACCACACCCAATTGAACAAGTCTGCAATCATTTAATAATAAGTATTCTGCTGTTAAATGTATGGGCAAGAAAAAAGTAAAATTTTGCATGTTTTCATGAATTGACCGAATTCAACGATTGCTATTGTGATGCAGATATGTTTTCATCTAATTTAGAAAAAGGATTCAATCAATTAAATTCATAAAAATAAATTTATTTTATTCTATTCCCCAACCAAATGCAGTCACTTTTCAATTGAATACAGTTATAAATTAAAAAAAATTTGAACTATTAATAGTTGATTTATTTGTTTACGCATGTTTACTTCCTTAATATTAAATTATACTGTTTGAAATTGTAAAAAAGAGTTACTAAGGAACATTTGTCTTATCTTCATCACAAATATTGTTTATTTTTAGTATTTTTAGCAGTGGTTATTCTTCCTTCTTTTAAATAAAACATTATTTTATTTTAATCATGAATTTCTCAACTAATTTATTCTAATTTATTCTTATTATTAATAAACTATTATTTTAAGTAATTTTGTTTTGAGGCCCACTCATAATTACGTAAGTAGGCCGTTGCTGAAGTAATGTAATTAATAAACCTGTTTAAAGGCTGTTTAATTAAAGCCATTAAACAAATAATGAAAAATGTCCATTTGTGTGTCTATATATAATCGTATTGTAATAATATTTTTATGTAAATGCTAACTAACTTATGCTTTAACGTTTGTTCACCGATATCTTCAGCTGGTTTGATAAATATAATTCGAGAAGTTCACAACGTTTAAGTAAATTGCATTGTTGAATTTTGCCAACGACTACAATTAAAAACAAAATAACCATTTATCGCTTGCTGTTTATTTAATTCAAAAATGTGCTATTATTAAAATTTTTTGAAAAATAAAATTTTAAAAATTTTAAGTTTCTCACCGAAATTTTATGAAAACTTTAATTTTTCATCGTATCGTGCCAGAAAACAGGAATTCTGAAAATAAATCGTAATAAAATAAATCGTAAATAGTTTTAAATGGTTCATGCTGAATGTTTCTATTTTATAGAATAATCAATTTCACCTACTTAATCACTGTTGAGCTTCATAGAAAATATAGATTAGGTGAACAAAAACTGTGGGGAAAATGAACTAAGACGGATGGGTATTGAGGGAATGCGATCTACCGATTGACTGCCAATACATATAGGAATGGTCGCAGATGCTGATTTTTATGATCTTCGTTCTTAAAAAATATTTTTAATCCTCCAATTGTCATTGAAAGCGATCGTGTGACAAATTAAAAATGAAAAGTAAATCGCGACCCAGAAAAACCTATCCACCCCTAGACTTGATGTGAAACGAACCGGGATCTAATAAAATTTTTAAAATATTTTATTTTATGATAATGTTAATTATATATACATAAGATGAAAACATTTTATTAAATGGAAAAATAACATACGTATTTTAATATTACACATTAAATAAATTTTTGAGAATTTAGTTCATGAAAGGTTTTGTCCGCGTGATAAAAAATATCGTTAATAGCTTTGAGAATAATATATTGTGTATTCTCATTTACTTATATTTATTTCACTAACTAAAACAATCGCGACAATTGAAAGTTTGCTTAATATAAATCGCATTAAAATATAAAATAAAATTTATTAAATAGTTATTAATCTTAAATTTTTCAAAAATGCCTATTGAAATCTGGTTTAGTATTTGGTGAATTCGGTAAGAAAGAAAAATGTATAAATTTATAGTTCTGGTAAATTTTTATTTCATCTTATTTAAAAGGTTGACAGAACTTCATCCTGAAATTTTTCAATGAGATAAAATAAAATGTTCGATCACTAGAAATTGTATAGAACTTTTATTATTTATTTTTTGCTTTGTTACGATAAAAAAAATGAACTCGCCAATATTTTAGTAAAGCCATACGAGCTTCTGTATTTCTTTTGCATTAAAAGCAATAAATTATTCTTTTGATCCCAAATTTTTACTACTTACCTATACGAATCATATCAAGACTTACAAGAATTTTTTCTCAATTTTTATAAAAGTCCCAGATGTGACCGTGAAACGAACCAAAATAAAGCGAAATTTTCAATTTTGCAAAGTCTTACTTGATATTGCCAACTCTATATTATTTTAAAGTCAAATATTTTTATTGGTTATCTAATTTTTTTAAATTATTTTTTTAGATAAACTTTATTTGAAGTCATGTAGTGTAAAATTTACTTCAAAGTATTCACGCTTTATTCGTTTTTTGAAAAATTACAATTTAATATTATTGTTATATCGTAAGTTTTTGCTAATTTAAAATATATAATTAAAATATTATTGAAAAGATAGTGCTTATAATATGTTAGTAACCACGGTTTGCTGATTTCGAAATAAACTATTCAGGGAAATTAAAAAGTACACAGGCCAGTAATTTTATAAATTTTCATTTCTCGTAAATATTCATATAAATAAACTAGGTAATTGCCAATCACACACATTAAATATTAACTTAATGCTCTAATAAATCGTAAAAATATCAACAAGTATAAGTAAAAGTTATCATTTTACTGTGTAAGTTTTACTGTATATGACATTTAAAGCATGAGCATGGCCTATCCTAGAGCATGGGTTCCCAGTGTACTTCAGTACCTCTTCAAGTAACCTCTTTTAATTTGAAAGGGTTCACTTAAGTGCATCTCTTATTATAACAGGTTTGAAAAGCAGCTGCCCAAATGACAGTACTTTATGTGGCAAATCTTCCTCCACTTACTCTTGTTAGAAACTTAAATTTGGTTAAATATTTTAACAAATTAAGAAGCTATGATAATCAAAATCGAACATGAATATTTGTGCTAATGGAGAATAATCAAAGATTAAAGAAAAATAGCCCATTCAATTTGGCTGATAAAATGAAAATAATTTCCGAATCGATAGAGCAAGATCTTGTGTCAGCCCGATTGAGGACCTACCCAGTATTCACTTCCACACAGAACTTATGTCCGTCACGAACAAGAACTCAGGTGCTCCCGATTACCTAAGACAATTAGGTCTAAGAGTCATAGATGGCATTACCAGAGTGATGTTATTTTGATGTACACGGATGGCAGTAAAAACGAATCGTTTAACACCGGAAGTGGTGCCTTTATCGAAAGTTTTTCTGTCTGGCTTTCCAGACGCTACCCGGAAAATTACTCTGTATTCAGAAGCGAATTAATCGCCATAAATGAAAGATTAAAGACCACCCTCCACGGCACTGGATCTAGAGATATTTGGATCCTTACTGATAGTCGTAGCTCGATTCAATACCAACAGGACTGGAATAGTGTGTGCGATTTAGTGGGCATACAGATTATCACCAATCTTACAAATCTACCCAAAGGTAGGGATGTCCACTTTCAGAGGATTCCCTCCCATCGAAGCTGCAGATATCTTGGCTGAAAGAGGTTGCTCCGAGTTGCCCAACAGAGACTATACGCTAGCAAGAAGTTTTCTCTATAAAGAAAAAAGAAGACAGGTAAGTCTGGCTCACCCCTCTTGTTCATCCCTGGATCAAAGTTATTTGTGGGCACCTGAAAAGCGTGACATTCGAATCTGGACGCAAGGTCTTTTCATTGTGCATAAAATGCAATCTGAAGCCGGCTTTCCCCGATCACATCCTGGATCTTGTTTGGGGTCCGCTCTGGCGGATGTTTGCGCAAGTTCACTGCTGGTGTTCGACTTCGCTAAGGTTTACGGTGTCATGGATCTAATCTAGCTGCCGATAGATCTATGAAGGATTGGAAACTACAACAAAGCATAACGGAAAAATTATTTGTTATATAGAAAAATGTTTCATCTCAAAATATAATTTCTTTTTATCTATTTTACAAATATAAGCGCATTATTTATATTACATGTTTATATGGTAATAGTTCTTTTTTAATATTATGTTATGATTTTTTTTTTCGTTTTTCTTTTTAGCAACCATTTTTTTAAATACCTTTATTAAAATATTGGAATGGTAAAAATATATTACATTTTGGTTTTCTCACAAAATTGCTTACTAATATTAAAATTTTTTTAAAAACTAGCTCATAAAAATATGCATAATTTAAAATATATCTTCAATTGAAAAAGTTTGAAGCTTTCGAACTTCGATAATGAATATAGATGTTTTGCTGTTCCAGTTACCCTAATGTATGTAATTCATGAAGTAACTTAT
The DNA here is from genome assembly GCA_037975125.1 of Latrodectus hesperus. NCBI lineage: Eukaryota > Metazoa > Arthropoda > Arachnida > Araneae > Theridiidae > Latrodectus > Latrodectus hesperus. The sequence goes on from CM075853.1 coordinate 48,298,816, forward strand.
AGTTAATTGTACGTATAATTTTATTATCATGAATAATAATTATGTAGCAAGAATAAAAAATATTTTATATTCTCAGTTTGCATAATAACTTTCCTTACCTGATTTCATTTTATTCTTCCAGTGCGATGAGACCATATCCCGCGGCGATATGGCTGTTTTCGCTTCCAGAGCAGGCCCCAACACATCCTGGCACCCTGGGTGCTTCACTTGCTGTGTCTGCAAAGAGCTTCTTGTCGATTTGATATACTTCTTCAAGGATGGCAAGCTCTATTGTGGCAGGCATCATGCTGAGAGTCTCAAGCCTCGCTGTGCAGCATGCGACGAGGTTAGAATTGGTTGAATTGAAATTTTATTTTATACTATTTTCCTATAAATTTTAAATGCAGTTTAATACACAAGTGGGCATTAGAAGCGACTCCACTTATAAAAGTTTATTATTTGCGTTTTGATAAATGACAAAATTTAATGGGTAATATACGGTAATAGTGCTCCGTAACCTTAATTAAAATCATATTATATATTTTTTATAAAATACAAATTCCTGATATAATTTTACAAATATAATTTCTGAGATAGAGTTTAAAACAACTTTTTAAACGCCCTTCATTTTTGAAACCATTAATCGTATAATTTTGTGTGGAACATTTTATACACGATAATGAAATAAATTTCCTACCTCGTGTAAAAAATATTTTTATTTTATATTTTACTAAAGTTTAATGAATATCACCTCAAGAATTCACCTGTTAAATGACAAAAATATCTGAGATAATCAATGTGACAATTTTTTATTATTTAACCGGCAATTTTGCTTGTTTTTCAAAAATGGAAGTTGGGAATGAATTGAAAGCATAATGTACTAGTAATTTTAATAACTCTTAATTTAAATTCGTTTCTAAGTAAAAATTAAATAACTGTTTAAAATGAGTTCTTAAATCAAATTGTATGAAGTTGCTGATAATGCTGAAAAAAAATTTTTTAATGAATAATCTGTATTTATAATCACAGAATAAAAATTTCAATTCAGATACTTTTCAGCGGGAATAATTGTAATTATATGAAAATGAAATTCAGATTGCAGTATTTTAAGCTTTATGTAAACTTTGCAAGTTTTACTACTTAAAACTAAAACTCGAATGTGGCGATAAATTTGAGATAATATTAATTTTCAATAAATTTAGGAAAAAAGTAAACAGATGTTCAACCTGCCGATTCCTTATTAATTCCTTTGAGATTCAAAATAAATAGTTCACGCTGTTCAAATACTGAACTATGTGCTTTCTAAGTTACATAAGCAATGGCTTTGTGGTACAACCTTGAAGACAAACTAGCATGTTTTTTTTTTCACCCTCATTATAAGATTAGAGAAACTAATGCTATTTGTGAGGTTAGACATTCATATGTGTGACAAATTTTAAATTAATATGCTGCTCACCACACTCAATTAATAATTTACTGCATTGTTACCCGGTTCAGTTCTAACTTTTGCAACTATTTGATGCTATGCATCAACATCATTTGCTATGCATCAACAATGTTCCTAAAAATATATCGCAGATAAATTCAAATTTCGCTGGAACTAATGAGACAAACAACCGAAAAACGATCATTGACTAATGGAGGACTGAGGTGTATTTTTTCCCCTTCAATTATGCATCAGATATGCAAGTTCATATCTTGTACGTTCATATCTGTAAAAGAACCGAATGATCTTGGTCTAGTTTCTATTTCAAAAATTTAATAAAACTCAAATAATGCACAAAAACTATAGATAAACACTAACTAACAATTTAATAGAATTCGAATCACATTGACATTAGGAATGATTAATTCCTATCGACAGAATCGAAATACGTGTTTACACATTCGATACAAATCAACTATTTCTTTACAGATGGCGCTCTCAGCGCTGCGATGAAATTATTTCACAATATCTGAATCAATTTTTATGAAGGAAATGTATGATACAAAGAGACATCATACTAAGAAATCGTTTAAAACGTATTATCCTACATTTGGTGGACGATTTGTCATTGTTACAACTTTGATATCAGTAGCTCTAATTTTATGATACTTCTTCTAACTGTTCTCTTGCAGCAATCCATTTTCTTTAGAATATAGATAGAATTGTTGGTCATGGCATTATATCAGAAGCTGTGGTACTATTGGAGTGATCCCGATTACCTGATCTTTCTGATATGGAGTGTATAGTATAGGGCTAAGTAATGCATAATTAATCAGCTTAAAATTAACGAAATGGGTTATTAGCGATCATGTATTGTCAATGAATATTCAAACATTACATCTTTTGTGCTATATAAAATTCATAAAATTTCATCAATGACTTGAGAAGTGTGTTCTAGACTAACATTAAACATTTTTTCGAAATTTTTTGATGGTAATGACTTTAAAAATGAAGATATTTGGAAGGGAATTCTTTTCACATTATTTATATATAATATAATATTTACCCTTAAGTAATTAAACAATATAGATAAAAAGGAAACGATATTCACATAGGTTGATCTACAAGCCGCAACTTGGACTGTGTGGGATTAGCGACAACAATAACACAAGCCGCCACAATAACATTTCTGTACATACTCACTATCAATCCTAGAGTTCATACATTCTTTCAATTCATAGAATAGTACATTCTTTCAATTGCTAGAAGAATACTGATGATTCATCTTCTAATTTTGGACATTGTGGGCATCCCTCAAATCTTTAGTTTGGTTTTCCCCGTTGGTGATTGATTGCGTTAAGTACAAACTCTTTGTTGACTAGTCTAAGCGTTAAATCACAATCTCATTATACCTTTTTGGCACAACTTGTCTTTTTTTTGTTGGGTGTAAATGTCTATTTCTTAGAATTAATGTAATGTATAAAGCAAATAGTCACCCAGAATGTTGCGATAAGGCTTGAGGTTCAGCTTTCTAGGTTTCGCAATCTAAAGTCAGAGACTACATCGAAAGAAACACACCGAGAAGCATAATACTATGCTTGTTAAATTTGCTGTTGGCACAATACAGTCTTAACAAAAAGAGTTTCGCTTTACAAAGGTTTAGTTCAAACTAACACAAGATGTTGGAGATAAATCTTAATTTGACAGTCAGAGTACTTGTTTTCGCTTTTTATAATCCAGTGTCATCAATCTTTGAACCACGTTAACAGAATCGATTTGTTGTATTTAGTGATTAAGTCTTGAAAGGGGTTACACGACCATAGTTACTGAAATTGGGCTCCCTTACCGATAGCTTAAAGAATGCAAAAATTCTGTACATCTTTTGAAATTCCTCATGTGTATAGCACATTGATTAAGGCCAATTCCTATGAATCGCTTTTGAAAGTACTTGACCTAAATTTGTGAGTCTTCTTGACACTTCTGATAATCAGCGCTTCCTCTTGTAAATCAAGTACGCCACTTCAATTTATAGTTAAACGTTAGTAATGCCACGTATATATCAGCTGTTTCTATGATAATTAACGATCATATGTTGTTAAATCGCGAGAGTACCGAACTGAATGTCATTGTAAATGCAAATGATTGCAACGTTGTTTTCTATACCTTATGTAAGGATGTTTGACTGTAATGTTTTGTAAGATACAAAGTTTTTTGTCTTGACTATTCTGCATGTATCAGCATATTTGTTGTAAACAGTATTTGTGTGTGTGATATATATACGCATATAATAAATTTTTCATTTAATAGATCATATTTGCTGATGAATGCACCGAAGCAGAGGGCCGAGCTTGGCACATGCGTCACTTCTGTTGCTTCGAATGTGATCGCCAATTAGGTGGAGAAAGATATGTCATGCGAGATGGAAGACCATTTTGTCTCCATTGCTTTGATGCAACTTTTGCAGAGTATTGTGATTCTTGTGGAGACCCTATTGGAGTTGATCAAGGACAGATGTCACATGAAGGTCAACATTGGCATGCTACTGAAAACTGTTTTCGTTGTCATTCTTGTCATGTACCTTTACTTGGAAGACCTTTCTTACCAAGAAAAGGTCTTATTTATTGTTCCGTCCATTGCAATAAAAGTAAGTATTTGTTTATAGTCAGTTTATTTTAAATTACTTCTAATTAACAATAATAATTAAAAAATATGTTGATTGAAATAAAGTTGATACATAAAAAATTATTTTAATTTTAATGTTAATTGTATATTACTGTGAAGAAATGTTTAGAATACTATGAACATTCAAGACATCCATGTGAATAAAAACAATCTTATGAATAGATTATGTAGTTTTTTCACCAAAGTTATTACATACTGTTTTTTTTGTGGGAGGAGAATAAATTGTTTTCCCAGAAAAATTTCATACATTTTTTTTTTTGTAAACGATCAATATTTTGGCAGCAAGCTTGATTAGTAAAGAATCAATGTATTTGATCTTTCTTTTACTCAATCTGAAACTATTATGGTAAGAGGATCCATGCGTGTTAAAAATCTGTAGAATCTAATATCTTTTAGCTATTATGAAGAAAAAAGCACAAATATATGTTTTTGATTTACACACAGTTACAAAGCATTTGCGGTTGAATTAAATTTGTTAGCCAATTATAGTAAAATTTTTAATCTATTCAAGTCATTACATACATGCATATAGTTCGACATTCTAAGAATGTTTTAGAACAAAAATAATTCATTTACCAGTAATAAGTGCTTCAAGCATTTTTGCACTACATATAATTATTAAAAATTTTCAAATATTTAAGTAAGTAAAGTATAATCGTTTCCAATGGTTCTGAACATGCCAATTCTTCACACAAAAATTCAAATAAAATTGTTTGAATTTTTGGAATGAGTATAGCAATGAATAAATACAGGATGTTTCATAGTTTTGAAAATATATGGTTCTCTGTTATACTATTGGAAATATATTGAACAGGAATATAAAGAATATATGAATGTAAAGAATAGCATAGTTTATATATATATAAAATAAATAATTGATTAATTAAGTTAAAAAATTAATTATTAGACAGCAATTATTTAAGTTTTATCTGACAACAACGAAAAATCCTCCTGCTATGAAATCGCCACTAGAAGTACTGTTAATTAAAAACGACATCACCTATGCAAGAAAACATATTGTACTTTGGAATACACCAAAACATTTTTGTTTTACGTCGCTGTAAACACATTTTCGTGCGAAATTTACAAAAGAACCACCGCATCGTCACAACATCAAATGAAGCAGTTTGACGACAAACTTCTTGTAGGAAGAATAAGACAAACCGGAGCCAAAATTAAAAATGTATAAAAACTTTGACCAAAACTTTTTTTATGAAATCTCACAAAATCAACCTGTTGTTCAAGTTTTAGTGACTATTTGTTCCATTATTTGGTTTCTCAATCAATTTAAAATTGTCCTTGAATGGGAGATTAATTAAAAGCGTTTCATTAATTAAAAATTGACATATGACAATTCTACCACAGCACAATTTTTTGTATAATCTCAATACTCCAAAGTCGGTAGGAAAACATTTCCCTAGGAAAAAATAACACTTCCAGATATGTTTTTAATTTTTTTTCATACTTGGGTAAAATTTAAACAGTTTTCTGTTGCATTTTCAAGAACTTGCTTTTTCATAAAAAACGTGTGCATGTGATGTTTTGTGGAAAAGCCACATTCAAGGAGACAAAAAGTGACATTTGGCTCTCGAACCACGATTTGCAAAATATCTGGGTTAATAAAACATCAGCAGCAACAACCATACATGTTTCAAATGGTCCACACATTAAAAATTTCCAATAATCTGCTACATAAAACTTTCTGTGCAAATTTGTAGATAAGCTGGAGATGCATAATTTCATGAAAAGACTTGTGTTTATGGATGAATATTTCAAGTTTCTGGCAAATTAAAATATATGACATAAAATTTATAAATGATTTAATAACACAAGAGCGAGATTCTCAAAATATAAGTTTCCATGCTATTTGTAACATTTATGTTTTTAAACATTTTATTATAGAAAACACAATGGATATTTTTACAAATATGTACAATCAAAGCGATTTTTCCAAATTTGAAGAAAGTTGTTTCATGTTCCATTCATCAGTAAGCCAGTGGTCCTCTATATTGGCATAAAAATTGAAAAAATTACAATCAGTACCTGAGTGATAATCATTCTCCTTGCAGAAATTGCTGTGCTGAGTTCACTTTAATTTTCAAATAGAATCCCTTGACTTTTTCCAATGAAGGTTTCATTACTAAGTGTTCGTGCCTCTACTTTCCCAGGATTTAGAACTGTAGCGCACCAATCATTATAAAAAGATATTCTATCACAAGTGTTACCAAAATAGCAATACTGCAGATATTTGCCATGTCGTTGGAGGCATAAATATTGAGAACTAGATAATCAAATTTATCAAATTAAAGGAATAATAGTTTTCATTCAAAGACTCACTCAAGAATTAGCTGAATATTTAATTTCATGACATAAAGTTGCTCATTTATACAAAATAACAATAACACATAAAATTACATAATTTATTTCTTAGTATTTTAGATCACTATAGTACCGAATATATATCAATTATTTTCAAAACTTGAATACTATTGCTGATACATTTTTAATACTTGATCATTTTACATGTGGTTAAAGAGATGTTGCATTCACACTGTTATATAATTAATCACTTTCTTAGTATTCTAGATCTTTAAGAATATTTTTTAGCCAATGATTAATAAAATTCAAGAATAGTTGCACACAATTACTGTTATAATAATAATCAGAGAAATGTATTTTATCCATATTATATCTGGCATTCAATATTGAAATAATTTTTAAAGATGTAAAATTTTTTCATTTATTTGCTACTCTTTATTATAAATGACTTACTACTAGTGTTACATGTATACTCCGATTGCTATATTCATATACTCTTATTATTAGTGTTCAGTGTTACTTCTAGACATAACATTGACAACACTAATGGTTCAAAATGATTAATTTCATAAAAAAAAATTTATTTTTTTACAAATATATTGTATGTGTGTATATGTTCTTTCAACTTTTCTACAATATATAGTTGAAAGGAACATTTCATCATAAAAAAATTCATAAATTCTATTCTAGTTGGTGAACAAAGTAACAGCAGAAGAGGTAAACCACCCCAATCAAATCCAACAAATGAGGGTCGAACATCAAGTCCTTTGGTTCCTCGTAGTCCATTAATTCCATACCGCAATTCAAACAATCCTTCTAATACTTTGAGTGCAACAAATTTACCTGAGATGGATAGTAAAAACACAAGTTCCTTAAACAAGTATATATTTCTCACTTGTATATTTAATGTAATTAGAACTCTATTTGAGTTACTCAAATAACCAATATTTTATTTTTCTGATAAAATTTTCTAAGAATTAATCACAAAAAATTAATAATTTCTCAATTTTATAGAGAAAATTCGCCAAATGTGGAGGGCAATGCTCTTGTTGAAAAGGGGATGTCACCTTTAAATGGGCGCTCAAGAGAGCCTCTCAATATGTCCGATCTAACAATCGATGCATTAATGTCAAAATCACCTCAGGTTTTTGTTCAGGTAATTTGGTCAATATGCATTTTTCTTTAGAAAATTTTATATGTGATTTTAACACATGAATTTAAATTGTCTAAACATAAAAATATGTGGAATTTTCATATGCATAAATAAAGTATATTAGTTACAGCAATTGAGATGTTCCAAGACTCATATTTGTCACATTATAATTTTCTTAATAATTCATGCTTTTAATATTTTTGCCTCACAGAGTACTTTTTATTGCTTAAACTTGCGGACCATTAAAATCATAATAAAATTTAGTATATTAATTGTTTATAATAAATTCATTGACTTGTCTCATATTTATCAATTGTTGTTACATGAGAAAGATTTTATGATTTTACAACTAAATTCTTATTTTTACACAGAATAACTTTTTTTTTTCATTTTATATGAATATGTATTAAAATTTAACAATTTCATAAAATTATGTATACATGATTTAAAAAATATAGACATGGCTTATAACATCTAATTACAGTACAAGAAACAGAAAGAGGAAAGTTATTGAGAAAGGAAATTTATTCCAAGAAATGCATTTAAAATATTACTAATTTGATTAAAAATTACCCTTACACTACTCTTAATTAAAAAATAAGTTTAGAAATAAAATTTTAAAAAATGTATGAATATTTCAATATTCCAGAACTCAATAATTTTGAATATGAAAAATTTAAAATAATCAAATGTTATCAGTTACATTTGAAGTTTGTTAATAATTAGTTAACAATAGAAGAGTTATAATTTAGTAGTAAGCTTGTTAATGTTTATAGTTTAAGAACTTTGATTACTGAAGAGAAATTTGATTTTGTCTTTATCTGGCGATAATGATTAATTTTTCATTTAATTAATTGAATTTAGCGATTATGATATGCATAGTTTGAAGCTTACCCAGTTTTCCAAATAATTGAAAAGGAAATGATAAAACAGTAAAAATGAGAGAACCAAAATCAAGTATCAAAATTTTAATAATGTGCTTCTACTCCAATTTCTTGCAGATTTATTTTATCCATTGATATTCCCTCTTAATGTTATAGTAAAGACATACTCTAGAAATATCTCGAATTGTCAATTGAGGAAAAAATTCAAGTTAAATATTCATTGTTTAGCACAGATTTCTTATTAAAAATCATGTTTCACTTCATTCTATAATATTCAACAATAAAAATGTTCAGCTGATTTTTTTTTCCTTTTTCCAAAATTCAAGCTTAATTCTAAAAGATCACGTTTTGAAAATATTAAAACTATATAAATTTATGAGGTAATGATTTAAAGTCAGATTCCTGGTAATGAGCACAAGTTGTGAAGTCAGATTCCTGGTAATGAGCATCACAAGTTGTGAAAATTACTTAGTTGAAAATGAATGGGTATATCATCATTTATTTTTTAAAGGCCACCTAAATTTCTATTAAGTCGACTTTGCATTGCTAAATTTAAACCATAACTTAATAGAATGATAATGGTAATACCATTATAATATGGAAAACAATATATTGATTTCTATGATGCAATGACTGTATATGTATGGACTTCCATGAATACAAATTATATAAATAATACTTGTTTTTCCTGAAAGTTTAATCTCATCTGTTGCTGTCTAAAATACTAATTTCTAATTGATTTTTTTTTTTTACTTTAACTCTTTGGAATACTAAATAAATCTGGAAAAAAACTATTAAATTTACTAATATGGCTTTGCTTGTATCTAAAATATTCCTTACAATGATTGCTTTCTTGAATTAACTTGATATAAGTCTAATAACATGTATTTTCAAATCGCTAAAATTGAAAGTTACCATGTCTAGTAAAATATGGAAACTTAGAACTTTTGAGATGTTAGAATTAACACTTCTCTTCTAGATTTTTTAAAATTAACTTAATATCAGAAAAAGAGCAATATAATAAAGAAAATCAAACGTGCTTTTGCGACTATTAAGAATTTTTGAAAGCTGAAATTACTTAGTATTGTATTATTTCTTCATAAACATAGTAATGAAAAACATAATAGAATTATGATTCATTTTTGACAACTGTACCTGAAAAATTAAGTAGCAATTGTTATCTTGGATTTGAGATTTGTTATATTAAAGTGTTAGATAATTGTTATTTTTCATGTCTTTTATTTAAATAATTATTCAATTCTTTTTCTTTCCCCATACAGAAAATGAATTTTCACAATCTTTGTGAGACTTGTTATTTTTTTTATCTTATAAGTGCAGAAAATGTTTATTTTTGATGGTTATATTATTGTACCAGTAGCATTTTTTATAAAAAAAATATATAGGCTAGAGTTAATATTGTTTAAAATTCAAAATTGTATTTTGAAATTTTCATAAAATCATACTTCTAAATACATAAGCATGATTATATAATTATTACAAAAAAAGAAGTAATGTTCCATTATATACTGCAGTTTAAATAGAATCTTTTTTCCAAAAAATGTGTGTTGGATATTCCCACTTTTTTAAATGTTATTTTCATTTTCACTCAATCTTTTGATATAAATAAATTCTTTTTAAAAAAAAGTATCTTTTACTTCAATTGCATTTCATTGAATAAAAACAAAAGATGAATAAATTTTAAAAAACAAGCTTTTAACAAGGATTATTTTAAAGTATTTAATATTAATTACCTAAGTGTTTATGTAATACTAGAAGAGTAGGAAGAAATAATGTACATTTATAAATATATTTTCACAGGTAGTTGAAGAAATTGAAGAGCAAAGGCAAGATCATAGCCATTATCATCACAGGCGCACAACCGCTCACTTTTCTATGCCTGATCTAACAAGAGATACAGGATCTATAACACCTCCAGATAGTCCATCCAGAGAAGTACAAGATCAAAATAGCACTGGCAATAGCAGTGGTACTGTATCTTCTAAAAAACTAATAGTGCGTTTTAGTCCTTCCACTGCCAAACTTCCACCTTCCAGTGAAGACGAGGAACAAAAAACACTATCTCAAAAGGTAGAACGATCTTCTTCATCTTCCTATACAGGAAGTGAAAACACTTATACTAAAAATCAAGTTACTTCTCCTAAAAAAAGGAATTCTGGTGTATTCAGAAGTAGGAGCTATGGAGACCAATCTGAACTAGAATCTAGTTTTCAAAGACCAGCTAATGATCAAGCTTGTAATTCTCGATTTGGAAGACCAGAAGATGACAGATGTAGTACATGTTCAAGTTCTAGCTCAGAAGATGATCCTTATGAATTACCACCACGAAGAGCATATGGTGGAGTACGTATTTCATATGTTAGTAATGACGCTCTTGCTGTTGCTCGACAAAGATCTGGAACTTTACATTCGTCAGGGGGTAAAAGTTTACGAAGGAGGCGGAAACATGATGATAAAAATTGCATTGTATCATAATAAGAATTTCATCTCATGAGCAAGTACAAATGTAAAATCCCGAGCTTCCTCATTACATATTCATTAATTTTTGTAAAGTTATAATTGAAATTGTGTACCACATTTTGTATTTGTAAAAATATTTTACCATAAATATCATTCTTGCAAGTTAATTTGTAAGAAAAATTATTTAATGCACTATAATAAAAGAACATTTGCAATACTATATAAATATGCATTTTAAAATGATAATTAATATTTATAACATTGTGTATTAAATAATAGTTTTTAAAGTCATTTTAAACAATTTTGTACAGAATGAATTTACTGCTTTTTGGAAGTAGCTCCAATTATTGTATTGAAAGTAACTTTGTATCTTCTCTTTATCATCAAATCATTGGAAAAAAAATTTTTACGTTTTAAATAAAAGTTTTCACATTCTTTTTTCTGTCACTCATTGAATACTATAGTAAAAAATACATGACAATTCCAATCATTAATACTTATTTATTAAATTATAACAAATGAAATATATAAAAATGAATTGAAAACACAAAATTACATACATTTTTATTATATTTAAAATATAAATATATAATTTTAACTAAAACTTTTAAACACAATAGTAAAAATTTTATTTTTTTTAAAAAATGCTAAGTTTTTATTATAAAAATAAATTTCTAAAAATGAAGTGTTTAATAACGAAAAATCTATACAAATAAACATTATTCATGTTTTAGTTGCCAACAATATTTCATCTTTATAGTACAGTTCATTAAAAATACATATACAAATTGGTAATGCATTATTCTCATATAGTTTTTTTTCTTCAAAACATGAACTTCAAAACTTTAACACAATCACAGATATGTACAAAAAAATGTCATGAATAATCTTAAAACTTCAACAAATGTATTGATAACTGATACATAAATTGATACATCGCTAACAATGTGGAATGGCTTCATATTTCTTTTATCACGGGAATGTTACTATAAATAAAATACGAAATATTAAACATTCTAATATATGTGTACACTGAATATTTTGTAATCATGCATAAAATATATCTTTGCTGTCTATACAAAAAAAGAAAACAATTCCAAGTATATTCAAAATGTAAACTTTTTATCCTGTAAAAATCTCCAAGTATAAACTAATCTTCTCAATATCAACACTGCAACTTGTGAAATCATGAAAATATTTTAGTTTCTTACAAAACGGAACCCAAAATAATTCGTTTACTAAACTGCAGAGCTTTTGAGACTGGTATTTCTCCATTCATAATAAAAGTAATGTTCTGCTTGATGGAATAGAAAAATTGTTTTATTATAAATCATATCGTCTAACTGTGTGTATACATATATAAACTCAGAACTTTTGTACGAGTCCTTTCTTACACTAAATATTAATATTTTTAATTAGTAAGAATATGAAAAATAAGATTTATGTTTACACTATAAAGTAATTGAAATAATTCTGAAGCATTCTAAGAATTAAAGCAAAATTTTATCAAAACAATTTCTTAGATTTTTAATATTATTTACTCAGTTAAACATTTTACTATATCATTAGACTTGGAAAAAATAAAAAAATATGTGTACGTTTTAGCAGTGGTGCACACTAAGTAATTCTCACAGCAATTTAATAATTAATTGTTAAACAATTTTTTATTAAAATTTTCTTTACTTAATGAATGAAAAAATAACAGGCCATTCAAAGTGTAACTTTCTTGATTCTTAATACACATTAAGAAAATTTATTTATAGTAATGTATTAAAATTTAAACAAGTCAATATTAAATTTAATCAAATTAAAAATACATTATAAATTTGACTAGTAAATATAAAATACAAGAATCTATTTTTTGAAGAATAATGAATTATATATATGTGTGTGTTTGCGCATATCAAAAAATTTCTTATATTTGTAAAAAAATCAGGAGAAAATTTAATTTTTCAGATAAAGCATTTCAAATGAAATTGATGCAAAAATAATTAGTTTTTAGAGGTAACATAACTTACTTTAATATGAATAAAATCTTGTTGAAATATAAAACCCTAAAGATTATAAATATAACTATACCTGTCATTTTATTATACATCGTGGTTTCACATTAATATGACCACAACGTATTTTTGATGTTGACGTTAAATAACTAATCACAGATAGTAGCACAGTACAGTTGAGCATATATAAAAGAGTGTGTGAAAACATTGTAATCTTTGGTGTAATACAAAATAGGAGTGATTTATACAATGTCCAAAATAACATTATCATTGTCTTTTAGGCCAAGAATGGAAGCATTTCCAAAACGGCTAAGTTTGTGAACTATCGTGGTAAAAGTATACCATGCATGGAAAAATGGGACTGTCTAAAATCAGAGATGAGGCAAATGTGATGCACCACGGGCCATAGATGACAGAAGTGGGCTAAGGCTGCGGAGATGTTTTCGAGCAAATAGATGTGCTACCACTGAGATACTGACCGACCAGATGAACCAATAAGTTACCAACAGTGTCTCCCAACTTACTGTTGGGAATGTTGCTGTGCCTGGATTCTGAATAAGGCATCTGGTTCATGCACCCATGATGACTGCTGTTCATAGTCAACAAAGGCTCAAATTTACATGCGAGTATAGCAACTGGACATCCAATGGAAAACCACAGGTAGCGTTTTCCAATGAATTATGTTTTATGCTCCATCAGACAGATGGATGTTAGCATGAAATCTCTAAAAGTAAATCTCCTGCAATCATTGCTGGAATGGTGTATGTGAGAGCATTTTAGTCTGGGAAACGTTTTTCTGGTATTCTCTGGGTTCACTCATCATTGTAAAAGATGTGATTGATCAATACAGTATGTATCTGTTCTTGTAGACCATGTTCACTCCTATATTCACATTGTTTTTCCTCAGCATGTCGGCATCTACCAGAAGAAAATTCGAGATGTTATACAGCTGGCAGTGTATGTACCTGGTTTGAAGAGTACCAGGATGTGTTTACTGGTTTGAAGAGTACCAGGATGTCTCTCCAGGCCTGAAAATTCATCTGACTTAAACCCAATCGAGAATCTGTGGAACCACCTCGATCAGGTTGTTTCATTGCATGGATACACCCAACTGCATAATTTAGCACAGCTGGTCACAGCACTGGGCGTCATCATAACTCAACATTCCAATGAACACCTTCAGACTCCCTTCTCTTGTACGTTTCACAGTAGTCCGTTTTGTGAAAGAAGGTTATTCTGCTTTTGATAGATGGTCACATTAATGTGACTGGATTGTGCAAAATATTTTTTGATTACTTTTAAACTTTAGAAAATACAATATTGAGTGCAAATGGTTTTATATGCAGCAATTTTGCAAATAACCTAAATAAAGTAAAATTTATCAAAAAATTTTTCTTTTTCTGATATGGAATTTATGAAAAACTAAATAACAAACTAGTTTGATAAAAGAAATTATGAAATACTGAATCAGCGGCATCACTAAGATATCGATTTTGATAATACTATTGATTTTGCGGCATCATTACCAATGGCACACATTGATGCATCTATTTATTTGATCTGTTTATCTTCAAAACTTTTCTTTTTTATGCTGGTTATTATTGAAAGGTTTATACAATGATATAATGTGAGATACCATTCATGAGACAAAGCTTTAAAAACAAATTTGGACTTCAGCAATAATGTAACTTTATAAAAGTTTTCTTTTTTCTAAATTATTCTCTATTTTAGAGAATACACATTTATATCTTTCAGAAAATATATTTCATAAAGAATATATTTCAAAATATAAATTTTATGTATTAAAAAATTTAATCATTTGAAAGAAAAAAATTTTTACCTAGAATTACCAAAATTTAACTTGCAAACTTGTAACAATTTTGAAATTCATGATTTTTTATATTTTTGTAACAAGCTACTGAAAATAAAGATTCAGGTTTCTAAATTTAATTAAATTTTTCATTTCCTTGATACTTTTAATTAATTTTTTTAACATTTTGAAATATGTGACCGATTATCTTTTAAAATAAGAACCAATGACTCCATACATATGAAATTATCAAGATTGAATGATTTCACAGTACAGTTGAATATTTAAAAATAGATCATACATCTTAAAATCAGAATTGATAAATTGAAAATAGGTTTGCAGCTGACAGAATCAATTTCAAATTGTGAAAAATCCAAACCATAATTCAAAATTGGAATCGTTCAAAACAGAATTAAAATATTTTCACATGACATAAAGCGTATTCATGAATTTAAATTAAATACAAACATGCATTTATCTGTGTTTTCATTGTAATAAACATTTAAAATCTTATAAATCTTATGAAATAATGAATACTTAATATTACATATAAATTTATACAGATTATGATTTTGTATTAAAATGTATATTTTGACAATATGAATTATGAGTAATTTTTGAATAGAAACAATTAATATTTATCTAATATTTTTATTTCTTAAAATTAAACCTTTTTAACAAAAGAATTTTCAAACATTTTTAAAAATCCAAATTTAAAATAATGTTTATTTTAATACATTATATATATTTCTTAAATTTATTTCCATTGATATGTATGACAAGAACAATTTAATTCTTGAATATATATATGATTTATCATTATTTTTCATTTCTTGAAAAATAAGTAACTAAATTAGTTTGTATGTTTATTTCTAAAACACTTATATGTTTCTCTTTATTAAGAATATTTCAATGTTATCCTTGATTGTCTCTGATCAAATCAAGAAAACATTTTATGAGTAATAATACAAAGAATATTTTTTCTAAAAAAATATTGACTTGAAAATCAACGCCTTTTTAAGACATCCATTTTAATGAAAATTAAATATGATATACATACGCATTATTCTTAATAAACATTATCACTAAATTTAAGATAAATAATTTAAGAAAGTAATGGACAACAAAGTATTTTTAAACTTAAATATAATAGTAATAATTGACAATTCATTGAGTAGTTTTATTTCCTTTTAGCATTGAAAAACTAGAACAAAATTTAAATGTACATTAATACAGTTAATGGGATAACATCCTAGATAATTCATTAGATAATTTATTTTCATGTTACAATAGATGCAAGTTTGTACAAACATTTTGGGAAAGGTAAAATAGCTCTTAAAATTGAAAGTTCATAAAATATAAAAATATTTATCACATCTTAAATTTAATTATTTTTTACTTTTACGTATTTATTTCCTAAACGGCTCATTTCATAAGAAAAGTAGTATTAAAAAAGATTTAGCATGTACTTTATTAGAATAAGTTTCAGATCTCAAAACAAATTTTTATATTACATTGTTTTCTCTTTATGAATAACTATCAAAAAAAATATTTAACATGATTTTTAAAGGAAACCTCACTTTTTTATATCTGAAAAACATTTTTCAAAACAAATTTTTTGAATGCAGAAAAGCATTTCAGTGTCACCAGATAGAGATGCATGCACACACACACAATTTTTTTTTAATAATCTTTACCTTATAAACCATTCATTTATCTACTTGTTTTGCAGATGGTTGCAGCTGTTTTTTGTTTAATGTTTATTAATTATCTTCCATTCTCATTCTTTAAGTTCTCAATCATTTATTCATCCAATACTTATGATGAATAAATTAAATTTAAATCCAAATTCAAAAATTTCTCAAGTGAAATTTGGACTCAAAATGACTTGGATCATGTTTTTCACAAAACATCATTCCAAGAACACAATGACAAGTGCATTAGAACTACATTGTCAATTTCATTAAATGATTCCAAACTATGATCACTCTAAAAATATCTGATGATATTTTCACTTGAAACTATTGATTACACTTAGATATATAGATTGAAAGTTGGAACCTGTGAATGACAGATGAGGCTAGCTTCTATTAATAAGTATGTGGTGTACTGACATAAATCATTAAATGATAAACAAAAGTATTTTCTTTTAACTTCGATTTTAAGTCATTTTTATTTAAGAACTGAAATAACCTTTTATTCATTACACTGATTAAATAATATTTAGTACTGTAATAATTTACAGTTCTATAATAATAATGGTGATCCAAGTTTTTCAACCAAAAATAGAAAACACAAATGATAAATAAATGGAAACAAAAAATTACACAAGAAAAAGTTCATAAAAAAGAGATTTTTCAAAAATTTAGCTCATAAATAGGAAATAAATTATTATTGGATCTCTGAGACAATGTCAGGGACCAGCCACTAATTTGTAAAATGATAAGTATTTGCAAATTAGAATTTCGTAAAAATGAGCATCTTCTGAATGAATATATGTGTACTAAAGAAGGAATTGAGTTTTATTAACAGAAATGACTAATATTTTTATCCATGCAAATACATAATTATGAAGATTATAAAAATAATCTTTAATTCATTGTTATTACATTTCATTAAGTATGTAAATTTTTTTTAAAAAGTTACAAGTTAAAAAAAATCAAGAAGTTTTTTAATCTTTCCTTAGTAAAAAATAACCAATAAATGCTTTTTTAATTTGTTTGGATGGGAAAAGAAAAGTTTTTTGCAGTCTTTTTTCCATTCCATTATTTTTAGGTGCTCAAGTTAGAGTTTGATTATTTTCTTGGCCAGCTGTGTCACAATGATTTATTGCAAAAGGAGAAGGTATTACTAAAGCTCCCCATTTTCATTTTTGAGAATTACAGGATGACCTATTCAATGAATAGAAATTTGCACTCTTGTATATATAATATATATATAACCAAACTTACTATAGATTTAATGGAAAGTTTCATTAAAACTATTGAAAAGGGTGTTTCTAATGAAACCTGCTGCATCCCACAATGAGTCTATTATATTACATTATTTTCTCTTTGTTTCTGACATTTCACATACTTAAAATCTTTTTAAAATACAGTTAAATTTGAAAATTATTAAAAAAAACTTTAATTAAAAAAAGAAATAATTGTTATATAAAAATTCAAGCATTCTGTTTTAATAATAACTATTCAAAAAATGAATTTTGACAAGCACAGGTTCAAGGAATTGTAAAAAAAATCAATATTTCTAGAAGATTTTAAGAAAATTTCCATACTGCTTATACACAGATGCATTTCCCGGTCTATGATAGAGAGAAGCCTTAGATATCTATTGATCTATGTAGTAACATACTGACATTGAAATTTCATTAAACTAATTCTTTTATATAAAGAATTTTCCATTCAATTAACCACATATTTAAAAACATCGCTATGTTGTAAAATATCATAATACATTATTATGGCAATAAAGTATTTTTCGCTCATTCTTTACTTATGATTTCATTGTCATATTTTTCATGTTTTATCATTTTTAATTTTACTTCTAATAACATTAGCACAAAAAAATCTAGATCTAAATGTTTAAAATTTAATTACTATTTCATTGATTTATATTCAAAACTAAGGAATAGATGCTGATCGAATTGATATACTTTTGAATTATTTTAAAATGTCTAGGACTTTGTTTAGGATTTCTTCCCAAAAATATAAAAAGCCTTTTGCTTTATCAACATAGTGTTTATTTTAATAGCTAATATAAATTATCAGATATTCTTTATAAATAATATAAATTTACATTAAAAAAAATATACCCGGTCCACAGATGCATATCTAATTAAGAAGTATAAAGTAATTATAAATTTTTAATACCTTCAGTTGATTAAACATGTACACAAATTAACATAAAAATGCTATAATCAAACTAAGTAATCAAAACTTAGAAGTAATGGAAAACAATATAGAAAATATTTATGACTTACACTTTTTTTGATGAAGCATACAAGAAATATAATTTTTAAGCTCCTGATGTCATTTTTGAGTGAAGAAAAATGAGATGGCACAGGTACAAAGCAAGATTAACGTAAGAGCATTATAATAAATTAACAGCCTAAATTTTGGATCTAAATCACCTTGCCTATACCAATATATCTGTAAAATTAAAAAATAATTGAACAGTTAAGAATAATCTAATTAAATTAACAATATTAATGATTGAACAAAGTGAAAAAGTATAAATT
Source organism: Latrodectus hesperus (assembly GCA_037975125.1). Classification (NCBI taxonomy): domain Eukaryota; kingdom Metazoa; phylum Arthropoda; class Arachnida; order Araneae; family Theridiidae; genus Latrodectus; species Latrodectus hesperus. The sequence goes on from CM075853.1 coordinate 48,317,787, forward strand.
ATTATTTAAAAACTCTTTTTATGAATACAATCTTAAATGAGAGCAAACAAAAAATTATCTGTAAGCAGATTTGAGAAACTGATAAACAGAGGAAATAAGTAAAAATGAGATGAAAAATTTTTCCTGATAGCCATGCTTGAATATGAAATAAAGAGTAAGCCTGTAACAAAAAAGAATTCACAAAAACTATGCAAAAATTATTTAAAGGAGCTTTGATTACTTTGGATAAGTGGAAGAACATTAAAAGATGCTGCATAGTATAAAAGTATGATTACATATACACATGTAGATGGTGAAAAAATGTATTGTTTTTAAAAAGATGCAGTAAAATTCAGAGATAATTCATGATTTCTCTTATTCCTTTAGAGGAATCAAAAGAAATATGAAAAGAAGGATATTTATTTATTTTTGTATTTGGAGTAATATGTTAGATTGATGAGGACACCTTTTCTTTTTAAATCATTCATTGTTTAATATAGATATTTATGGTCATGAACTAAAATCCAAAAGGAAAAATAAAATGAAATCCTAAATTGCACAATTTTTATGCATGAAATCTCTTCAACCCATACAACCTCAATCATAGAATAGGCTCTAGAACAAAAAAATAAATCAGCAGTTTTTTTCAAATAGAAGTGTAGTTTTTAGCACTAGCCAATAATAAAATGAATCTGAAATAGTATTTTACCATTTCATAAAATTAAAAAACACTAAAGAAAAGGAAGTATTGGATATCATAGTTTCTAGTACCAGCATAAAAATGCTCTATGATTATAAAAAAGATGTATGGTTTCACTAATATATTACAGATTTTTGCTGATCTATGATAAATGTTTTCCAGACAAGTATTAATTCCACTGGGTTATACAACTTAAAGTGGATTCCAAATCATCAGGAACAGCCTCACATGGGGTGTGAATCGAACGCACAAACTTTGTGACTTTTTGATGTCACAGGTAGGAATTCTGCGGAAGATGACTTTTCATTTGCTTCAAGATTGTATTGGACTGACCGACAGAGACTGATGGTTGTAAAACCAAAGACAGGGTATGATAATATAAACATATACATATATATTGAACAAAAGGGCAGAGTACTAATCATGTAATTGTAAGTTCAGCTTATCAATTTAATAAAAAAAATTGGCAAAAAACTCAAAAATAATTTTAATTTTTGTTTCAACGTAATGATGACTTATTAAACATACTAATCCCTTTTACACAAAATGTCTGCTAAAAAAATATAATTGATCCTATTGATATTTAAGCATGACAGCCATATTAAACGACATGCTTTTACCTATTTTGATTTGCTATCTCATGTTTGGCAATGCAAATATATTCTTCTGAATTCTATAGTAATAAGAAAATAGTGGGTTATATAGATTTTACAGGTAACAATAATATTGATTATAGAGTTATAAGTACTAAATCACTATTAAAATTATGCAATGTAAATTTCAAAATAAAATACATTTAAGTTAAGCATAATCTATTGTTGAAATGGTTAAACCAAATCAGTAGAAACCTAGAAGGAGTTGAAAGTGAAAGAATCGCATGATTTGCACTCATGCTTATAAAAACTCTTTTTGCAAATCTTTGAGTTTAGATAGAACAATCTAAACAATTATAAAGACAGATTTCAGTAATTATATAGAAATTGATCACAATATCCTTTAAAATAATTTATGATTTTTAACTAAATTTTAAGAACAAGAAAATTTAACTGATATTTAGAAGCCAGATTCTATCTCTCTTTATCACCATAAACAAGGAAAATTTACACAGATTAGCCAACATGGAGATGCAGATGAATTAAGAAGTAACTTTCAACTAGTTTTCCTGATTTCCTAGATTTTGGACAAATCAAAATTTTGTGAGATACAGAAGAAGCATCCAAGAGAGAAGCCTCAAGGTTGTTGACAAATCATAATATTAAATTAACTATACACATTACTGTTTATATTTTAAACATATTTATATAAGTATTCATTAAAATTATGAAATTAAGAATCAAAGGGAGTAACATGTTTTATAAATATTAATATAAGCCACAAATAAAATAATACAATTGTTCTAGATTAGGAAATATGTACTGAAAATTACCTTAAAAAGTGGTAAAAAAAAAGTACAAAGTTATCAAGATAGTTCTAAATTTTCACAAAGATGTGAAAAATATGTTTTGGGGGAGTATGCTTAATATCTATATTCACAATTATTTTGCAACCATGAAAAACACTTTACAAAAATAACAATCAAAGATAACCCTGGAATGAAAATATTATATGCTACAAACAAAAGCTGAAACTAAATTCCACTTATTAAATGAGAGGGGAAGAAGAGAATTTTACCAAGATTGTTAAAAAAAAATTATATTTAATAAATATGGAAAGAAAATTACTTTTAAAGAAATGCTTTCTTACCAGTAAAATATGACCTAAGCAAATGAGACAAATACAGAACACTAAATAAATATTCAATCCCTGAGGTGGTGATTTTGCAAAAAATGCAGAGAACAGAGTAATCTAAAAATAAGCAAAATATTACAAAAAGTATTGATTTATAATTAAAGAATTAATTCTGTATTTTATTTTGTATAGTGTTTGAATAAATTATGCATAAGTAAAGTAAAATTTGGTAAAGTAACAGTTTGAAATATAAATTTATAAAATGATTTTATCTTTATATATATATATATATATATATATATATATATATATATATATAATATATAATATATAATATATAATATATATATATATAAGAATAATAATCAAAATCTATCTTAAAATTCTCTTATTCCACAATATTTTATTGTAAAGAATATTCCATTTTGAGGATTTGTTGTGAATTTCTATATTTCACTTTTTTACATAACTTTAAACAAAGTTTTGGAAAATGTATTTAATAGAAATTCTTAAAATAATGGAGATTTCTATCAGAATATATTGAAATGTTAATAAACAATACATGAATTTTTAATTGCAATGAACTTTAAAATAAAAACTTTAAAATAAAATTATTATAATAATTCAATTTTAAGATAGATTGGCAGTTCGGAATTTATCATAAACAAATAAACTAAAATAAAATAACACTTCTTTTAATATAACCCTTATAATTAAATTATTTAAGCAATTTTTAAACAATTAAAAAATTTATACAATATTTTTTGAGGAACTTTCATTAGACATATAATAGAAATTGCTTAAAATATATACACCATCACATAAAACATCCTTTTACAATGCATACTGCTTATTATGGCAGCAATAAATCTTCAATATTTGACTGATTAACTTTTACAATAAAATTAGCAAATACATGTTTTTTTCTTTTGCCTAAAACTGATTCCTCACTCAATATATGATCATACTAATTGTTTTAAATTTTTATGACACATAAAGTATCTTTCTTCCTTAGGCATTTTATGAACTATTCAGTAATTTAAATATAAAATAATTTTTATCTTTAAAAATTTTTTACGACAGTTTTTTTCTTTTCTTTTTCTTTTTTTAAAAAAATAAGGCATATTACATTTTAAGCAATAATTTCTTACAGTTTTCTTCAACTATTTTATGAATTTTGTAGAATTCATGCAGAACTATTTTATGAATTTGCCCAAAAACTTTATTTCAAATCAACAGAAACAATTCTAAATTAATTAATTTTTTTAAATTCAAACTTTTGTCTTATGTTTAATGTTTCTTGGTTAATTTCTTTAATATTTGGTGTTTGTAGTGGATTTCTTATTAAGAATGACTAACTCATATATTATAAAAGATATTTCATTGAATAAGAAACTGTTGTGGAATTTTTATAAAGCAGGTCATTTCACAGTCCTTCTATCCTTGGCCACATACAGCTTTAAAATTTATTTATTAACAATGGTAAAAATAATTAATAAACTGAAAATCATTTATTTTATAATGACTTTTATACATGAAAAGACTTTCAACTCCTAATTTGTATTTCCATATGATAAATAAAAATGTATGCCATGATTTTAAACACATAATAAATTAAGACAAATTTTTGTTCAGATCTTATATATAAATTCATTTCTGAAAATTAGTCACATTATGCAATATTTTTGGCATTAAAAGATTTTTAGTTTCATTTTTTTTCCCTCCAAATATGTACAAATTTTACCAAGAATTAAAGTGAATTTTAAAGTATTACAAATATCCTCTCTTGAGGTGAGTATTATATCCAAAAATTTTAAGACTGAAGTTTACTTCAATGACTATTCATTCAAATGCCAATCTATTATATACAGGGATTTTTCATTTATTTACTTTTCCCATAAAATATTAAATGAATAAGTTTGTAATAAAACATTAATTGCTAAATGACTAAAAATTCAAAAACAAAAGGGACAGGAAAAAATATTGAAAAACTCTAAAAACTAAGTAATTGAAATAAGTATTTTACCAAAACTAAAAGAGTAGCAATAGAACCAACTAACAAATTTATCACTCGATCCTAAAATGAAAAAAGGATTTGCTGAAAATTATATACAAATCAATAATTATTACATTTATCATAATAAAAAAATTAATGAATAATTAATACAATTTTTTAATTAGGTGCATTTGAGGTATAATAAAAAGCATTTTCACTATATATAATAAATAATAAAATATATTTTATTCAACAGAAAATCCTTTTCATGAAATCATTATATTTTTTGAAAAACACAATTGATGCAAACTTTAAATTTAACTTTAAATTTATCCAAGTTTTTTTACATCATTTTTTATTAAGTAGCAATGATTTAAATTTACTAAAAATAATTTTCAAGTTAAACTTGTGTATGTTATTATAAGGCACACTTCTTTATCATTTCAAAACCCTCAACAAGACAGTAATTAGAAACATTTAATATAGAGAAAATAATTTATGATCATTTAGAATTGGACTTTTCCCCCTTAATTAAAAAGTGAAAACTAAAATTTCAATTTATGCTGCTTTTTATGTATTAAAAACATTTTTAATAAAATTCTAACTATGTGCATTCTTAAATATAAATTACTTCATTTCAACAGTAAAGGACAAACATTTATATAGTTGCAAATTAGCATTTATAATGTAATAAATTGCTCTTAGAAACAAACTTCAGACTTAACATTATATTTGTAACAAATTATATATTTTTATTAATTTTAACCCTATGCTTAATCATACTACATAAAAAATATCAAGAATTTTTTATGCTTGCTCACATAAATTATTAACAATGAGGTAATTTTAAAGTAACAGTATAAAAAAAAACTTGAAAAAGTGACATTCCCTAAAGATTTAATGCATCTCCATAGTTTTTAAAGTATAAAAAATTAAACTAATGAAAATTCACTATTCAGAAAAGAAATATTCTATGAAATCTATTTAACTTTAAATATAAAACATAAACAGTAAATTATAAAATTCCAATAAGATAGTTTAATTTTATTAACCTCTTAAAGCATTTGAAAAAATGGGTATGTAAGTATATAATTTTCATTTTTTGTTTAAAGAAAAGAAAAAATTACATAAATATATATATTTTTGTAAAATTTATTACTAGACAAACTCAATAATAGTAATAAGAAAAGCGTGGTGTGATATTTTTACTGTACGATTTGATTCACTGCAGCCTTGTTTTGGCAGACAAGAACTATTTTGAGCAGGACCTATAATTCAATATAGACTTCAATCCACTATTTACATCCCAGATGAAAGTCGAAGCTATATTCATAATTTGAAGACTAGAATACTGCACTACCAAAAAGTTCAGTGAATTTTAACCAGTAGAGTTCAGTCAATACACAAAATGATGCCATAAAATATATGAAATATAAGTTACAGTAAAATGCTCTAACTAATAAGAAGGATTCTGAATTCAGTTTTCAAGTGCACAAACCATTTTTATTAACTTCAAAGACACTGATTTATCCTTGCCTAGTTTGAAAAATTAAACTATGAATCATAAGAATTACATAGCAAATTTAAGTTACCAGGTGTTAGGAGCTTTACTAGTCAGGATGATAACATAAACCCTTAATCCACAAAATAAGAACATTTTAATAAAATAGTATTAGAGTCAAGTTACAGTTATATATATATATATATATATATATATATATATATATATATATATATATATATATATATATATATATATATATATATATATATATATTGTTTAATATACTGTATTTGCTTTTATTTTATTAATTAAGAGCCAAAATTTAGATTTTTGTTTAAAGAAAGAGAAGGAAAAAAAAAACTTTTCTAAAGAAATTTCTCCTTTAATCAAGTTTCACCATTTTAAATAAGAGTTAATTTTAGAAAATAAAAAAGACCCAAATAAATGATCCATAAAGTTAATAGTAATAATTTTATAAAAATCATTACATTTATAATCAAATTTTAACAAAGTATAAGTTACGTATAATATTATGATAAATACAGCATTGTTTAAATGTTTTTTTTAAAAATATTATTAAAGCAATACATATTTACAATAAAATATACTGACTGTTCTATTAGAATCACCAAATAATGGTCTGTCAGGCAGAGATCCTCCAAATAATGGACGGTATTCTTCACTCGGATTATCCATTTAAAAACCTTTAAAAACAATGTTTTGCATGCTCATTAAAAACAGAAGATTATGAAAACATTTCTTTCAAGAATATTAGTAGCCACAAATTTTAAAAATTTATTAAATTTAACATTAGACAATTTTAATAAAATGTACAAACAATATATCAAACTCAAATTTTCAATCAAAAGTACATAATTAAGTCATTAAAAGAATGGAAAAATTTTATAACCAATGTTTGAGATATTAAATACATCGTTTTGAAGCATATATTTTAAAACTTTAAAAAATCAAACTATAATGAAATTTTACCTTCTCTCTAAAAATGTAGAAGTTAGTTATTTTAAAAATAAAAGAAATGCATTAAATAATTTCTATATATATACATATATGTTTCTATTTAGTACTAAATTTTTATACAGACTCTAGTTTCAAATAATATTAATTTTTTATTCATAAGTTTGATATATTTGTCTAACTTCCAATTAAAATATTTAATAATAGATAGCGCGCTTTCTAAATGCAATTAGCATTTGATGAGAAAAATTTACTTTTTTGGTCTTGATTTTTAGAGACTCTCTGAAAAATCTTAATTAATATTCTAAAGTAAAATTTTTCACCTAAATCACATAAGGGTTAGACAAAGTTAATCACGAGAAAACAATTTCATCCATTCACATGAATAAAGTCAGCTTTTCATAAAAATCAATACATTGCTTTAAATTTATTCCTAAAATTTGATGCTCACTCTCATTATGTATATAAAATTCAACAATATTTTTTATTTCATATGACAATCAATAAGGATTGATGATATAATAAACCAAATTATTGTAAAACAGTAAATAGAAACTCATAATATGAAATACCATGCCAGTTGAGAAAACAATACAATTTCTAAAGATTTGAAAACCACTCTTTTTATTTATATACAAGGTCAAAAATAATTTTAACCTTGTATATAAATAAAAGCAGAACTATTTCTGTCACTGTTAAAGAATTTGATTATATGATTGGGTGACTAAATTTTTTTCAGATTCTTTAGTTCCTTTCTAAAGCTTTTTAAAAACATTCAATTATTTTTTTATAAATGCCAAAATATTCATTCAATAAAAATAAAATTTTAGTTTGATTGCAGCTTCACAATTGATAAAATGGAAAAACATTAATTTTCTCATTAGCTTATTAACAAGTCATTAAGTTCACATCACATATTAACTTCAAAATATGGTTATTCATTTGAATGAGAAATGAGTTTAAATAATCATATGCTGAATTACTAATTTAGTTTTCAAAAGCAGTTTTCAGCTGCTCCTTCTTAAATTATAAGTAAACTTTCATCTTAATCACAAATAATTTATTGATTAATTTTAATAATCACAGATATCAAATATATATAACTAATTAAACTACTCATAACTATTTTTAAAATTAATTTAACTAAAAGGACTACAATTTTATTAATGAATAACATTTTTTCAAAAGAAAAATATTTTAAATAGCTTTTAAATATAAATTTTACACGTTTTAAAAATAAATTTTATACAAAGATATTTTTACACTTTTATCATACATTTTCAAATGATTTTTGGCAGTAAATAACATTGAAAAAAACAAGCAGAAATACAGAAAAACAAATACAGTTTATACTTGAATGTCATATTTACATATAATGGAATTTGAAAATTTAATAATCTTCATATATTAAATATTGAAGGTGAGCAATAAATTCGTAAGCATTAAAATAACAAAAAATATCTGAAGAATATTACAATAATTTAATTTAAAAATTCTGAGACAGTCACTCCCTTTACACCGATTGAGACATAGCTGAGTTACATTTTCACGATTCTGCTTCAAAATCAGTTTTGTAAATAAACAATTCTGTCACGCTTTTTCTTGGTTGTCACATGATCTACGGTTAAGATTGTAGTAATATCAAAAAATTATTTTCATCTGTTTTTATTTAAATTATAAAATAATAAATAATGGAAAATAATAAAAAATTTAAATATTTATGACAGTTATTTTATGGTTTGCTTTCAATTATTTAATACAGGCATTTAAAAAAATTGTTTTAAGAAATAAAGGCAAAGCCTGTTGATTTCGTCATGTGATTTACCTCGGAAACAAAATACTTTTCGATCATTTTAAATTTAATTTGATTGAAAAATCACTCAAAAGAATAATTAATGGTATTCTTTTACAGTTAGTAAAAGAAAATTGATAACCGCAAAAAATTCCAACAACTTCAAGGTACAAATCGGTCATTAATATTGGTAAACATGGCTGCTTTTCGAGGTGTGCGAAGTTTCCATACCTCTTCTGCTAGGTTGAATACAATTTTACATCCACCTAATCCAAAGGATTATGAAAGTTCGTATATTGTTAGTTTTAATGTTTATTATAAAATTAAGTAATCTCAAAGGTTGTTTTTATTAAGTAATTGTTAAGTGCGTAATTTGCTGTAGGTGCTTGGGAAAGTCACTTATCAATCAAATTTCTAAATGAATGGAAGAACTAACTTTCTTCTAAAGTTCAATATTTCACTGAATTTTTTATGCTTAAACATTGTATTATAATTATAAAATGTTATAATAAAATAAAAGAATATATCATAATAGAGTAGAAATAAAAAAGGAATTTGATACGAGAACATACATATTACTTAAATTTAGAAGTAATTGCATTCATGTTGCTTCCATATCTTTATTTAAATTTAATGTGCCATCTATACAACTATCTTTTTCAGAGGATTTTATTGATAGTAGATTGGTTTTGCGTATTATTTAAAAATTTTTAAACATTATTTATTATGATTGTATTCAGAATAGACTTATTAACATGATTTGAAATATGGTAATCATTAACAAAAATTTAACATTTAAAATAATGCATTTCTGTGATAAATATAAATGTTCAATTCAGCTATTTTGATTTATTTGGAATTTTGTAAATTTGTTAACAATTAAAAACAACATTATTTAAAAAACTTTATGTATATACTGTGTGTTGTCGCCATTTGGCGACTTAATTTTCGCTTGGCGAGATTTGCCCCGGCGAAATGGAAAAGTACCTTATTTATTTGTGAGATAGAGAGATCACTTTTTCCCTGTACAATGAAAGGAAATCGGTAAAACTGAGTAATACGGTCGAAGTTTGGCGATTTTTTTTCGCCAAGTACAGGATATCGCCAAGGGTAGGCCGAATCGGCAACCCAAAAACTGTGCCAAAAGTGGAAAAAATGGCGGCCAAAAAACGGCGGGAGTGTTTCCCGATCAAGCGCAATTACCAATCATTCTGTAAATTTGAATAGTAATCGTCTTAAATATACGTATATTGAATAGTAATCGTCTTAAAACAGTAAATAAAAACAGCAATCGTATTAAGAATTAAGTTTCTATTTAAAAATATTTCAGAATCGAAATTGAAGGGAATGTGATTAAATTAACAAAAATATTAAAAAGTTAATAATTAATATGTTTTAATGAATTCATAATTAATTAATTTTTTTAAAACCTGTGATTTTAAATAGAATGATACAAATCAATAGGACATAAAAGTGAAAATTTTCATATTTCGTTTAACAATTTTATACATTACGTCGAACATTTACACTAAAAATTACATTTTAATATATTCGAAAATTATAGTTTAATTTTAAACAATTCCTTAAAATTCTTAAAAATTAAAACTATTCCTTAAAAATTATAGTTTCAAATTTAACCAATTAAGCCAGAAACCAAAAAATAATTATAATTAAATCTTACCTTCATTTTCCTTTGTATTCCGTCTCATTTTGTGGATCTGGATCTTTATTCAAAGGTTTATAAACTGTCGCTACATCATCGATGAAGTCTTTAAAAATATCGTTAAAAAAATCTATCAACAAGTTTCATTTCCGCACCACATTTGCAACATAAATAATTTTTAGAAATTAATCCAACATTCATACACCACATAATCACTTCTTTTTCACCTTTATCACATAAACGATGTATTTCTCGCAAATTCATAGTCTCCATTTCAAGGCGCGATTGATTTAACAGAACGCAGCGAGTTACTCATGCAATGGCTTGCAAATTGAAAATGGCAAAATTCCAATTTTCAATTTGCCGTGATTCAATGTTCACGTGATTCACGTTGCCGTGATTCACGTTCTCCGTGATTCAATTTCAATTGAATCACGGAGATTTAATTTGGACACGGAGAATAAATTTGGCGATGTAAGAAAAATCTAGATTTGGCGACTTTTCGCACTTCGCGAATAAGACTTTGGCGAGATTTCGCGCTCCGCGAGGTCTGTCCGTAATACTCAGTTTAGCCTTAATATACATATTTATTGTGATTTATTTCATGCTGTTTAATATGTGTGCTGAATTTATGTGGCTGTGTAGAAAATTTAGATGGGAGTCAGAAATGTAAAATTTTGTAGATATTAATCAAAATATAATCTTAACTCTTGTCTTCCATTGTTAGGTTTATGACTGCTTTCATTTGCCATGTTTTTACTTTTATTGTTATTTCCAACTCTGCATTTCTGTGATAAATATAAATGTTTAATTCAGCTATTTTGATTTATTTGGAATTTTGTAAATTTGTTAACAATTTCCTAGGTTGTTTGTAGATATTTGCTTTTTCTCTATTTTTAATGATGAATTTTTTCTTGAAGGTTCAAGGATTTCTTATAAGATTCAAATCATTGGTATCATTTTTCATTTTTTTTATATCCTGCCTTTTTTATTAAACAATTGTTTTTATTGAGAACCTGAATGCTCATGTCATCCGAATAAAAAATGACAATGCTAAGTTTTTTTTATTTTATTATTTTGGATACATGAACATTTACATTGCCAAATGATGATGAATGTCAAATACAAAATGGCTGAATATTAAACAAGCATGAAACAGTGAATACCAAGAATTTCTTAACCTCTTCGCGACGGGCGGTGCATATATGCATTTCGTACGGACGAAAGTGAGGGCCGGGCGGTGCATATATGCATCTTAAGCTGGAACAAGTTTTAATAATCACTAGATGGCACTATGTGTCCATCACATTTAAACTAAACGTAGTTTTAGTGTTCTGACCTTCAATTTTTCGTATTCTTGCTTTTTTTGGTATTTTGATTATCAGCTGTGGGTGGGGAGAGAGGAAATCTCAGTGTAAACAAACACAGCTCGGCTCTTCAACTATCCACATGATTTAAGGATTCTCGCTTCTGATAGCTCTCTGAACACTTATTTTTTATTTTGTTTTCGCCACTATTGGAAGTCTTTTAGGGTTTTAGCGTCAGTTTCGTTACTGTTTTTACTGCTTTCGGTTTTATTTGCTCACTTTTCTTATTATTTTGAAAATTCTCGACTCCAGATTATTATGTCGAGGATTATATGGTAGGCATTTTCCTACCCTTAATTTGAACAAAAAGGAAGAAAAAGTCGCAGAAAGGGCATTGTTTGCTCACAAACCGTGATGAAAGAAAAGAAAACACAACAAACATTTTATACTTGCAAATCATGCAATGTCGGACTTTGCGTTTCTCCGTGATTTGAGATTTTCCACACTCAGTCTTCATTTTAAATTTTGTTATTTTTTCTTGTAAATAGCCCTTGTATAGTTTTTATTAATTTGTAAATATGTTGAAGTGTTCTGTCAATTATAATTTTGGAAAAACTAGAATTGCACTGTCGAAAATTATTTCTCAGAGTAAGCAACTTTTTTATATATATATTTTCATATAAACTGAAGGAAAAACATTTTTAAAGTCTAGTTTTAAGTTATAAGATAGATTATGTGATAATCTAAAATGCTACCAAAAATCACAGCGATAGGACTTTAACTTTATTATTTACGGATTTTTTTCTAAAGTAAGGCCTAGCGGAGAAAAACCCTCGTCCTGTAAGATCATTCATTCCTTTCACTTCAGCTTCGTCCTGAACGCGCGTCTTAAACAAAGGCGCCCCATCCTGAAAAGGTTAATATGTATGGTAAATTTTGAATTCTCCAAGGAAAGTATATCATTTAAAAATATGAAAACATTTATTAATCTAGGAAATTTTTTTCACTTGTTCAAAGCTAGGTAAATTTATCATTAAAAATAATCAGGAGGAAAGAGCCAAATACTTGCAAGGGAATACTATTAACATTTTGAATGCTTATACCTGGCAGCAAGAAAGGAATATAAGAAAAAAGATGGTATATTTACCAGGCAAAAATATTAAGAGCATATTAACAAAAAAGAAATCACCAAGTAAAATGGTCCCCAAATATTTTGATTACTCAGATTACAGATTATCCTATGATTTGCTTTTTCTCCATTTTAAAACATTCTGAAATTATCTTGGGTGATGATGTAACTGAGAATCCAAATATTTTCATGAAAAATTTTTATATTCAGTGCATGTTATATATAGCTTTTAATGTTTTAAATAGAGATCCTAAAATTTTTTAAATGAATATTTGAATAATTAAATATACTCATTTTAATAAGTATTACATTTGTGGCACTTTTTAAAAATATATATTAATTTTTGTTCTTGATTTTACTAAATTATTTGTTACTTTTCTTTTTGATCTGTACTTTAAAAAAAATTTAAGCTTTTGGAGGAAGGGATAATCAAAACTTACCTTGTGTAGTAAATTATGATAATGTTACTGGTAGCTATAGAAGATTTCAGTTTCACATTTAAAATTGATGAAGACTAAAGAGGAGCATATTGAAAATGCAGTTATTTTAATTTTATCATTAATAATTTCTATTTGTAAATTTATAAATCAACTGGACTCTCTTATAAAAATTATGCCTTTTAATAATTTTATAACTTATAACATGTTTTTGTTCTTTTAAATCTTTAGCTTTTGATTATTTTTTAATATTTAACAGTTAATTTTCTTACTTTCAGAGGGAGTTAAAACTTGGAAAAATTTGACTTACTTTGTAGCATTTCCTGCAGTTGCACTATGTATGGTTAATGCTTACTTGGGAGAAAAAGAACATATGGAACATTTTCATCGACCAGAATTTATTCCTTATGAACATTTACGAATCCGTAAGAAGGTAAGCTATGTGAATTCATATTAAAAATAACGCTAATAAATAAGTTTGTTTCACTCTAAAATAAGTGATTATACTTAAAGCATTATTTTAAATGTTAAATTTTTGTTAATGATTACTATATTTCAAATCATGTTAATAAGTCTATTCTGAATACAATCACATAATCAACAGGAACTTAAAATTCTTTGATTTCATTTTGTAATGAATCTTGCATTAAATAAAAGAGCTTCGATTTCTGATTTTGTATTTTTATGAAAGTATTGGTGATTTGGTCTGTTTATTATAATAAGTAACTGTTAAAATATAAATTGCCATTAAATGACTATTAGAATTGAAAATAAAAAATAAAAACTATTTCTATACCGCAAAGTTGAAAAATATCCCTGGAAAAGAAAACACTTATTCAAAATGAATTTTTAAAGTAAAAAATTTGAAGACTTTTCAAAATTAGATTGTTGATCACTCTTAAATTATTGCATTCAAATATTATTTTAAAAAAGGTGATATTGTAAATTTAAAAATAAAGGTGATATTGTTAATTACTCAAAGTTTTATTAAGAGTTACTTATGTGAAAAGTTTTCTGATTATGTGTGAAATAAAATGTTAAGTTATTAATGTTAAGAATTAAATGTTAAGTTATTAATGTTAAGAATTAAATGTTAAGTTAAAAGCTAATTTATTTACAAGATCATTTGAATTTTTTTATTAGTAGTTTGCTTTAAATATTATATATTAACATTTACAAGTTATTAATTTTTATAGTTGTAAGAATTTTAAGGTGCTTCTTGTAACTCTTTAAATTGGGATTTTTAACTGATCAATTTTATATCAAATTTAATTGATATGTAATGCAAGGTTTATCATTCCTGTCATAAAATCTTCACTTACTGTTATTAAATTGATTGCAAAAATATTTGTTGGTATATGGGTTAAAAACAGCAAATTTTATGTTTGATCACAAGATGTAGACTGAAAAACTGGAATTCATTGAAACCAGTAAATCTCATTACATTACTTCTAGGACTGATGTTAGGGAATGCTTAAAAAAGATATGAATGAACATTTGCATAATAAGTGGTGTTTAAAAAAGAAAAAAACAGGATTTTGTTCTTTTATGAAATTAAGAAAGATAAATTACCTCAGTTATCAAAATACAAGAAAATTTATCAAGACATAAGGACTGTGTTTATAAATAAATATAACGGAATTCATATGCCTTAGATTTTTCCTAGAGAAGCCTATTAATCACCAAAATTTTTGTATGCAGTCAAGCTACTAATCACGGACCAATTATCACTATACGTTTTATTGATAATGTTCCTATTTTGCATTCAAAAATTATTGAACTCTCTTAGATTTATTTGTCCTGAATTAAATGGGGGAAACTTTTATAGCATATAGCAACTTATGATACAGATGAAAGCATAAGAAATCATATTTTTCATTAAATATGGAGGATGCTACAAATAAAGCTGGACATAAAATGATATGATTAAAGTTTTCGATAACTAGAATAAATTGATTACATACATTTATGTTCTAAGTGGGAAAATGAATCTTTTTGCAAAAGTATACGTGATAAAATAAAAATACTTTCTAAAGTATATAGATTCAGTATTTTTAAACTACCATATTTAAGCAAATCTAATGCGCATGGTTTTTGGCCAAATGTAGTATTCAAAATTGGGGTGCGCATTAGATTCGAGTGCAAGGTCAGCAGTTCACTGATGACGTCAACCAAATTTAAATTGTTACAATGGATTACTGATTTCTCAACTACATTTATCGTCGACACATTATTGCATAGAGGATACAAACTGCAGAGTACGTAGTCACGAAATGGAGGGCAAACAAAGAAGAATGTCATATAATGGTACTTTCAAACTTAAATTAATTCTTTATGCTGAAAAAATGCAATAGAAAGGCAAGTAGAGAGTTCAACAGACGGGTGCAAACTTCCCCCTTTCTTATTCTTCAAACGGAAAACGTCCCTTAAAAACCCCAAAGAATAAAAAGTTGTTCCCAGATGATATCCTGATTTGAAACCAAGAGAAGGGGTGGATGATAGAATCATTAATGCTTGATTGACTCCGAAATGTATGTGGACTCTCCAATCCACAATCAATGCTTTGGACGTATTTCGTGTTTATCTCACCGACGACGTAAAAAAGATGCACAGCCTAGGCAGTGATCTTGTTAGCATTCCTGGAGGGATGACGTCTGTGTTACAACCCCTGGACGTTAGTATAAATTAGCATTTTAAAGGGTACGCTCAGGAAAAGTACGAAAAATGGTTTGGTGAGCCAAACCGTGAATTGGTCCCGACTGGCAAAATTAAGCGTGCTGCACCGCACATTGTTGCACACTGGGTTTCTGCTGCCTGGAAAAGCATCAAAGCACCAATGATTGTGAAATCTTTTAAGAAATGCTGCATTTCCAATTTCATTGAATGGCAGTGAAGACGACGTGCTCTGGAACGCCGAGGATGACGATGATGAATAAAGAAGAAATGAATCTGCTTTTGACGAAGAGAGGTGCGAGGATTCCAGTGATGAAAACATTAGTGAATAAAGATGATTACTATTCATCACTGATTGTAGAAACTCTTAGCTAGATAGAAATGTTACGATTTATTTCATGTTCATATTTTACGATAGGTACCATATGTACGGTAGTGGTAATTAACAATGATTGTTTCAGATAACAATAGCCCACCAATAGGTTAGTTCTATGTTCTGCTACTTTAAGTATAAATCCATTGTTATATAAAATATGGGTACTTACGTATTAGCGTCACCGCGACTTTTTAAGCAGGACGAAAATAAAAAAATTATTTCCTATAATTAGAAAATTACTTTTTAGAATTATAAGTCAATTTTTCAAAAGTAGAAAAAATGTTCAAATTATAGGTTACGCGCTATTTCTACTTAAGTTTTGGAACAAAATTAGATGCGGTGACGCTAATACGTAAGTACCAAAATATGGTATCTAAATACAAATAAAATTATTATAGCATTGATTGATAGTTTATATACATTGTTGTATAAAATAAGATTCAATAAATTCCTCATACCATTGATGCGCATTAGATTCGCATAAATACGATAATAAGTTTAATATTTATTCAACCATGTATGGATCAAAAAAATGTTAAGCTTTTTCGTGAAGTCTTTCCATACATGAAATAGATAAGGTTGGTAAAGTTGAGGAATATTATTTATATTTTGCATTGATGTATAAAACTTCTTTATTTCTAATTAAATAATCAATTTTACTGAGGATGTCTATGAATCTCTTAACATTTGTTTTTTAAATTGCAGACATTAGTTGTGCATTTATTCAAGTAGCTTTTGAATTTTGTTTCAAACTTATTAAGTAGTCCCATTGAAAATAGATTAAATTTAATTATTTAATAGTTAACTTTGAACTTTTATTGTAGCATTAAGGTAGAATTCAGAATGAAATATTAAATAAGTAATATCCGTGAGAGTATATGAAAAAATTTCAGCATTTGAACAAAACAGAGAATCTCTTTAATATAATAAAAATGCTTTCATGTTATTTGATCAACAAGAAATGAGTAACATTCTTTTATATTTTTTATAGATTTTTTACCACATTTTAATGAATTACTGAAATTTCAAATTTAAATTACCTCTTCAGGTTGAGAGTCTTAATAATCTAAAACAATCGTCACAAATTTATGAATTATATTACCTTATAAAATGGTGTAGTTTTAAGAAAATAATTAGTGTATGAATTTATAACAGTTTCTTCAAACAACTATACATTAAAAAGCTTATAACTTGATAAGCTTAATTTTGCATTATATATAAAATGCAGAAAAGAAAATTAAGGCTATCTAATTGAAATCAGAAGTTAAGCGTTTAATGAAATGATAAACAAAATGGATAATATTAAATTATATAATGGGAATAAAAGCAATTAGAATTGATTTAAATTAGTGATCTCATATCTTTAAATCAAGATGGCATTCCAAAATTTAAATTGTCAATTACTTTAGTGAAAGTTATTATAATGCATTGTGAAACAATTTAATTGATTTTCTTTAAATATTATGAATAGTATCATTACTGATGACAGGATAATGTTAAATGTGAAAAATTGTGAGTGTCTGCATATAATCAGTTGTTTGCAAAATTAAAACTTTTGAAGCATAAGTATCATAATTAATTTAAAAATTATCAAGATTCTATTTAAAATATATATAAATAAAATATTAATCAGGATTTAACTGTCTAATTAAAATGAAACTGTTTTTTAATCAAGTAGTTATTTTTTTCATGTTGTAATTTATTCTGCATGTAAACATTTTTTCCTTGTGTTTTATTGGTAAAATTTAGAGTCTAATGTTAAAAAATATATCTGTTTGAAAGAAATTACTGTTTTTCAGGGAGAAATTATGATATTGTTTTTAAAAAATACTTGTTTATATATTGCAAATTTATATCTTTGTAAAACTATATAAGATGATCGATACATATTTTAACTTGAAATTTTTAATATTGGTTATTTTTTTAAAGTATCACTCCTATATGTGCATATAAAGCTATTTTAAACTTTGAAAGTACAAAAAAGCTACCTGGATAACCTTTTCATTTCTATTAATTATTTATTTTATCTTGTAGCGATTCCCATGGGGAGATGGAAATCATTCACTGTTTCACAATCCCAAGGTGAATGCTTTGCCTGATGGATATGAAGATGTTTAGAAAGTGCATCACAAAATAAAATGTCTCTTAATTATATGTATAAATTATGCGTAGCAAAATAAACACGTTGATAACAAATTATACATGCCTACATTTTCTTTCTCCATCCCTGCTTTGTAAATTCAATTAATAGAAAGTTGTATTTTGCATGTAATAGCTGATACAGTTTTTATATCCTTGTTAAATTTCCTTGTATAAGTTTTATAATAGTAATTTGATATACTAATAATATTCCAAATTAATGCAATTTCCCCACTTTATTTTCTAAAGGTTAACAGTTTTGCAACTAAAAATCTCG
Organism: Latrodectus hesperus; assembly: GCA_037975125.1. NCBI lineage: Eukaryota > Metazoa > Arthropoda > Arachnida > Araneae > Theridiidae > Latrodectus > Latrodectus hesperus. Next base: position 48,336,462 of record CM075853.1, read on the forward strand.
TAACCATGGTTGAAGTTTTAAAATTATTTCTAAATTCTTTATTTTGTAATTTCCCATAAAAAAAATTAATGCCTTGATATTAAATTTTTAATTTGCTTAAGAACTAATTAATAATTTTAAAAAGAACCCTTATTCAAAAAAGATTCAAAATATTGATGAATTTAAAATGGCTATTAATTATTTTAAATATGTATCATGATATTGATTTAAATTTAGAATTAAAATTTATAGGAATTCATTACCTCTAGTCAAAATTAAAATTGATTTTACTTCCATGAATTAATAAAGTTATTCTTTTAATTTATAGCTTTGTGAACGAAATCTTTTTAGTGCTTTACTAATATAGAAAATATTGTCATTAAAAATTCAAACTGCTTTACCTTAACATTATGAAAACCATACTATATTTTTCTCACTTTTTATAGAACATTTGAGATTAAAGAATTATAAAAACTAATTACTTTACACCCTTTTATTTCATCGGAAATTAGTCCAGGGTCTGCACTATCAGCCAAATAGATAGTACGGTAGAACTCCAATTATCACTATCAGTTGAGACTGGGACCCATTTGGATATTCAAAATTTTGATTCATTAGATTTTTTAGAAAAAGGTTTTATAATTAATGTTGAAAACCGGATGAAAGACAATTTTTAAAGAAAAATATTTAATCAAAAGGCAACACTTCTACATTTTAAGGTGTTTACGTGTACTGTACATTAATACAATATTTATAATGCTATGAATGAAAGTCGTTTATTTTGAACATCTTGGTCAGAGTAAGCTGCTTCACTGCCTTCATTTGTGTTTGGACAGCCAAGTTGTACAATCGCTAGACATTAAAAATTTGCATGTGATCATACTTGGGCTGACGCTCCTTCCACTTCAGAACCCACAAATATTCCACTAGTTGATGGTCCTGTGTTTGCTTCAACTTAGACATAAAGCTCATCTTGACTTTCAATAAGTTGATCATCATTTGCAATTTGAAATCCAGTGTCTGTTTCTTACTCCATTCTTATATATCTTCAGCACTTATTTCTGAACATGCAAAGGCTGTTTTTGAATTTCTCAATTTACACATCATTCTCATCTTCCATCTTTTCTTTAGTCTTAATTTGTTTTTCCGAAATTCTGAAAATAATTTGATTGATGAAGTTCTACTGTATAGTCTTTCCTTTTAACAGCTTACTAATAGACAAATTATGCAGTGACAAAAAAAATCAAGCCCCAAAGTAAAAGTTTTTCAATCCTACTATCCATAAAGTTAGCTAAGCTGGTAGCAAAAATGGTTAGTCTTACATTTGGTTCAACAGATTCAGGCTCAAATCTCACTATATCGCTCACAATCTACTGAACTAATTTGCTGTTTAAGTAGCCCTCTTGTGCAAAAAAATTACCATTAAGCGAGAAACAAACTAATCCTAGTGAATGATCCAATTTTTTTTCTTTTCTTCAGACAATAAAATAATTCAAACCTTATATTTAAATACGAATTCTGTGTAAAGAAATTTTCTTCAGTATAGGTTAATATATTATGAAAGGAAAAAAAGGCTTTTTAATTAAAAGTTTTAGCTTTAAATTATGTATTTAAACATAGTATAGCTATGTTATAAAAAATCTGAAAATTTAAAGAAAAAATTTTATTATTGAAGGATGCTTTATGATCGTTTTTATGAACTCGTAAGGATCGGTAATACAGGAAAATAGGAAAGGATCGGTAAAATAGGAAAATAATGCATTAGAGATTATTAATGATTTTTTACATAACTATTTCTTATAAATGGAATATTCTAAAAATATTTAGAAAATGCTCTGTACGAAACACTTGCAAAATAAAATTCATATTTAAAAACAATATTTATTTTCACTTTATTGATGAAAAATCAGGTAAAGTAATCATTTATCTTTTTTGTTTGAAAACTATACTTTTTAGAATAGTTCATTTTTTTAAAGTATAGAAGACTGCTGTCTTTACACACAAAAAGTATTTTAGTCATTCAGTTGCTTGTTTTCAAGGCGATCTTTGCATTACATGATATTCTTCTTGTTCTATATCTGAAAGTTCATTTCCTTTCTTACTGATAATGTTCTCAATAATTTTATCATCCGATATTTCTTCCGCATATATATTCAAAAACTCCTCAAAAGAAATTTCAGACATCAAGGAGTTCTTTGTTTGAATTCGTGCATAAGTGACACATTTTCGTCCGAGTCATCAGGCAAATTACACCATGGGTTTCTTCAGTTAAGGTGGATTTTTTAATGAAGCTTGAATGTTGAAATGACTTTCGATATCACCTTTCGTTCAATATCATTCCAAAGATTGAGAAATCCACTGCTCCTAGGAGGTCAAGTGGCTATTTCAAGCCTGTGATAACTTTTTGCGAAAGTACCTTAAGATACTTGCTCTGAAGATGCTGCCCTGATCCAGGGGTACTTTATACGAGTCGATTAGAGATCCGAGACTGCAATTCTCTCACAATTTGAAGAAATGTACGATTTCCTCATGAAAAACGCTGATTTATGTCTCTCAGCCCTTTGTCATAAATGCTTCTAGCCATCCAAGTTATAATGTTAGCACGATATGTAGCTGATAGTTTTTGAACATCTAGTAAATAAATATTTTTCTATGAAAAGCAAAAGCAGTTTTTCTTTTCTATCCAGGTTGATTGCAAGTAACACTAATATTCTTTGCTTTTTTTATCCTTATTACATTTATAACTTTTAAAGCTAAGTGTTCCTTCAGGCAAAATTTAAAAAAAAACACATCTGTTTCGCCAGCATTGTAAACTTTCTTTTGGTCGTATTTGGAGAGTAGTGATTTTGTGTTCCTTCCTTCCATTCAAATTCCGAAATTTTATTCTCAATACCACTTTCACCACACAATTTTCTAATTCTCAGTGCCTGGTTTTACAATTTTTGAGCCAACAGCCTGATGATCTAGATTATTTGAGATCTTTTCATCTTTTATTAGATCTTTTATGTTCTTTTTTCCAACTGCTTCATAGCAAAGCTGTTGGATATTCCTGCCTATAATTTTAATGACATTACCATCAACTGGAATGTTCTTTCCCCTCATTTTTCTCAGCCAAGTAAGTAAAATTTTCCAGTTTAGGATGCGTTGCTTCTCTACAAATTTTTTGAGGGAGAGCACTTATGTTGATACAATTTGATTTTCAAGGAATTTTTTTACCGAGTTCATAAAATTGTTGAGTATCTGTTATTTGAAATTCCATACTTTTTGGCAATTTTCGTCTTATTTAATTTTCTTCTCCGTTTATTTCTTTTAGAACTTTCTTTTTAATTTCTACTGATAAGCACGTTTGTTTCTCAGCTGCGACAAATTCTCAATGAAATTGCTTCAATCTTACTCTCAACAAATGAAACTTGATCAATTTAATTGTTCAAATGAAACGAGAAATCTCAACTACAGAATAACAGAGTTCAAACTTTTAGAGTTTTTTCCCCTTTCTATGTTTTTGCATTTTTTCTTAGAGTACATATAATTCGACATGACAGCTCTCTCACATCAAATGCTTGTTCCAATAATGTCTGGAATGTCTGCATTTGTCACTTTGTTGTTCTAGAGCGTTTTATAAAAAAGAAATGAAATAAAAAAATTTTTAAATCGTATAATAATTAAAAAAACGGAAAAGAAAACTATTCGTCACAAACGAAAGTTCGCAAAAGGGAAATTTTTCCTAATTTTAGTTCGTAAATGCGAGTTCAAATTATCATTGTGTCAGGGGGGGGGAACTAACCAATAGTTCGTAAAAATGTGAGTTTTCGTTGTTTAGAGGTTCGAAAAATCGAACGTCTAATTTGTTTGATAGTATTTTGAATTCAGTTTAAATTAGGGTTCATTGTAATATTATTAGATTTTAAAAAAAATTTAATATACTAGGACATTTATGGGAAATTACATTTTATTTGCTAATGAAACGTAGTCTTTGGTTTCAAAACTTTTTAAGTATACTTGAAGAAAAATGGGGAATTATTTTAAATTACCTTTAAATTTATCCCCAAAATGTTATTTTAAAAATATCAGTTTTCTGGCTTAAAATACGAACGAGCGAAGCAAATTTTGATTTAGGTAACACTACGAAATTTCTGATTCCCTATTTATAGTCACAATCATATAAATAGTAGGACGCAAAATCATATCAAAATAAATCATATGAATAGTATTAGAATAAATAAACTTGTCTTTAAATGAGGTTAAGATTCTAAAAACAAGGACTAACCTAATTAAATCACTCTTGATTTCAGAATTTTAAGGTTTTTAATGTAATCAAAACACAGCATAATTTTTCAAAATGCTATATGAGAATATTAGAGAATTCCTTGTTTATATGTAGTAAAAATAAAACACTTGTTTTTGAATTTGATTGAAGTAATACCTAAGGCTCTATAATTCATTACTTTCTTCAATTAATTCATTAGATTTTTTCTTCTGATTCCGATGTTTTTCTGTTCTTGTTGTTGCAGCTTATTCCTCAAGGTTTAGCTGCAAGCTAGACCATATCTAAGAGTTCGTGAACCACAAAAAGTAGTGAACAATTAGAGGTGATGTTTTTCTATCTTAGTTGAATAAAAAATTGTACATATATATATATATATATATATATATATATATATATATATATATATATATATATATATATATATATATATATATATATATATATGCTTAATTTTATGGAATCAATGAAATTAAAATTGTTTTAGAATGAACAGGAATGTTTTCAACCTTGATGAATTATTATTTATATAGCCAAAGTGAAAAATAAACAGACAAAATAAAAAATGAAATTTGGTCAATACTTCACTGGCAGTAGTTTCGTTGTAATGATATTTCATTAAATATTGCTAAGTCATTTTATTTTAGTAACATATTATAAATAATTTTATGTATTAAAATTAGGTAGAGAGAAAAATAATGTATTTATAAATTTAAAAATGAAAATTTTTATCAAAGCTAAATTCTGATTTTTAATGAATTTTGACTACAGATTGCTTATACATATTATAAATAGTTTATGTTTATAATAGTCTACCAAGTATACGAAAATTTCTACTAAATTAGTTTTCTATATACCAGAATAAAAAATTTTTATCCCTACATGAAAAAAAATTATGCTCATTGAAATTACTTTCAACAAACAATATTAAATCGAATATATTTTAATTAATTTCAAACTAAAAACTACGAATAATAACATGAAATTGTTTGATATAATAGTATATGTTACACTGTTTCAATTATTATTATACAATAAATGTACAATAAATTTTTTTAAGAAACTCTTTCAAATCGTGAAAAATTAAATTGAATTTAAAGCAGTGAACTTATTTGAATATTTATAATAAAAATCAACGAGGAAATCCCTAAATATAACTTCATTTTAATTTAAAAAGTATGGAAAGTAAAAACTTTAATTCGATTTAAATTTGGAATTAAAGTTAAAAATTTTAATTTTTATTCTTAAAATTTTGCAAGTAAATTTAATAATATTAATCTTAAATTTTTATCACCGTTGTTTGAGTTTCACTAACTTCAAGTATTTATTTTACTTTTTGAAATGAGAATTTTTTTTAAAGTTTGATTTGAATGCTTTTTCTTAATATTTATTTACACATTTATCCTTAAAATTTTCTTAATTTATTCAATAAATAATTTATTTTACAACATATTTATTAAGAAATTCTTTATAACGTGCAAAGATTTTTAATAACTTTAGAGGAAAGTATTCAATTATACCTAAAATCATTGTTGTTTAAGTCATTGTGTAAATCATGTTCCTAGCTTGTATTTCATTGTTTGAATATTTTTTGTATATCTTTATTGATATTGTTAAAAGAGAAATTAAAACAAACTAATTATGGAATTTTTATAATGTCATATTTCCAATTAGGTATGTCAAACATTTGGTATACAATGCCCCTGGTTTATAAGTGAAATACATAACTATAATTTAATTTTTTTTTCTAATTTGATTTTACAGATATCAATTGTTGTTTTTGTGCTGAGACAGCTGATTTATCTTCCTTTTGAATAATATTTCATACTTTCTTGACAAGTTTTAGAAACTGGTCTTATTTAATTAAAGAAGTAAAAAATTTGAAATTTAAAAATTTAATAAAAAATTCAAATTTTTAAAGCAATGTTTTATTATCCTTATATAAAAAACGTTTCATTAAGTCAATGAGGTATGCAAATATCTACAACAATTAAATAAATAAATTTTTATATATTACCAATAAATTCAATGTATTTATGATTTAAATTTTTTAGGGAATATAAATGTTGTGTAATAACCTTCTACTAATTTTTCTCCTCTACTTCTATCTTAAGTATTTTTTATTAAATTCATTTTATTGTATAGAAAAAACAGTCATTATTTATGACGTAATGATTAATAAGTTGTTTGTGTGTAAAGAATAAGGCTAATTCATTCTTCAACAAAAATTTTAAAGTCATGGAACATGAATTATTAAATAAGAATTAATAATCATTAAGTATATATTTTTTGTAGTATAAATTTTTTATTTATAAATATTATATGTAACTGTTAATCAGTTTTGGGAATTTATCCTGTTAATTTAAACAATTTTTAAAAGTCTTGAAAGCAAAAATTCTATCTGAACCGTTAGATGGCAGCACCAGGCATTCATAAAATAAAATATTTTCTCTTGTTTCCATTTATTCATTCATAAATTATGAATAAAAAATTTCTTGATTAGAGTAGGAAAATCTTTTACACTCAAAAAAATGAAGCAATTTTTATACCGTATTTAGTTTTTAAATTTTTTTGGAAAACTAAATTAAAAAATTACACTAATTTATCTTATTTAGACGAATCTCATCATTAATCTTAAAAGATGGACCATCTTAAAAGGTGCTGATTAATGCTGAAAATTTGAATTTTATTTAAAAGCATTTTTTATACATGATTTTATCAGATACATTAACTTCAATGCTGGACATTTTTTTAAAAAATTGGGAAAATGATATAACTATTATATGTATATATATATATATATATATATATATATATATATATATATATATATATATATATAGTATATATATATATATATATATATATATATATATATATATATATATATATATATATATATATATATATATATATATATATTCTTTCTTACAAAGACTTTCTTCAATACAAATATTCTTTCATGAAAAGGTATATTATTTACCCATTATATAACCTGACAAAGGTAAGGCTCCTTAAACTTATATTATTTCTTTTGAAGAGGTAAAATTTGAAATTCTTCGAAACATTTGTTTTTTGTTCTGTTTAAAAATGGAGAATTTTCTCTTCATAATACTTTCGTAAAAGTTTGTATTCAAACATTTTAATTAAATGGATTTTTTTCAATCTTCCGCTTTAGTAAACTGAAAAAACTCATTTGATTTAATGACACATTTCGGAACTACAAATTAATTTTATTTAAATAAAGCTGTTCTAAAACAATTTCTTTCCTATTGTAATAAACAATTCAACAGATCAATAATAATAACAAATCAATAATAATAACAAATCAGTTTTTAATATTAAATTTTTTCACTTGAATTTCAAAATTTTTTACATATAAATGTACAAAATTTTGAAATTTAAATGTTAAAGTTGCAATAAAATTATCAAATTTTTAAACTCTAATATATCTAAATTATTCATGTATTACCACCTTACTTTAAAAACAGTCTTAAAAATCAAAGACAACTATTGCATGTGCACAAAATAATTCCAAATTTTAAAAGCTAATTTGAAAAAAACAATTAGATGAATAAAAACTTTATTAAAAATTTTAATTTGAAGTTTATCACTTTATTTTTAAAATTATATTACAACTTGAAGAATATATACTCTAAAAATTTCATTTAAAAATATATATATCATTACATGACCCATTATTTTAAAGACCATTAAAAATTCGTTATTTTTAAATACCATTTAAATCTTTATGTATTAAAAAAATGAATTTAATGGCCATTAGATTGGTCAAGAATCCTAACCAATTTCATTTGTAAATTATTAAATTTATTAATATCTCCAAGACTAGATATTTTTCATTTAGGCGAGAAATCCGTTTCATTATATGTAATAATTTGCCTGGTATATGATCAGTTAAAAATCATGCTTTAAGCATATAAATATGGAATACATTCACTGCTTCTTTTTACATATTAAAACTTGGTTGAAACGTGTTAGTTTAATCAATTGTTCGTAAAAAAACTACTATAAAATTTATTAAGTTAAAATTAATAGATGTAAAATAAAATTTAAAATCTAGAATTTTAAGCAGCCACCCTAATGAGCTGTTACGCACTTCGAACACTTTTGTCAACCAAAAGAAAAAGATTTTCACAAAAAAAATGGAATGTTTAAAAAAGCTATATTCAAAATTTTGTATGAAAAAAAATTTTTCCATTTTTTAACAAGCTTAAAAAATATCGGGAAAATGGAAAAAATATTTCTGTAGAAGAAATAGGTAAGAAAAACTTTATTCTATTCTTTATAAATTATGCTACTGCGCAAACACAGACTTCTAAAAATTCTTCCCACTAAAAAAATAATTTACTTAATAATTATCCTAAAAAATATTTCTAGAGTTTCTTAAGGAAACAATAAGTCATTTTTGTAACTAAAGGAATAATCGATCAAGTTATTTACGATAATGGACTTTTAATGTGCTACTGGGTGCTATTTTTAGAAAAATAAATTTCAATTATTTGTATTCAAAATATTATCAAAATAAAACAAAATCTTTCTTAAGTTAATGCAGACAAAAATTTTGAAATTTAATTAACTTTATGTTTGCATAATTCACTCAACCACAAAATTAAAAAATGAATTTAAATTAAATATTTTTTGAAAATATAAAACTTGAGTATATTTTAAATGTGTGTAAAAAATCAGAAGAAAAAGAAAATATGATAAATATTAATTATCCTTATATTTGAAGTTTGCTAAATTAAAACATTTAAAGAAGAAACTGATTTGTTTATATTTCATACACTTTTCCATAGCAAATTTTCCTGATTTTGATTTTCTTAAGTAAATTTTTAAGTTTATTTTTATTTAAATTTGTGTGTGTGTGTGTGTTAAAACGAATATGTGCTCCTACTTTAGCGAGTTTATAGTGCATTAAATATATTTCACAAGAATCTGTATTAGAATTTTATTTTACTCGTTAAAAATTTGCCATTCTTAGTTCCTCTTATTTGTTTTTTTTTTTAAATTATTTTCCCACAAATGTCTTAGGATTATTTCGAACTATTGATAAATTTAAAGATTGCTTCTGTTTTAAGCATGATTGCAAATCTCATAAATTTAGATTTAGCATTTAAAAATGTCAATTCATGTTTTTTGTAACTTTCCAAATATTTAATGTAAAAATCGCGTTTTATATTATGCCAAAAAATTAACAACATTGCTTCTAAGGATATTTAATGAAATTACTCTTAAAAAACATGATAATTCTTATAATATTTTTGATTAGAATAAAACTTATGTATGTATAATATTTTAATTCATTTTACTTTACCAATATAGTTTCAGATTATTAATTTCATAGAAAACCATATGGGGGATTTGTGTACCCCAATGTGATTATGATTCTTTTTTAACTGACTATTAAAATATTCTTTTGACCAACTAATGAACTATTTAGTTGGCCAAAACTATTTTATAATTAGCAAGTGGAAATAATTCATTTATAAAATAATATAGTTTTTGCCTAAAGAAATTAGTTCGTCGGTGATGTATCAATATTGACTACTAATGCATTTATGCTAAAGATGTGAACAAAATTAATGAATTAGGTTTTTTTGGAACAATGTTAATATTTTTTCAGTCTTCATTCTCTTAAGAATTGTCTTTATATCACTCATTTAATTTCAGTAATTCTATTGTATTTAAGTTAGTGTACGTTGTTTTTCCTTTTCTGTTTTAAAAATTAGATAAAATAAAAAGTAAATAAATCAAAAGAGCCAAAAACTTTTTCAATTTCAAATTTAGGAGAATAGTGTAATATATATGTTTAATTATTAATTTTTTTAATGTTACAAAGCATATGGAAAATTAATTACATTTAGTTCTTTGATGTGCTTACTTTCCTTTCATCAAAAGCCTGTATTTTAAAATGATGACTTTTTAATATTATCAATTTAAGAAAAAAAATTATTCCCAGCAAAATTGTATTCCGATTCTTAATTATTGTGAAAGATTGAAAAGATTATCTTTCTCCATAATTAGGAATTTCATGTCATTGACGTAAATATATGAAATTTTATTCAGAAAGTAAGAGCGAATGTAGAATTTCTAAAATTTAAATCACATAAAGTATTTTTGAAAAAATTTGCTTTAAAATACTATTGCTTAGAATGTTTATTTTCCGTGTAGAATGTTGAAATAGTTTTTTTTCTTTCCTATAGTAAAAGTAATTGATTCTTTGCGTTAAATTTTAATTTTTCTTAAAGTGTAAATAATACAGTAATGAGAAAATAAAACAAAATTTAATGTTGTTATTTCATAATTTTTGTCATAAGCAACCTTTAATTAAAATACCTTTAGTTAAAACTTTTACGTAAAATTTATTGGGTGATGATTGTTTGATGATTTTGGACAATGGACGGGTCTTATACAAAATAATAATAATATATCGTCTCTATTTTATTTAAAAAAAAAACACTAATATTTTTTAATAACTGAAAAAATCTGGAACGTATGAAATAATCAAAATTTAATTTTTAAATGTCATAAGTTTCACATTTGATACGGGAATTTTAAATCGGATTTTAGGTTTTCAATTGGTTTCTTTTTAAAATTTGATTAAATGTATACAACCATAGCATAATGTTCTTTTGAACAAAAGTTTAAAAGATTAATGTCGACTGCCAAAATTATCCAAATGATAGGACATTTAATTTTACCATCGTACTAAATAATTTGCATTTTTAGAAAGAAAAAAAATTGGCGAAATAAATCTTCCATACATTTAATTTTTCCGAGAAATAAAAATATTTTTGAGATAGAGAGATGAACATTCTTACTATAAAATAATTATTTTTAGCAAGAGCATGATTTGCTCGAAGATTTTTTTGTGAGTATTGATTTTTGTTTTCCAAAATAAATATTAAAAATACATATTGAGATGTTTTTTATTTCCTTTTATATGGCTACACAGCAATATGAACACACTCTTAAATTTAATTTGGAAAATCAAAGCTTATAAAGGATTCACTATAATTTTTCATTCCTAATTCTTACATTGTTCGCCCTATATTTATTTAATATAACTGTTTAATTGATTTACGAAATAAACCAAAGAAATAATTACTAATTTTTCATTCTATGTTGTCTGTTTCAAAAATATCACACTCTTGAGTAAAATTTTAAAATCTCTGCTCACATTTGACGCCATCTAATTTGAGCAAAAGTGTGTTTAATGTTTTTTCCTTCCAACAATGTCAGTTACGGTACAAGAATTTTATAGATCAGTCGAAGATTCGCTGTCGTATAGAAATCTCTCACGTTGTTGCGATAAAATGGAGAAGCAACAAAAAGAGTCGCTTAAGGAGCTTTTTAAACAACTTGTTCTTAGGAAACAAAAGCACCTTTGAAGGGATTGGAAAACAGAGAATGACAAGCAAGAAACTAAAAGGATTTCGGAAAACAAGCAAAAGGATCAAAAGAAATCCCTAAGGATTGTTTTTCTGTCAGATGAAACCATAAAACTGACAGTAAATACCACCTTTTGCTATGTCCGAAGGCGATGGTTGGGTAGTTGAGAAAAAATAACCCAGTCTTTTCGATCGTATTTTCATTCAAGCGACTCCGGTTTCGATTTTAGGAACGAAATGGATAATTAAACTCGATTCTTGCATATGGTTAAGTGTTTCTTAAAAGCTGCCTGCGAAACATTTTGAAAGTTTCTAAGCTTTGTTGCCAAATAGAAAAAAAGACATTGAAATATGCATTAAAATATTGAAGGTTTTATGCATCTTTGCTAATGGCTACCTTGGAAAGAATTTGAGAATAAAATTTTATTACCTTCTAAACATTGACAACCAATCTTAAATACTGTTCAATAATAAGTAAGAAAAAAGTCGTTCTTTACTTTTTATTTAATAAATTATTAAAATCAGGAATTATTTTTAATGGAAATAAGCTCATTCCTATTTGAAATTAAAAATGCTTATCAAATCGACATCAATTTTTTTTTTTTAGATTTATGTATGAAAAGTTACTATTTTAAATAAAAAATGGCTTTCGGTGTTGATTATTTTTAACTAAAAGTGTGAGACAGCTTTTTTTTAAAATTATTTTAAATAATATCGAATAAATTGTCGGTTGTGTAACAAACATAGTAAACTGTCAAAAGTATTACAATATTTATCCTTACACATATAATTGTGGTACTCATTATACTACCTTAATGAGTTGCGAATGATTTGCTTCATCATCTTTCCGTTTTGATATATTTACTAGAAATTGAAAATAAAATATAATACTTTTTTTTTAAAACAGATATATTCAGTGTTTATTATTTCATTAAATGAGTGAGAAGAAATAGCACAGGAATTTTTATTTATTCATGAAAAGTTGGAGAAGTTATCTAAAATTTTTAAAAATTATGTTTGTTCGTTATAAAAGATTGTCAAAATTATTTATTGAGTTAAGCAGTGTTTAACCTTAACTAAACTAAGTATTACTCATTTATGATGAACAAATATTTGCTATATAATTTTCTCTTAAAGTTTAGATTTTCCTAATAATAAATAAAGAAAATAGAATAATTTATAATTTTAAGCAGCTAGTATCGGAGGATGTTATGGATTCGGTACAGAAGGCCTACTTGACCTTGTCCATATCAATCTTAAAGCTGTGGTCACAAATAACACAATGTGCACTTGCGTATTATTTATTTATTTTTGTAATTATTTTATATCATTTTAGCTGTGAACGACGGAAAATGATATGCTATAACATTTTCTCTCACTGCATTAAAAATTATATTAATATTATTATTTTTAAAAAAAATGAGAACTTATTTAACTTTTTTAACACATGCTGAAGCACAAATCTGATAAATATCTTAAAAGTGAAAAACATTTACCGTATCACCTTCTTTAAAACCATTTAACAATTTAAACTAAACTTTTTTTAAATATTGAAATATATAAATATATTCCTGCTTTAAAAATATTGACATATATATATATATAGATATATATATATATATATATATATATATATATATATATATATATATATAAATATATATATATATATATATATATATATATATATATATATATATATATATATATATATATATATATATATATAAACGTATAACTTTTTAACAATTTTGAAAATGTTTTTTAAAGTTGAATGTGTTTAACTACTATAAAATTAGTGTTCTTAAATTTCAAAAATATATGTACTTGACACTAAAATTTCAGATAATTTATAGCAGTATTTTAAATTCGTTTTTTTTACAGTTGAATTTTCAGTTATATGCATTGTTATTATTTAATCATCAATATTATATGAATATCAGTTGCTCGTCATGAATATAAATATCAGCTTGTAAGCTGATCCTGAATTAACCACGCAAGTTCACATTGTTATTTGTGTCCACAGCTTTAAGGTTGACATGGACAAGGTCAAGTAGGCGGTTTGTATCCCATTCATAACATCCTCCGATTACCGACGTAAGTTAAAAGGCAGGAATCCATGTTTTCTGTTTGCTCAACCGTAAATAAAAGAAGCTATTTGGTGACCCGCATTGTTGGACGTTGCTCACTGCGTCATTTGCATAATCGCCCGCACACCTCTCTGATCCAAGAAAACACCCTGCCCCAAGCCTACACGCGCCTGCTTGGAACGGCTGGAAACCACACGAAACAATACGTGAAAGACGAGGAGGCAAAAGAGGTTATAGCGTTTCTAAAAGAAAGCAAATTAAAGTAATAATAGATCTACAAAAGAAAACACCCTTCTGGAATGCTGTTGAAAATTTTGTGTGGAAGCAGCTCTCTTCCTTTTGGTGAATTATTAGAACGAGGTCGACATCGTGCTCAGATAAATATCATTATTTTCGATCGTGAGATTCTTCATTTCCAGTCTCCCATTGTCTTCAACAAAGTAAAAGTGTGCATGCAGCTGATGACTTTTTTTTCACAATTTCATCTTAATAGGATATTCATCAAAATGAGTATGAATTCATAATGGCTGAGTGTGAATTAAAAAGAAAAAAAATAGTTGCTGTGCAACACTATTCCAAACCGGTTCATTGGAATTGGAAACATGAAAAGTTGGGTTTTTTTTCCTATTAACGATTGTTTTGAATATTCATGTTTGGTACAACCTTTTAATCATGACAATCTGTATTGTCCATCTTTGACCTGCAAAAGAAAATGTGTTAACATATTAGTAGAGCTTTTAAGATCTATAAAAATCATTGCTTATTGCTCTTTAAGGAAAATTTAAGATCTTGTTGTATTCCACATTACCTATAATAATTATTAAAAGTTTTAGCACAAATATTGGTTTTAAACGCCATTATAGTAATACTTATACCACAGTTTTTGAAGGATAATGCTTTCCCCTTTGTATATAATTGTTCCATGTCTGCTATACACTCACAGAGAACTAGTAACACATATTTCTATTTTGTAATATGATATACAATCGATGTTTGCAATCAATGAACATTAAGTAAATTGATGAATCAAAAATAATTATGGTGTAGAACTAAATGCAATGTAAGATTAATTCAAAATTTTCACAAATTTGAAAATTTGAGTCCTGTAAATATTTTTATCTCACACATAAGAGTAGTAAGAATGAGAAATTTCACCATTTGTTGAATTGTTCAGTTTTAATTGGAATATAATTTAAAAAAGTATATCTAATTTGAAATAGATATCAGCAAACAAGTTGTAAAAATTATTCATAAATTTATATGAAAATTAGTATAAATGTAAGCATTGTGGCAAATAATATTTTTTTACTAGAAATTAATTGCTTCAAGTGAAATATTTATATATTTTTAAAGAAAGGTTATAGTAAATAAATTTAGATTATTACAGTTTAAACAAGAATATCACACCCAACTTTTTAATAAGATATTAACGTCCTACACTTTTATTTGAAATGTTGGATACAACAGCTTTTATTACAGAGGAGGATAATGTTTTTGTTTTGACAGTAGAAATAGTCTTAATTTAATAACCAACACTTTTATTTAAAGAAATAACACTTTCATTTAAAGTGTTGGTTTCTAATTAATTTATTCCTGCTGTGAAATTTGGAATTGAAATATTTTACATATTTTAATTGTAGGATTTGTAATATTTAAGTTAAGAAAAAATGTCATAATATTCACGTTTTCAAATTTAATTACTGATAATATGGACAGATAATATGGATCGCAAGAATTATTACAGTTCTTAAGATTTTCTTAACATGCAATAACCTTTGCTAGATGCGATGAACTTCTAGATTAATTTCTTTTTCATTAATAAAATAAGTATTGTTTAAATGTATTGTTGTGCTAAAAGGAAGTGTTTCTGAGCTCAAAAGAATATTCAACGAATGTCTATTAGTATAGCCAGATACATTTTCAAAATATTAGGTACTCATACATTGTCACATCTATTACACAGTATATTTATTTGATGATTATGATGTCTGCTCTACATCCAGTGCTATTGAATTAACGTTTAAGCAATGCATTAGGAAATTCCATCCCAAGCTTCATTATTGCGCATTTAAAGTTCATCAAGTCTTCATGGTCAACTGCCTTAATGTATTTGCTTTCATGGTCAACTACTTTGTATTTTTCCACTACTTGGTTATATCACATTTTTTTTATATATGCTTTTCAGGTGAGTAAATCAAATTATCTATGTTATCCAAAAATGGAACAATAGAAATCATTTGAAAAAATAATTGTTATTAGAGTATAATGTGTGTTATAACCTTGGTAATTATCTAATATTCCAGATATTCAGCCCTGGGAAACATTATATAAATCCATCGTGAATGTTCGCATAAAATCCTTGCTATAGTGATTACAATTTTTTTCAACAACAAATATAATAATATATTCTACAGAAAGTTGCTCTGTGTGTTGGTACAATCTTATATTAATAAAATCGTTATTCTGTTTTTCTCACCGAATTTTTCACCAAGCTTGAGTTGAAAACGGTTGTACGAAATGGAAATGAAATTTGTATCTATTGTTGGTTATAATTTTAAAAAAACTACACATTTCAAAATATTGATTATAACGTTTGTAATTAATACCGATTTGAACTCCCTGTAAAGTTACTTATGCCACGATGTAATTGAAAGGTATAACATCCTACTCGAATTCTGCTGGTTTTTAGAACGAACGCGTTTGGACCTTTGCACCTTTACAGAACTGTCAACGGCTCTTAACCCTGAAGGTAGACAAAAATTTCGGATTTCCTCTTTCTTTCTTTATTGTCACGTTATCTTTTTTTAAAAAAATAATTACGATTTATGTTTTTTTACTTGAAAAATTATTGTTTTTTCTCATTGCAGGAGCATGTTCACACTTTTCTCAATTTTCAGACTGATTGGAAATGTATTGAAATAAGACTGAACGGAATCTCCACTTCAATTTTGAATAGCTTAGTATCTTCAAAATTTAAGGAAGGAGAAATTTTCAAGACTTACACTCCTCGTTTTTAGTTGATATATACGTGTGACCTCATTTCGTAGTGTTAAACATCATTTCAGGATTAATAAATACCATTATTTTTCAAAGTTTCTATAGTGGTAACTTTTAAAAATAAAATTTCCAAGAATGATTTGGAATATCTTTCAAATAACATTTTTCATGTAATAATATTAAGATTTACTCTCCACTGCTTTAGCATATTTATTTGAATTGTCTTATACTTCTTATAACTTATTTAATAAATGTCCATTAAAAGTCATTTTTGGGAATTGAAGTTTTGATTGTAACTAGTATATATCACAATTACAATTTGATAAATTACAAGTCAAGGTAACTCAAACTTATACTTTTTTGAGAAATGTACTAAGATATTTTCATAAAGTTAGTTTCGTTACATGTTTGACAAATAAGTTATTGAAAAGTAAATTTTACTTATTAAAAATAGAAACATTTTCTAAAACTGTAGAGAAAAATAAAATTTTATGTTCAAAAAGTAAAAATATATTGGGTGTGTAAATTGAAAGTAAGAAGCAAAATAAATAATCTTTTAATAACTTTTGAATAGTATTAGTTTTTTAATGCAAATGCATTTATAATAATTAATTAATATATAATAAAAGTACACCAGCCAATTGTCAAAGAACTGTGATGTCCCAACAAATACCAGGAGACAAATTTTAGATGCGAGATTAAAAAAGCTACTGAGATATACTTTTCCTCTCTGGATTCAAACCTATACCTATTGGATGTAAATTTGCGCTAACTTAGATTGCCCCTGTCAAGTTGAATAATAAACTAAAAACTTAATTTGCAGGTGGAAGTAACGAATTAAAACAAGAAATATAAATGTAAAACTAATACAATTAACGACTTTATATGAATAATATAATTATTTTATTATTTGTTTCATCTTTTTAAACATAACATTAATTTTTAAAATACTTTTCAAAGCTTTAGAAAATATTAAAATTGGTAATACATTTAAAAATATTGACGTAGAAAATAGTAATACCGAATGTTTATTTTTGTTTAAGTTTGTACTACGAAAATCATGAGTGATTTCATAAATATTTTAATTATAAATTAATGAAATTTTTATATTTCTTCTAAGGAATTTATTTTCACAGAAGAGTGTAGCATGCTTCTACCAGAAGTGGGACTTCATAGTGTTATCAAAATGAATAATATAGAAAAAAATAAGAATAAGACCTAATATTGAGGATTATATAAATGTAAGATTATGCTTGTCTTGTGAGATATTTGACATGTAGGGAGAATAACCATAAAACTAAAAGTATCTTCGTATATAATATTATCTGGTGATATTTTATGCAAAATTTTAATATACAAGCTTCAAACTACATGTACATTTTAATCGATCTGATGAAAATAAACATAAAAATACATCGAATATTGAATAATCAATAATATATTATTGGTTATTGTTTGGATCATGTGAACTTTTCATTTTCCTATATGAAAAGTTATTTGATTTTATTCTTATTTGTATATGTAAAACTTCAAATGGTAGTTAAGGAAAGAAAATAGCAAAGAAAAAGTAATTGCATTTTTTATATCAAAATAGTTAAGATTCTTGAATAAAACATCACAGAAAAATGTAATAATATATATATATATATATATATATATATATATATATATATATATATATATATATATATATATATATATATATATATATATATATATATATATATATATATATATATATATATTTAATTAAACAACATCGTTACTTCTCATAAATACGAAAATCCACTCTCTATCATGAAATGTAATCACAGATTCCGACCACAAATTCATTATCAAATTGAATTCTGCCGTTTACAAAAATACTGATGCGTTTCATCGATGAAAGGAGAATGATTTATATGAATCAAAGTTCAAGTACCTGGTTACCATGAAAACAAAAGCTATGATTGAATTATTGCAGAAAAAACACGGATGACTTTTTTGTAGGCATCGTGAACACGTTTATTTCAGTCATCATTCATTCTATTAATTTAATAAAATATTGCGTATACATCTATTTTGTGAACTTATACTGCTTCTGAACGTACAGCATAGTTTTCACTGTTGGTGAAATATGCCACTAATGTACCACTTAAATTGATATATTAAAGAAAGTATGTTCCCGAAACTCTTAATGAATCAAATCTCAAAAAATAATCATTGAAATATATCACTTTACCAGAACAAATTCTGTGATATATTTTGCATCATTTACAATAATATGGTTATTGACACAACTAATTAAAATATATCTAATTTTCAACTTTTAATGTATCTTTTTTGTCAAAATACATAAAAAGAGTAATTTTTGTTTTCAATTGACATAATTATTAATTTCAATACTTTGATTAACAATGTTTTACCAAACTAATATTGAAAGATAAATATTTTTTATTTATAATCTTTAACCAGTTACTTCTTTTTTTTAAATGCAATTATTTATTAAATATTATTTGTGACATTTATAAAATACGTAAGCATAAGAAATAATTTTAGTTGTGCTTTTTATTTATATTTATGTTATGATATACAGATATGCAAATCCTCTATAATTAAAAAATTAAAGTGAGATTATCCGAGTCATTTATTCCCGCATTCCGTTGTTCAGAGATTGATTTTTATATAACTTATATTCTTATATTTAAAAACCATGAAGAAGAGATGTTTGCTTTCATAAGTATTAATTTAAATTTCGATAAGTAATTAATATTTTTAATGACGTTAAAAATGTTAAATACAAACATTATTCAATTACAGTGTTTGTTGAGTGCTTACTCATACTATTGCAGTAGCATGAGTGACAATGGTAAACATTTTTAAGCTTTTAGAAAAATAGGAAAAAAAAAAAAAAAACGGAATGAAATTGCTAGAATGTCACCACTATTTGTAAACGTGCTCCGAATTCTCAACAGCATGCGATATCTAGATACATTCGGAAATTCAGTGATTAGATCCTCTGGTGGTTAGATCAGTGACAATGGTAAACATTTTTAAGCTTTTAGAGAAATACGTGAAAAAAAAAAAAACGGAATGAAATTGCTAGAATGTCACCACTATTTGTAAACGTGCTCCGAATTCTCAGCAGCATGCGATATCTAGATACATTCGGAAATTCAGTGATTAGATCCTCTGGTGGTGCCATCTATCGGAGAATTTGAAGAGCAAAGTCGTACTTTAACCTTCGTGGTGCTCTGATTAAACGAAAGACACACTCTATTGACTTAAATTCACATATCCAAGGCATAGCGAGCTTGGCTTGTCCAAGTGTCATAAGTAACAACAGATACATTCGCAAACTCTAGCTTGATTTTCAATATAATAACTATGATCTTTAATCACTGACAACAAAGAACATCAGATGTAGCTATGAATAAAATTAGATCCTATATATGAAATATCATATTATGTCATAAATCTAGATTTGGTCTTAATAAAATGGATCCAATAATTTGTGTTAATGGAGGATATGTAAGCAATATATTTCTGATATTAATGCTAAATACATAACACGCGCAAATTTAGAAAGATATTCTTTACCTAATTCCTTTTTTTACTTTTTAGCACCAGGAAAACCAAATTTTATTTTATACAGCTATTATGCTTATTATTAATCAATAAAAGATATAGAACTAAAGTCACAATAGCCATGAATGTTATAATGGGTAGTAGTCTACTTAAATTAAAGGATGGATTTGAAGTAAGGAAAGAAATAATCCTTATTTATAAATGCTATATCTATCTATCTATCTATCTATATCTATATATATATATATATATATATATATATATATATATATATATATATATATATATATATATATGTATGTATGTATGTATGTATATGTAGAGAAAGAGAGAGAGAATCTCTAATTAATTTCAGTTATATAAGTCCATTACCGAAAACTATGATATTGCATTTAATGAGGAACATAAGAGTTTTAATGTGTCATAATTATCTAAGCAATACACAATCAAAAATTAAATCCATATATATATATATATATATATATATATATATATATATATATATATATATATATATATATCATGATATTCACACAACTAGCATTCACAGCATATATCTGTAAAACATTTCAATGTACACCGAGAAAATTGGCTTCCTGGGGGACTTTTATGTTGTTGTGTCCAATCCTTCAGGATCTAGCGGCAGCTAGATCAAATCCATGACTCCATGCACCTAGCAAAGTCAAGCACCAGGAGAGGGCTGTTGCGAACATCCTCTAAAGTGAGCTCCAAGCAATCGAGAATATGATGCGGGGAAGCCGGCAGCAGATGGCACTTGGGACACGTTGGAAAGACTTTACGGTCGGATTCAAAGGACATCCATCTCAGATGCCCACTGAAAAGTCTTGTGATAGCAGTTTGGTCCTGTCTGCCAGCCTCGATATGTAATGCTCCTCCTGATTTTGATCTACTGTACCAGGGATGGGCTGGGGGAGATAGCCAGATTTTCCGGTCTCTATTTTTCACCATAGAGAAAATCTCTTCAAAAGTTAGGTCATAATCAGTTGTGGCCGTCGCAGAGCAGCCTCTTTTTGCTAAGGTATCCGCAGCTTCATTTCCAGGAATGTTGACGTGGGAGGGGATCTACTGGATGTCTACCTCCCTGCGCTCTGAAAGAATTTTAAGCATATTGAATATTTGGATGCTTACAAGGTCATTTACACATCTCCAGTCCTGTAGATGTTGGATTGAGCAGCGGCTATCTGAAAAAATCTAAATGTCACTAGAGTCTGTGGAGTGGAGAATGGTGTTTAATACCTCCTTAATAGCAATTAATTCACTCCTAAAGACCGAGCAGTTATCTGGGTTGCGTCGAGATAGCCGTACTTTTATAGATAGTGGGAATGTATACCTGTCTGTATTCACGTATGTCCATGTCCCATTGTTCAATAGTGGCTGGTATTGAACCCAGGACCTTTAAATCAGAATTGCAGTGTCCTATTACTAACGTCTGACAGTAACAACAATTTAAATAATGGTGCTATTAGGATTAATAGGATGACATGCTAGAAGAATTGGTTATGGATTCAAAACATAAACAAGCCGAGGACGCCATGTTCTCAAATAACGACTGCTCCACGTAATTTAGCTTTTGACCCCAGTGTTCTCCGAATGAAATAATGCTTCCATTTTTAGAATATTGGTCTTCAAATGAAAGTTTAGAGTTCGAAATGAACGTAATGTTCTCCAAATGAATAATGAGGTGATTGGCCACAAATCTGAAATACTCTTTATGATATCAGTTATTAATTTATGAAGACCCGCTTTCGGGGTGACAATGGCCCATTCAATAGATGCCCCCTATTAAAGTAGCCACCCATTCAACCACTTATATTTCCAAGAGATTTGGAAAAGAAGTACCAGAAAAGCCCAAACATTAGCAAAATTAATTTTGTGTCATTTGAAGGAAAAAAAAACTATCTATCACAATGCATATTCATTTCGAATTTCAACTGAAGAGGAAAACTTTAGAAAGAAGTGTTTTTAGAACTCATAAAAAATATCTCTCTGATAAAGGTTTAAAGAGAGCCAGCCGTCTTAAGGTTGTATTTTTTCGATTCAAGAGCATAAAATCATTATGGACTGAAACTTAAATTGTCTCATCTATCATCAAGTTATAATTAATTAGCTATTTAAAGAATGAGAATTTCTGTTTTATAATTTAAAATATTTCCAATGTTTCAATTTTCAACTTCACACAACGAATACTAAAAATAAATAACTATAAATTACAAAATACATTAAAAGCTTGCGACATGGATTTCAAAGGGAATTTTAGAAATATAATATTTTTACTCTTTGTTAATAATATTTCTTTTTTCGTTTCTCATAATTTATTCGTTTTTGTTTCTGTCTTTATTGGTGCTTTTAAATACTGCGAAGCTGTTTGATTGAACATTGTGGATTTGTAAATAAACTTCCTTGTGATAGCTTCCTTACTTATCCCATTCTAGTAAATTTCGGAATTCCATCATACCCCCCATAAATTCAGTCTAACCTGCTTCTTATGTCTCATAATGTCAATTCTGAAAATTTTCAGATTATGTCTTGTAAGTGAGTGAGATATTGAATATTTGCAAAGAAAGTTATTCTTGACTGAAGAGCACGTTTCACTCGAAATAAAATGCTAACTCTTTAAAATTGATATCATTATTCTCCAAGCAATCCCTTTCATTTGAAACACAAAACTCATCGTTCTAAATGTGATTAGCTTTAATGCTTAACTTGAAGTAAGGTTAGAAATTAGTGAATCGATCGCCTAGGCTTTCGGGATTCTGCCATTAGCAATACTTGATTAGAATTTTTAGTTGCATTCTATAAATAAAACATAAAAATTATTGTAAAAGTCTTAGATGATATCGATAAATATTATGTTTTTGCAGTCAAATATTCATCACGCAAATAGGAACTTCTGAAAATGATATATAATATGAATATGTACACTAAAATAATTTTCTGGCTGTTAAAGTTTTTGAGTAAAAAGGTTAAAACACAAAAAATTTATCAGAAATTTTTAACTAAAATGTAAAATGCTTTTAGATACTAATTACTATCTTTAAAAACATAAGCTGACTTTTAAATAAAAGAGATTTATTGGAATTTCGCCGAATTTCTTAATAAGAAAGATTTTACAAAATTTTGAGTTTTTTTCAGTAATATGAATGCCACACTTATTTGTGCTTATGTACGTTAGTTCCGTATTTAGAAAATTAATTATGAAATTTTAGTGCTTGTCATGAATCTGTACTATGCTTGATCTGAAATAATCATTGTTACAATGATTTTGTCAGTTATCAGAAATTAAGAATTTCAGTTATTAACAGCGCATTATAATTCTGAAAATATTTTCTTTTTGTTTATATGTTATAGTGAAATACTCAATTTTTACTTCATTTTCCTTCTTCTAATCATAATATACAGATTAATTCTTCCATAATTAAAAATTTTAAAATTAATTTAAATTTAAAAATTAATAAAATAAGAAAATAGAGCTTTTAATTATTCAATATCTCTGTTTGTGTAATCTAACATTAAATTTGTTCTTACAGTTGTTTACAATTAATTAATCTTTTAATCGAAAAATCAACAAGACAAATATTTATTGTTAAATGACTTGGATAGTAATAATTTAATGTAGACATTTTCCAACTATCACATCTTTGATATACCTAAAAATAAGAATAAATAAATTTATGCAAATACAATATAATATTTTCGTTCAATATCTTTTTCCTTTCATTATTTTTTATCATTATTTTATATATTCAGTGATCAAGAGAAAATGATGAATATAAGTCATAATATTATTATCTATATTTTCTTAGAAAAAAATGGATGCAAATAAATTAACATCTAGAAATTAGAGACAATTTTATTAAATACTTTTATATTTATATCAAATAATTAATTGATTGATTGATATACTTAATAATATTTTTGAATATGAATGAATGATAATATTTTTGAATTTAAGAGAATTCGTAATTTTAAAATCTTCATGAAGCTTTATAGATACTACACTTTCTAATATGATAAATATAATGAGGTAAAAAAGTAACAAATTCTATGCTCAAATTTATATTTACTTATATTATAATATATGTAAAAGGACATATATGTATTCAATGAAGCTTTAGTTACATAATATCTAAGAAATAACGAAAAAATAATAAAAAATGATTAAACTGTCTAAAATAAACAGAGTTAATTTATTCGTAGTATTGATAGCAAGAGTCAATTATCTTGACATCTTTTCAATACGAAGTGCATTTAAATGTAACAACTAAGCTAAATATTTATTGAAAAAAATATTTAGGAAATTTACTTCCTTTATAATAAAACCAAACGTATCTGGATTAAAATAGCTTACGAAATAGCGATGAAATAGTTGAAACTTATAAACGAGTGATTTAGCACACGTGGAAACACGCAATTAACACGTCCAAAACTAAATATATGACTACAGTTGCAGTGAACGTGAAAAGATATAAATGAAATGTTCTGAATTAGTTCCATGGGACCAATTCCATTAAAAGATTTGTGTACAAATCCAATGGAAGGGCAATCAATCTGAGTAAAAGAAATGTAGGATAAGTTTACAACCTTGACACGAAAAAGTCCAATAAAGATTATTTACTTTGTTGCTCCAATTTGTTTCAATTAAAAGAGGGATTGCTTTTTTCAAAACTGATGTTTGTTTCCTGTGATGATTCAAAAATAATGATTGAAGTTGAACACAGTGGGACTAAAAGAATTCAAATTGCTTGACGAATGATATGAATGAGCAATTTATTAAAATATTTAATAAATTTGTTAAAAAAAAGCACACCAAAATTCTCCATTAAATATTTTCTCCTGTATAAAATAAATGATTAAATATACTATTTATATGTATGTTATATTAAAAGTATCGAAAAAGAAAACACCGTTTTATGATATGAAGTGAACAGAAATGCACTTTTTTATCATAAAATAATATAAATAAATTTTAAAGTGTATATGATATTTATAATGGCATGATATATCAAATATAAAAAATATTTAAGCTAGGTAATTATTTTATAAATTAAAGGAACTATTAATATAATTTATAATGTAACATAATATATTGTTTATAAAAACAGTAATATCGCCGAAAATATTCTTGCTGATATTATAAGAAACAATGAAATAATATTAATTTAACCTTGGTTAAAAGTATTAAGCGTTCTCATAGTTTTTAAATACTCTTAAAAGTAATTAGATATTCCAAATGATGTTTTATTATGTAATTAAAAATTATTTTATTATTTTCATACTATTATCTTTTTTATCACCATTTTCTGAAAAGTGGATTGTTCTTGTTATTACTTTTATTTAAACGCGATTGCTTGTAGCATTCTCGAAATTCTGTGTTTTATTTTGTTAAATATAATCTATTCAAAATATAAATTTTTTAGATAAATAAAATCAATGCCCGATTCTTATTCTGAAGAAAATTAGGTAATCGTGTTGGGCTATGTTACAATCATATGTTGAAATTCATAGGAAATGGGACACTTACGAATAAAAATATAAATTGAACAAAATCGTGTAGACACGAAATGGAAGGACTGAAAATTCGCTGCAATATTGATAAAAAAAATTGAAGGAAGCTGCCGAAATTATCTAATCGGTCGCTCATCAAGTATTCGAACGGTGAGAATAAGATTAATGTTAGTCGACAGAAAAAGCTGCAAAGACAGGAAATTCTTTGGTTTTCAGAAGAAAAAAAAACCAAATAAGGTAAAAATGCCTTTTCGCACGTCAGCTTTTTTAAAGAGTATGCAAAATTTTTTTTTTATTTTCAGTTAGATTTAACTTCCGGCTGTAATTCTTTTGGTTAAAATTCTAAAATAATGCTTGAAACATATTTTAAATGAATTTAATCTAAAATTTTAGATTTAAAAGATAAATTTATCATTTTTTAAACATTTTTGAAGACACAAAAAGGGATGATGTACTCCATCCAACAAGGTAATGTAATAAGCCACAGTTCAAGAATTTCAATCCATCAGATAAAATATAACAACATCATTTTCTAATTTCAACATAATACAGTAGTTAAGAAGGCGTTTTTTCCGTTCTGCAACAACAACGGAAACAGAAAATACATTTAAAAAGCAATTAAAATTATATGACTTAAAACACTTTTCCAGAATATTTCGAAATATCAAATAAAATAAATTCTCTCAAATGCAATAATAAAAACGAAAAGTTTTAGTCCAATTTTATTATCGATGATGATTAAATTACAAAGAGCGTGAATACAGAAACAATATTTTAAATCTGCATTTTTGTTCGATAGAGTGTTTTAGAAAATCTTTAGTATTAAAGAAACCCTTTTGTTCTCTAGTTAATATAGCAGTAAATAATTTCAGAATTCCAAATCATGCGAAATTATAATAAATAAAATATAAATTACTCAGTGGCACAACAGCCAAGGCCTACAGTGCCCATATCAGTTTTCATGACGAGGGCCCTGGGGTGCGAAGCATATGTCCCAATTAGGTGGTCAGCCTAATCGAGACATATGTTAACGTGAAACCCCCAGTGTTTAGCTCTCAAGCATGATCGACCCACTGAAGGGATGAAAGGCTGAATGGACCTTGACCAGCCCGAGGATCGAACCTCGGACCTGTGCCATGGGAGCGTAAAACGCTGCCATTGAATCCCTGGCCTTAAATAAGTAAGATATTGTACCGAGCTTCACGGGTTCGTGTTGATTGAGAGTTGAATAAAGCAACCACTTAATGAACACAAGACTTTTATTCGTAAAAATCTCACTTGATTAACGAAATTCCCGCTGTAACAATCACAATTATACAGCTACAATTCGTCAGATATAATAAGAAACAGCTTCTAGTCACAGGTCTCAAATACCTCAGACAGAGAACAACTAGCAGACACAACTAATCGTCTTCACTCAATGACTGTCTTCACCAAAACTATACTCTTCCATGTCGGGCTGCGGTATTTATACCTGACTTGGCGGAGAAATCTACCAATTTCGCCAAGGTTCTGGAAGCTTCTAGGCTATCTCGAAAAATATTGGTCCTAGAGCTTAGGTGATGGATGTTTCCAGAAGTATCGATTTCTCGCCAAGTCGCCAAAAATCTCGCCAACCGTCGCCAAGAATGCCAGTCGCCAAATCATTAGGAAATCCACTTTTAAACTACAACACGTCTAAATACCGCAATTTTTGCCCAAAATGTGAGAATTTCTGATCTGTCTGAGATATTTTAAGACAAATATAATCATTATTTATAAATTTGTAACATTGCCCCCCTCTCAAGGACTGCACGTCCCGGGCAGTACAATCCCCTGATAGGAGGCCAAATTTAATATAAGAGAATTTACATTTCAAGAGGATACATTACATACACAAGCAACTAAAAATACAAAAAAATAGAAAAGATAAAAAAATTATCTATACTATTTACAAAGAGACCATGGTCTACTAATTTTTACTCTACATTACGATAAGGAGCTAATCTATCATAATGTACTACCTTTGGTTTTGAAGAAGATGATTTTCTTATACGAACCACGACGTCGTTCAGTCTTTTTAGGACTGTGTAGGGACCTTCCCAGTTGGCTTGCAACTTTGGAGAAAGTCCTTTACGTCGAATCGGGTTCCACAACCAAACTTTGTCACCTTCTTGAAATTCACGTCCTGTCGCTCTTGTGTCATACCTTGTCTTCATTCTCTCGGTCGTCAGGTTGATTCGGTCTCGAGCGAAGTTATGGACATCTTCAAGACGTGCCTGAAGGTCTCGAAGGTATTCCTCTGGCGATGAAGATGTATCCGGTGGACGACCAAACTGAAGATCACAAGGGAGACGAAGTTCGCGACCAAAGAGCATCTGTGAAGGAGTATATCCGGTAGTCTCATGGACAGCACTGCGATATGCAAGCAGAAACAGCGGTAGCTTCAAATCCCAATCTTGCTGATTTCTGGAAACCATAAGTGAGAGATTATTCAAGATGGTTCTGTTAAATCTCTCTACCATGCCGTCCGATTGTGGGTGTAGTGGCGTGGTCTGCGTCTTGTCTATTCCGAGAATTTGACACATTCCTTTAAACACAACAGAGGTGAAATTTGTCCCTTGATCAGAATGGATTTGTAAGGGTGTGCCGAATCTGGAAACCCATTGATGCACTAGAACCTCGGCTACTGTAGTCGCCTCTTGATCGGGGATTGCAAACGCTTCAGGCCACTTAGTAAAGTAGTCCATGACAACTAGTATGTATTTGTTGCCATTTGAGGATCGTGGTAAAGGACCCAAAATGTCCAATGCTATCCGCTCAAAAGGTGCTCCTACGTTGTACCGCTGCAACCTTCCTCGGCTACGTTTCTTCGGTCCTTTACGTGCCGCACAGTCATCACAAGATTGGCACCATTTCTCTACATCTTGTCTCGTTTTGCTCCAATAGAAGCGTTCTCGAACTTTCTGTAGAGTTTTCATTACTCCGAAGTGGCCTCCAGTTGAGCTATTGTGCAATTCTTTCAAAACATCTGAAATTCTTGATTTTGGAAGAACAAGCTGCCATTTGAAATTACGTCCATCATCGGACTCCCATTTCCTGTATAAGACACCATTTCTTATATGGAGTGAGTCCCAAAGAGCCCAATATTGCTTAGTAGCAGGACTGTAGGTGGAGATATCCTGCCAACTTGGTCTCATACTAGAAGATTCTTTCAATTCAAGAATTGGATTTATATCTGGGTCTTCTTTTTGGGCTTCCCTAAGTCCTTTATCACTCCATGGGTCTGGTTTTGATGGAGGTGAAACAGTAACTTGGCGTACCGAAGTATTTATCAGCTGATAGTTCTTCTCTACTCTAGAACAATATCGGCAGCTTTCATTACACGGTTTCCTTGATAGTGCATCAGCATTTCCATGAAGAGTTCCTTTGCGATGACGTATTTCAAAGTCAAACTCCTGGAGTCGTTGAATCCATCTGGCTACCTGTCCTTCTGGATTTTTAAAATTTAAAAGCCAGGTTAAGGATGCGTGATCGGTCCGGAGCAAGAACTTTCTTCCATAGAGATAATGGTGGAAATGTTCTATGGCTTTGACGATTGCCAGCAATTCCTTCCTGGTTGTACAATAATTCCGCTCTGGTTTCGATAGACATTTACTCCAATAAGCAATGACATATTCTTTATCATCAATTTCCTGCGACAAAACAGCTCCGATATTTTCATTGCTGGCATCCGTATCTAAAATGAATAATTTTCCGGGCTGGGGATATGCAAGAACGGGTGAAGATGTCAACGCCTCCTTCAGTTGTTTAAAAGCTTTCTCACATTCATCTGTCCATAGAAATCTCTGTTTAACTTCTGTCAACTTGTGAAGGGGTCTGGCAATACGTGAAAAACCCTTAACAAATTTCCTGTAATACGTGCATAGTCCAAGAAAACTTCTTAATTGGTGGACATCTTTTGGACGACTCCAATCCTTAACTGCAGATATCTTTTCAGGATCTGTTCTTACACCTTCAGCAGAGATAATGTGTCCCAGATAGCTTACTTCACGTCGGAATAAATTACATTTGCAAGGATTCAGCTTCAGGTTGGCCATTTTTAATTTTTCCAGCACCTTTCGGATGTTTCTTAAATGGTCTTCGAATGTGCGCCCTACAATAATGATATCGTCCAAATATACTAAACAGGCTTCGTAGGAAAGTCCTCGTAATACTGTCTCCATCAGGCGCTCAAACGTTGCAGGTGCATTGCAAAGCCCAAATGGCATAACCTTGAACTGCCAAAGTCCTTGTCCTGTGGTGAATGCAGTCTTTTCTCGATCCTCAGGATGTATCTCTACTTGCCAATAACCACTCTTGAGATCCAAAGTCGAAAACCATTGTTTTCCGGATAAAGCATCAAGTGTATCGTCAATCCTAGGAAGAGGGTAACTATCTTTTTTAGTGATGTTGTTTAACCGACGATAGTCAACGCAGAATCGGGTAGAACCATCTTTCTTCCGAACTAAAACAATAGGCGAAGCCCAAGGACTCTCTGATGGCTCAATAATGTCATTCTGCTGCATTTCCATCAGAAGATTGTCCACCTCTTCCTGCTTAGCGAATGGCAATCTTCTAGGATGTTGTTTAATGGGTGGATGATTTCCTGTATTGATTCGGTGCTGCGTCAATTTGGTTCGCCCAACATCATCTGATTTCTTGGAAAAGAGATCTCCGAATTCTAATAATAAATTTCTTGCAGCATTCCTCTGTTTATCATCTAACTCTGCTCTCTGAAGGAGTTCATTAATTAGAGTGTCAGGAGGCTCAGATAGTGTGGCTTGACAATTTCGGTTAATACAGGTCACTGGAGTGCAAGTCGCTAGCACTTCTCCTTCTTTTATAAGTTTTACCTTATTACTTAGATTAGCAACTCTTACCGGGATTACATTTCGTGAAAGGTCGACGAGTGAAGAAGCCACTAGTACTCCTTTAACGCTATTGTCGGAATCTGGATATTCAGTCAATCCATAATGAAAATTATTATCTTCTGAAAGAGCTCCGCAAACTATTGTCTCAGTTCTTGGTGGTAATGTTGTTTCACTCTTTGCAGTTATATGATGGACTGTTTTAATATCTGAATATTTCGTCTTAAAAATCGCTATGTCTTCAGAACATGAGTGTAGTTCATTATTTTTAAAATCTAACTTGAAATGGTTTTCTTTGAGAAAGTCCAATCCGAGAATAAATTCGTCATTTATATCAGCGACATATGCCATATGATGGTACACGGCATTACCAAATGCAATGTTTAGATTTACTTTTCCATGCACTTTAATCTTGTCACCTGTCACAGTTTGGAGGGTAATGCAGGGCGGCGTCCAGATGAGTTTCTCACTAAGTTTGCGGGCCAAATCTGTCCTAATGATAGTTACGTTGGCTCCAGTGTCGATTATCATTCTACAGGGAACTTCGTTGACATGTCCCATAACGAAAAGTCCGTTGTCGCCGCCACTTACGGAAGAAATTTGAAACAATTTGAAATGGGGCTTCTGACTCTCTGGACATCTCCGCCCCGCGAGATGGCCACATATTAGTTTCCCTGCTGTGGTGGAAGATCATTTCCACCATCTTTTCGTTTCGGGCAGTCTCTCTGAACGTGTCCGACTGCACCGCAAGTCCAACACTGAATTTTCTTGTTTCTGCCACCTTTACTCAATTCTAAGTTACGGAATTTTCGCCGCAGATCTTCGATTTGCTTTCTGAGATCATAGTCCGTATCAGTAGTAGAGACGGCTCTGATTGAGTGCCGGTCTTTACGCGCGGCTTGCTGGGCAGCCTCTATCTTATGTGCATAGACTAGGGCAGATCCAATATCTTTGACATCGGCGAGTCTAAGTGTTTTCTGTATCTCCGGATCCCGCACACTATCGATGAAGTGATGGAGAGCCAGATCTTGACGTGTCTCAGCTGGGCAGTCCGAAAATGCTAGATGGGAAAGTCGCTGAATATCGGCAGCCAATTCTTGCAGACTTTCACCCGCTTTTTGATAGCGGGACTTTAACTGTAGTCTGCTATATTCTTTAGTGCACTTATCTCCAAACCGCAGCTCAAGCGCACTCGATAGGGCTTGGAAATCGTGCCTCTGCTCCTCCGGAAGCGTCTCGAGGATGTCAGCCGCGTCTCCTCTTAAAGAAGCCGCCAGGTGAAAAGCTTGGGCTCGGGGATTCCATCCATTAGCTTCCGCTACCATCATAAACTGGGTCTTGTATACTTGCCAAGAGGATTTCCCATCAAATGTTGAGAGTTTAATATTGGCTAGGGATGGCACAAATGGCACGTTGGGCTCCTCATGTCTGTTTGACATTTGCTTCTTCAAGCTTTCAATCTCCTTATTGATATTGTCTAATGCTTCTTCCACATTTTCTTCTATCGCCAGAACTTTAGTTTCAACTGAAGTTACCTTATCGTCCATTGCTTTCATCTTCTCCTGAATGATGTTGGAGAATTCTTCTTTAACACTTACAATGTCCTTCTTAAGTTCCTTTTTAAGCTCCTCCTGTCCAGCTTTCATCTCCTCCTGTCCAGATTTTATCTCTTTCATCATCTCGGTTTTAATCTCTTCTTTTCCAGCTTTCATTTCTTCTTGTCTAGCTTTCATTTCTTCTTGTCTAGCTTTCATCTCTTCTTGTCCAGCTTTCATCTCTTCTTGTCCAGCTTTCTTCTCCTCCTGTACAGATTTTATCTCTTTCATCATCTCGGTTTTAATCTCTTCTTGTCCAGCTTTCATCTCAGCCATCTGCTCCGCTAATTTTTCGAGAAGATTTTTCATTAAATCCATATCCATTTTTCTTATGACACGCTGCATCAACTCTTCAACCCCGATTCTGACACCAGTTGTACCGAGCTTCACGGGTTCGTGTTGATTGAGAGTTGAATAAAGCAACCACTTAATGAACACAAGACTTTTATTCGTAAAAATCTCACTTGATTAACGAAATTCCCGCTGTAACAATCACAATTATACAGCTACAATTCGTCAGATATAATAAAAAACAGCTTCTAGTCACAGGTCTCAAATACCTCAGACAGAGAACAACTAGCAGACACAACTAATCGTCTTCACTCAATGACTGTCTTCACCAAAACTATATTCTTCCATGTCGGGCTGCGGTATTTATACCTGACTTGGCGGAGAAATCTACCAATTTCGCCAAGGTTCTGGAAGCTTCTAGGCTATCTCGAAAAATATTGGTCCTAGAGCTTAGGTGATGGATGTTTCCAGAAGTATCGATTTCTCGCCAAGTCGCCAAAAATCTCGCCAACCATCGCCAAGTTGCCAAATCATTAGGAAATCCACTTGTAAACTACAACACGTCTAAATACCGCAATTTTTGCCCAAAATGTGAGAATTTCTGATCTGTCTGAGATATTTTAAGACAAATATAATCATTATTTATAAATTTGTAACAATATATAAAGTGGAAATTTTGAAACTTAGAAATTAATGACTCATTTAGTGTACACAATACCATACTTTTCTTATTGAACTATTTGTTTTATAAAAATGATATTTCGAAACTTAAAATTAGACACTTGGATTATTGATGTATGGTTCTAATTAAGGGTATTAAGAATTCTTCAAAAAAAAAGCCTCACATTTTTAATATTCTTATTTATAGTCTTTATAATTCTGAAGTAGGAAATTAGTTAAAGAATTTACACATTTATATTTCTTAACACAAGATATTTTGGCATGAAAATTAGGAGAATAATCGGAGATATTCATATTCTTATACATTTTTAATTCACAAAACGAAATTCTTATAAAGTATTTCTACAGTCACCCAAAAATTTTTTAAATATTTTAACTTGAAACTTCAGGAAAAGATTATAGCATTATGGAAAGGATATATCAAGCATAAAATTTAATGAAGCATTTTACTTGTATGTCGTAAACGTTGATTAAAAATGTTGTAATTGATTTCCTGGTATGTAAAGTTAATATTCTATGAAAAAATATTTCACTTCAAAATTAGAATAACTCGTTCTAAACGAATTAAAATTTTAAAATACTAAAAATTTAACTTTTTAAGAATCTAAACATATAATTGTTTTAGTAAAATAATTTATTCACACAAAACTATAGTTACAGAAATAGATTAAATGTGGTTATTCGTATATTTGTGTGTTGATGAATATTCTAAAAATTATTTTCCTATATACTTCAATAAACAATATATTAAAAAAAGTTCTTCATTTTGTATTCAGATAAATTAATAAAAAAGTTTATTTTCATTTGATTTGCGAAAAACAAATTAAATATTAGCTCCTATGATATATAATATATATCAGAGCATACAATTTTTAAATTATTGTTGTATGATTCATTGTGTATTATTATAAGAATTATTTAGTTATTATTGATTAATATACAAATATATTATTCCAAAATAACTGAAGCTAAGTCCATAGTTTTGTAGAACATTATGATTCAGTAATTGAAAATAACTAGGCATAAATTCAAATTCGCACATAAAAATCCTCCAGCAGTTTTTATTTAAAATTAAAACATTTTTGAAGAACCTAT
The DNA here is from genome assembly GCA_037975125.1 of Latrodectus hesperus. Classification (NCBI taxonomy): domain Eukaryota; kingdom Metazoa; phylum Arthropoda; class Arachnida; order Araneae; family Theridiidae; genus Latrodectus; species Latrodectus hesperus. Next base: position 48,370,848 of record CM075853.1, read on the forward strand.
TTTCAAATACCTTATGAAAACAATTCTAAGTTTTTCTTTTGCTATTTAATTTTTTTAAGAAAATTGAATGTATACATTAAAATGTTATTGTGAAATATTTTTCACATAATGTATTTTTAATATTAACGATGTAAGCAAACAGTCTTCAATTTCTTCTTAAATCATAGACTAAACTCATGCTTTTAATTCCATTTCTATTTTTCTTAATTACTTTAAAAATTTAACATTCAGATATTATTTTAATGTGTTTTTGTATAGGGATTACATAATACTCTAACTAGGTGATAAATATACTTCCTACATATATTATAACAAAACAAAAAGTTGAATATGCAAACGCTTAGGTTCATTTACATGCACTAAGTTAATTTTCATTATATCGATTTGAACAAAAGGAATTCTTTTTGTCGAATAAAATATTTTCTATTAATATTATTGGAAGGAATCTTTCTTTTTTCCAATCGATAAAATTATATGAAATTTAATGCAGCTTTCAAATGAATATATAAATGTCTAAATATCTTTCTTTTATTAAATTATTGTAAAATTAAGAAATACGATGCAATTTATTTGATTTTTTTATGCTTAATATTGTAACTTTTGTCAGTAAATTTTTTCCCATAAATAAACATTCATTTATATCTTTAAAGAAGCCCATTGGCTTAGTTTCAGCGCTTCGTGCTCTAGGTCCAAGGTTCGATCCTCGGGCAGGATCGACTCAACCTTTCATTCCTTCAGTGGTAAAGTAAACTGAGTACCAAGTACGCTTGGAAGCTTAATATTCTGGATATAATTTTTCATATGATCCATTGTTATATAACCAATAATTCACTCACCAATAATGTAACTGTTACTGATCGTAATACAGAAAATATGTATAGGGTGTTAACATAAAGATTTCAACGAAATGTTCTGAAAATATTCTAATGATCATGTAGCTTATTATTGTCTATTGTTCATCGAATTCCTTATGGTTGAAAACTTACTCAACTTGATAAATTTAAATGAAGTGTTGTAGATGATTCTGCATTGTAATCATACAATCATTCACGAAAAAGTCATTACACGCGCACGAATATCTCTTAAAGCAAAAAGTGAAAAACCATTTAAAAGGGAAAAAATTTCTCTTCGTAATAATAATGAGCTACAGATAAAGAACGAGGAAGAGAAAGTGAAAGATGAGAGCAAATGCTGGCCCATATTCGGATTTGATTCATTATATTATATATTAAAAAATTTTTTTCTTTGTCATATTTGATAAACATAGTAAGAAAAAATTATTTGAAATATTTTTTACGAATCACACAAGAAAACGTTCTCATGTGTTGCTTCAAATTCGTATAACAGATTTGTTACTTTATTAATAAATAATTATTCATTTTATAAATTTATATAATAATTCTCCTGGGAGGATACTTAATTTCCCTTTTGTAAATGAGATCATCAATATCTTGAGTATCATGCATTCTTAATTTAGTTTTTAAATGGCGTGATTAAGATAACAATTAAGGTAATTATTTTTCTAAAACTGCTCTGTATATGTAATGTTACCAGAAATATGCAGAATATATACACAGCATAAATTGTACATTAGATGTAATATTTCTTATAACTATTTTCATTACATTTATAGAAAAGCAAGAAAAAAAGAAGAGAAAAAAATTCATATTCTAAACAGATATAAGGAGAAAAGTCGTTCAGTGTAAAATGTAAATTTATTTGGCTTCGTATATTAGAAAACTGTAAAAGATTAATTTCACTTATTAAAAAATTATTTTTTAACAATTCTTAAATTAATTTAAAATTATAACATAATTTAATAAAAGACCTTTATTAGTTAGACGTAAATATTATAAATTAAATTACAATAAGTTTATGGATTTTTCATTTCTGTTGGGAAAATGTTAAATACATAAAAATTAATAAAAGTTCTTTGCAAGCAGAGTTCAAACAGTTTATATAACTATATTTCATGAATTTTTAGAAAATTTATTTTCGACAAAAAAAATGGCGTTTACTAGATTTGCTGAAAATAAATTGAATCAACCATTGTACAAAATTAGTGGATTTTGTACAATAATTTTGTATTATTGAACAATTGTAGAATAATAGAAAATTCAATAATAAATTGAATTATGTATTATATATAACCACCATAAACATACGTTTCATAAAACACTGATTAATCTTAAGAAAGTTAATTAAATACATTTTAACTCATCTTTAGATAGAAACAACATTGAACAGCAGTTAAAAAATATTTAGAAACGAGCCCTAAATGTACGCTTCATAAAACAGTGATTAATCTGAAGAAAGTTGGTTAATTGCATTTTAACCAATCGCTAAATAGAAACAACATCAAACAGTGGATAAAATGCATTTAGAAACGAGTCTTAAATGCAACGTGTTTCTCTGTTTTTAGAATATACATCTCGATTTTAATTACATAATTATCAAGCATATAAGGAATTATTATCATAAAAACACTATAAACAGTTTAAAGTACTGCTTTTTCAGACGATAAATAACATTTATGAAATTGTTGTAAGACGCACAATCCTTTCCTCGTAGTATCATTTGTTTTAATTTAAAACTAAATAGAAATCTGAGGTTTTTGCGAGTTATTATTTTTATTTTATAGATACTTTTTCACTCATTCATCAGAGTTTTCAAGGAAAACACATTTTTAATTAATAATTGTTTTGCTGATATATAATATAGCGTATCAGAAACATCCAATGCTTCTCCAAACCGTCGATGATATATCTATTAAATGGTATTTTCCTTCAAAAAATATCATTTTGCTTTAAATAGCTACCAAATGACATTTTAATGAGGCACTACAAGTCGTGGAAAGCAACCGTTAATTGGAAGATTTAACGTCGCTAGTGGAATTATTTATCTAAATATATCGACGACAGAGATTGATTCTAATTATTAGAAGTTTTTACCAAGACGATTGTTTCTTTTTACAGCAGTGGGACCGCCGTGTTCACTGGTGTCTGTCGAGTGCGATCTAAATTGTTTCTAGTTGAATAATCACTTATAAATCATGCACTTTTTGTTAATACAGTGGGCTAAAATAATCTATGATAGTCAAACTTAGTCAGTTGATATAAAAATAAATTTAAATTGTATTAGATTCCAGGAATATCATTTATATATTTTCAAAGAAGTTATTCATTCATATGCTACGATATTTGTATTCCATAGCAGATCAATTTGTTAATTATCTAGATAAATAACATAATAAATCTCACAAAAAAATGAACTAATATTTCCTTTAGAATTTATGCGAAAAATAATCTAAATAATTTTAAATTGGAATTACAAGAGAGACTTTTAAGCTTAAAACTAAATCTGAGGGAAAAATTGTATTTGTAATTACAAATTATTTAAGAATTTGAAAATGTAAAAAATTAATATATAGTATATAATAAATAAATAAAATAACTTTAATATTCTCATTTTTGTGATTCTTTTTATAAAAAAATTAAAAATCAAACTTTTGATTCCTAAGAGAAATGCGGCAATGCAATAATTTACCTCGTGTCATACTGCGACAAAAAAAAGTCACTGAGATTTTTGTGGTTGCTATAGAAACAACAGTGCTTTCTTTCTTTATTAGAAAACGATGATGACTGCAGATCTTGTTGCAGATATTTAACATTATTTTGCTTACTTAATAACTGTATATTTTAAATAAAATAATCAACGATTAAAATATATTTGAAATAAATAAATATTAAAATTTTATTATTGTATTCAGTATTATTTTAAAAATAAATGTATACTTTAATTAAAGTATAATAGGGAATTGATATGAAATAACTTTTTAGATATTATTTTGCACTTGATCATGCATTTTTTTGATATCTTGGAAAAAATATGATTTTTAGAATGGTATTTTTAAGAAGAAACTATTTATTGTTAAATGGTGATATTTTTTAAGGAAATACTTTGTCTTTTGATTATTATTAACGAATTTGACTCTCGTGAAATATAAAGATATCTTATTATAAAAAAAATATGTCATAATAATAACTAAACAAAGAAATATAAATTGAATAAGAGAACTTATTTTTTTAATTGAATGACTTTCGACTCTAAAAAGTACTTATAAATGAAAATATAATGCCCATATAATATTTTTATCCATCCTGAAATTATTAGCTTGTATAAATAGTTTAATATGTCTTTCTTATATTAGCAATATAAGCTCAAATCAAAGTTTAATAAAGGAACATTGAATCTGCACAAGATTCTTGGTTGTTTTGTATTGCATTGAATTTGAGAACATGTGAAATAAATATATTTAAATTATTTATCTCATTTCTCATTGAATCTAAGCAAAAAGTGATGAATTGAAAAATACAGGAACTATTATAGAGTTATACTAAATATTAAATACTATTATATAAATAAAATACTATTATAGAGTTCTTAGGAAAAATATAAATTGCACGTATTTATGGGTTTCTCACGCTTTAATAATAGAAATGTAATTCTTTTTTACAAAATCTATATGGTAAGTGATAAATGTTAACTAAATGTAATTATATGTATGATAAATTTAAATCAATAATATTAAATATAAGTAAAATAAAACCAATAATTAAAATAAAGGTAGAAATAATCGATAGTAAGGAGAAAAAATTGCTCTTATCACTCATTTAACCTTATCAATATAATTTTCGTTCTCATTATTATGTGTGATATATGTTATGCTTCTTTAATTGTATTATTAGTCTTTTTTTACTTATTAATATTATTGATTAGTATTTATAATTAGAACAACCATGATATTATTGGTATAATCATATTTTATGTGGTTAATTAAATGACCAAATTGAAAAAATATGTTAATTCTTTCGTATTATTATTTATTTATCATAAAAATATAATAAAAAATATTTGGAATTCAGTTTTTCAAGGAAATAATAATAATAATACTATTTAATTATATTTTGGTAAAAGAGTTTTTTTATTTAATGTAGTTAAATTCATAAAATACGCATAGCCTGTATCTTGATGGGGGACAAATATGAGTTCAAATTATAATAATAAATGAGATACAGATGCCATAGCTCAAATAAATGTATTTAAATAAATAATTTTAATTTATATGATGCCATTTCTTTCCACTGATGTATAATTTTATTCGTTTTATTTCATCTATAATATAATCGTCTGAATCTGATATGTTCGTTGAAACTTACACTTTTTAAAGCGTTTTTGGCAATCTAAAGGAGGATTAATTTAAATTAAAAAATATTATAAAAATATTCTGAAGAATATGATGTTTAAACTATAAATATTAATTAATACTTTATTATTTTAGCTTTTCAAAACTGTCAGAAATTTTTAAAGAAATATCTGTTAAATTATTTTTACCAACCGTTCAAAGCTTATAAATATAAAATTAAAAAGTATTGCGGTAAACTAATAGAAATTTTTTAAATTTTCTAACTTTAAGAAAATAGGAAAACATGCTACAAGAATTTTCTTACAAATTCTACTATACTTCTTGTATACTGCTTAAGAATGAGGAAGATTTATTCGATGGAATGTAAGATTAACTGTTAAAATCTATTTAAAATTTGAATTATCAATATTATACTGAAGCTAAGTTTAAACCGTATCGAATCATCTTCAAATGATAAGATTGCACTAGTAACTGTCAGCTAATAAAATTATTGAGCATTTTTCATTCCCGTAATTTTGAAAAAAATGTCATGATTTAATCCACTTGAATATATATTTCCGAATTATATTAACCTAAGATTCGTGCCAAATTGATCAAAAGGCATTTTATGATCCACTGAAAAAGACGTCTCCCTTTAAATAACAAATCATCTTGGTTCTAATTATAAGGGCGCAGAAGACTCAATATAAACATTATTTTATCGTTAAAAATGGGGAATTTATATTTTGTCACTAGAATCTGATTTAAAGACTTAATGGTAAAAAATATTTTTGTGTGATCCTATAAAAGAATAAAAAACTTATTAAATATAGACACACACATTAACTTACTGCATTGATTAACAGATTCAAATTATTTATTTGTAGAGAATTGTTATTAAAACATAACATATTTAATAAAAGTAACAGGAAAAAAATAAAACAAAATTTCAATTTAGGTTTGTAATAGTCTAGAATTTCGGATAGAGAATAAGTGAATTGGTTCGATGGCAAATATTTTTATCTTTCTTTTTTTAAATGATGAATTACTTAATTTTCGTAAAATACATCTCACTCTCACAAGATGAGTAAATATTATGCTCGTGTGCAAAATGATATAAATGAATATATATATATATATATATATATATATATATATATATATATATAGTAACTGATCAGTTGCTTTCTTCAATATATATATATATATATATATATATATATATATATATATATATATATATATATATATATATATATATATATATATATATAGAAGAAAGCAACTGATCATCTCCATCTGATACGCACATTTAACTCTTGAACAAGATAATGAATGTTACTTCTCTTCCTGAGAGATAAAAATGTATAATAATCTGATGATTTATCTTTACTGATAAAAAATAAAAACGGCTTTTGCGGAATCTTTTTTCATTGTTAAATGAGGCAAGCAATTTGAAAAGAAAAATTCAGAACTACATCTTAAAAATTATTGCTCACAAATCTCATGATCAAACTACTCTCTTGAAACAAGTAGAAACGATATTAAAGCACACTTTCTAAATAACAAAAAAAAGGTTTACATGTGCATATTCAATGTATATTAAAATTTGTATAAATATATACATTTCTTCAACAAATTTCCAGTTTGCTGTTATGAAATGACTGCTGCACAACCCTTTGCCTACATCTGTGAGCAATAAACTAGTTTAACGTTATTGTAATAATTTTCTTATTTAAGTTTCCCAAACCTTATAAATTTTAAAATAGTTTAATTAACTTATTATAATTCAAATTTAAAATTATATATTTCAATAAAGAGTATTATTTGTATATGCAAGAGTTTTTTATACCAATTATATAAGAGAAATCAGAAAAGTTAATATTTCATTTAAAAATGTTCAAATATTTAATGATTGAAAAAGTAAACATTATCAAATTAATATTTATAATGTTCTATGACAGTTATTTTATTTGTATGTTTACTCCGAGATCCAAACTGGAATTTTTAAATTCTTTTTGTACAGAATAAACAAAAATAAAATGTATACAGCTTTCAATAGCTTAGTAGAAAATAACGACACTCTAAGCTGTACGTATAAATATAAGTAAAATATATAAAAAATTGTGTAACTAAATATAATATATACAGCTTACAATAGGCTCTCTTATAGCTCAGTAAAAAAACATATCCCTCTCGTGCTCCAAATGTCAATGGGCTCCAAAGATAATTTGAGCCAAAAATTCATTTTACTGAAATGAGATTATGATGGTCGTTGGGTCCAAAGTTTTCCTCAGCTGAGCTTTGATAAACCACAGTTAAATTTTGATATATCTTTTCGACTATAGTCAACAGAAATAGCTTGTAGAAAATATAAAGCATTATACTGACAGTTAAATGAGTAATCACACAATTTCTGGTATTTAATGCCGAAACAAAAGTTCTACAATACTTATTAATGATGGTGATAAATTTAATTTTAAGGAGGATTTTATGCTTACTACATACATTATATATATATATATATATATATATATATATATATATATATATATATATATATATATATATATATATATATATATTACTATATGCCTCCAGCTTTTTAAAAATATACTCACTTAAACTTCATGGTTAGTTGAGCTAATTATATTAATAGTTATGCGTGTTGATAGTTTTCTGATCTGAATAAATTACCATGAATTTTTTCTAATTCATGCATTAATTCAGTATTTTATTGCCTAACAAGCACAAGCCGATTTAGACTTCGTAAGAGATCCCAGATTAGATTTGGAGGCCTCTTTAAACATTTAGGATATTCCTTAATCTTATTAGAAATTATAAATATTTAATGGAAAAATAGTACTTATTTTTAATGAGATTTACAATAATATTTAAAGAAATTAAATAAGTTTATCATTTAATGCCTCAGTACTTGGACGCTGAATATACCGCATGGCTTCTTTCTTCTTCTTCTTAGAGTTGGGTTTGTATGTCATTGGGCACCTCTGCTTTTATCAGCATTTTGTACTATTAACTCCAAACCCAATGTTTCCTAGTTCCAGTTGCTCGGGTCACCCACTTTATTAATAAAGTCTGATAGCTTTTTATTGGTGTCTAGGTGTAACTCTCTAGTATGGATGATGCTTAAAGAAGTTAATCTAGGGAGGGCAAGAGCCTCGCATTCGTCAATACCGCATGGCTTAAAATAACATTTGAAATGTGGCATGCACGATTCATACTTTCTTACATTAATATTCTTACATATTGTTGTTGACAATAAGTTGTCAAGTCATAACAGATGAAATCACACACATGCTTGAACTTTTATTTCATGCGAATATTTGAACTTCGAATATTCCCCATGATTGATCTGGTTTGAGTTAATGTTCTCAAAAAGCATCGCGTTTTCCCCAAAGTTTGACATTTCCTTTAGTTGCAATCGGCTGGAAAATTGTCATTTAGATTTTTTTCAATACGGCTGAGCTACATTCTGAATTTTAGAGCATGTATAATTTATCATTAAACTGTTGAGGAGAGTAAAATCTAATTAAAAAAATCATGTATTTAAAATTTTTTGTTTGTTTGTTTTTGATGTTTATTTCTGATCATCAAAGTCAATTAACACAGCCAGCTACCTCGTAATTTTGAGTCACTTTTAAATAAAGATCTGAATTGACAGTTTCAATCTCAAATTTCCATATTAAATAATGTAAATAAATAGCGATATCCCAAGTTACACAAGATAGAATTATCAATACATTTTGGTATTGTAAATATGATAATGGATGGACATTCGCCAAGTTTGCTCCGCATAACAACTTTCACATACATACATATATATATATATATATATATATATATATATATATATATATATATATATATATATATATATATATATATATATATATATATATATATATATATATATATATATATATATATATACATACATAAATATACGAGAGAGAGACATTACACTAAATATTAAAGTTTATTACGAGTCTGTTCAGCTTCAGATTCTTAAGAGAAAATGACAAAGTAATTTTTTTACTCCTTTACAAAAGTTATAGAGAGGTTTGAAACATTTTAAAATTCAGAAGAATAATCTGCAAGTTTCGTGGGTCTTTTCAGTAATCATTTCGTTGTAGCATTCAATGATGGTCCTACTAAATGTATTTGAAGATTATGAAAATTTTTGGTATAGAGGTAGGGTGAAGCTAGAGGTTCTTAATAAAGAGCTTCAAGTTTTTTTTTATTGATATTATTATTATTTTGGTTTATACTGAAATCAAAAATCTTGGATCCAATCCTTTTATCGAAATCCTCTTATTGGCTATATGAATAGATATTATGTGTCTGCAATAGTTTGAAATTTTTCACTTCAATTTTTTATTCAAAAAAATATACTCTTAATTATTCTATATTCAAAAGAGACATTGAAGACATCTTGTTTAAAAATGATTTTGAAATTGTGAACATTTATTAAATATACATTATCCATTCAGAGAATTTTGAATTATGTTTATGATGATATTATTCTTCTTCTTTCTAATCTGCATGTCTAGGAATATAGTAGACGAGGTCCACGAGTCCATTTACTTTCAGAAAGTCGAAGACAAGCGAAGCAGACATATATAGGTCCTCAAGAGACAACGCCAGGCACTTAAGGACATGTGCCGGTGATGCCGGTTGATGACCGGTATAATGACATAAACAATTGCATTAAAATTAACTCTCTCTCTCTCTATAGCAAATTAAAACACATGCATTTCATATTTATAACTTCATTAAAAATATCTTGAACTCATAATTCAAAATTATATAATTACTTTTAACATTGTTTTACTTTAGTAATACAATTTTTTAGTTTTTTATTTCGAAAACATTATTATTAATTATAAGGGTAAAAAAGTAGATTGTTTAGAATTGAAAGTAATAAATAAAAATGTAATATCAATTTAAGCATTTTTATTCAGTTGTAGCTTTTATAATACATATTTTCAAATTTCTCGTTTCTCTCGTTTTTGAACAAAAATTGAAGAATCCATATTTTTGTAACAAGATTAAGGTTACTATATACCCGAGTTTATTAATACTAAATCATTATAGTAAAAATATAAATTTATTTCACTGAGTTATTAAACTTAACCTTGTAGTTTTATTACATTCAAATAAATTAAAATAAATTTATTCTTTATCACTTCTTTATAATAAAATATTTGTTAAAAGTAAAAATGGTAATTAAAGATTCATAATTTATTCATTTGTTTTACAAGGAATGTTTAAATAAATTGGTTTTCTTCTCATCTTAGAAAATTTATTTATTTTTATATTAGAATTTTAATTCATCTAAATTTACTAATTCTTACAAAGGTATAATTAAACGAAAGCATTGTGTGAGTATATTTTTATTTTGTCTTAGTGTCTGGAGTGAGTTTATAATCAACTTTATAAAAAAATATGATTTTTATAGTAAAATCTGTCTTACACAAACATTGGTTTTCATAAATATATATAAATCCTAAAGAGTCTGAGATATCTTGTAACACTGCAGTACTGATAGCTCAAAAGCCGAAAGCTGTTATAAAAAAAATTAAATATATACGTTGTGCAGTATAAAATGAATGTCTTCATATTTTACAAAGCAGGTAATTCGAAAAAAATTCTAAGTTCTCATGTCAACAAGTGTTCATAAAGAAAGTAGAAACGCGATGTCGGTTTTAATTTTAAAGGTTGAAATAAATAAATCATTTCGGCTTTCTGACTTTCTTCTCAAGGATGAGTACCAATCATCCTTGAGAGCTAAGCACTGGGATTTCGCGTTAACATATGACTCAATTAGGCTGACTACCTAATCGGGACATATGCTTCGCACCCCAGGGCCTTTCGGTCAGTAAAACAAAGATGGGTACTGTGGGCCTTGGCCCTCATGGGCTGTCGTGCCACAGGGTTTAGTTTAATTTAATTTATAATCTTTAATAAATTATTTCAATTGAATAATGATATGTAAAAATATTTTCATTCAGAACCGCTTTTTTTAACTTTTTATCTTATATCTATTACGAATGTTCTTTTTTTTCAAATTTTGTTCATATATACTATGAATGAACAGAATTTAAAAGCATTTTCCGCAAAAACACCTAATCGTATTCCTCTTACAAATAAAACATATTTTCCTTATTTAAATTAAGGAAAGTAAGACCTGATTTACCTTCAAAAAATCGATTTTTCAATTTAAGTTATTTTAAATAAAGCATACTTTTCTGAATCTAAAAATGTATAACATTTATATATGTGACGTTTTTTAATGGTTTAAATAATCGAAAATAAAATGTACACAAACAGTACCACGCCCCCTTGCAGAAAAGTTTCGGTTTCAAATATACCCATTGCAGTACCCATTTAACAAAAAAGTATTTATTAAATGATTATTTACATAACCTCCGTTATTTTTTGTTTTCTAAATCTTGCATTAACATTTGAAGATAGCAACATTTTCAAGCTGTGTGAGTGATTTGTTCACATTGCGCGCGTTGTTTGTGTTTACTTTGTGATTTGCCTTTTGATGAGCAGTTCGATTTATGCTGCTTCATTTTTTAAATCTGCTGATTAATTATTATAATTAATTCTATAACTCTGTTTGAGTTTAAATTGGTGTCAATTTTGGTGTAAATCATGCCTCGAAGGGGAAGTTTCTACAGTAAGAAGAGACCTCAGAATCAACACACAATAAAGTATGATCAAAGCAGTGTACCTGAAGCTGAAAGAGCTTCAAAATAAAAGCTAGAAAATTCTTTAGTAATTGATGAAGACTTTGAAAATAATTCAACTCAAGATGTAAATATTATTATTAGTGTTAAAGTTCTAAACAGTTTGATTAACGAGATGTTCGTGGGTAAACAGTGCAATTCAACGGAGTACTTCATTGTAAATGAAGAGTTACATAGCTGCAGAGGTCTTGCCTCTTTTATAAACATTCACTGCAAAGTCTGTCTTATTCTTGGCAAAAATATGTGTGACGCACTGCGAGAAATCGATCGCAGGCGTGTTCGAAAAACTGAACATCTCATCCAAAAAATGAATAAAGATGCAAGATCACTGAAAAGGTAAGAAAAAAGAAAGAGGGGGTCATTATAGTCCAAAATGGATACAGATTATGGTCCCGGGAAGTTTTAATTTCTGTTTAAGGTAAGAATTTAGTGCATTTTTTTTTTTTTGCGATTTTCTCAAATTGCATATTTTCAGTACATAGATAAGCTACTAAAGAAAACTAATGCATCAAATCTTCTGAAATTTTTTGTGCTTATGTGCATTCAATGAAGTGTTTAAAATTTGCTTTTTGCCAAAAAAAATTTTTATGGAGTAAGTTTGTGTGAAAATTTTTTGAAAAGCTTAGCATATTTTGTTCCTGTATAAATTATTGTGCATATATTGCAAAATAAATTACTTTGTTAAATTCTTTAAACATTTTTTAATAAATGTATGCAAATTTTGCGTGAAATTTGCATCAAGAATTTATTTTAGCGCACCTAAAGGTAACCTTATTTTAAAAACACTGTAATGACTGCAATATTTTCAAAAATTCATAAAAATTAAATTTATGCGTGTTTCTATTTAAATTTGATTTTTCTAGAATGCTTATAATTAGTACTTTCCATAAATGCTATACTTTAAATGTTAAATTATATATGCTAGCCTTCATACACACTTCCGTCAGGTACAAAATATCCAAATTTCTCGTCTTCGACAACCTCTTACTTCCCTTAGTTGAATATATCTTTAGTGAGGTAGAATTAAATAGTATTTTTTTATTACTCTAAAAAAATAAGTACTAAAAGATTTTCTTTTAAAAAATTCATATGGGGAAAATTATTTTAAAGTACTAAAAACAAAAATTAATCTTGTAATTTTGCTTGAAGTATTACAAAACTTCTGCAACTTGGTTTTATTTAAATATTAATATAAAATTCTCATTAACCTCATCAATAAATAATAAAATGTATACCAATGATGACAAATAGAATTTTTAAAGAAGTTAATTTGCATAAAATATGCAAATTAATTTTTATTCTTTTTTTAGAAATCTGTGACAATCGCTTTCCATTTACTTCAAGAAAACAACAAAACCAAATAAGAAATTATTAATTAGTCAAACATAAAGAATAAAAATTAGCATTTCTGAAAACGACAATTGTCATCTGTTGCATTTGACAGTCACAACATACTTTTTCAAACGATTTCCTGGTTTAGCAGACGATTTAGTAATTTAACGCCTTCAGTATTTATACTCCCTTCTTCCTTCTTTGATATTCGTTTGGGTGTTAAAAAATAAACCAAAGGATTACAAACGTAGAACTAAATATATGAATTCGAAACAATTACGAAAAAAGTTTTCTTTTGAAGGGGAGGGGGTAGTTCCTATCTTATCTTCCTTCGTAATGGCGATATGAGATGAAGTGGAAACAATAAAAAAAAAACCTGTTCCTTTTAAATGAAAATAAATAAGAGCCGGAGGCGATGAAAACGAAAAAGTGCTTTTAGACAGTGACTCGCATCAACGCTCTCAGCAATGAGAAATTCACACAGCTTGAGGCAATCTGTGTAAATACAGAAACAAAAAAAATCGTTTTTTTCACTTTTCAGGAAAAGTTCACATTTAATCCTTCGTCCAGCATTGAGAACGTGAGAAAAACTGGACACCAAATATAATATTTTTAGCTATAAAAAGATGAAGTTAATGTGTTAGGGAAATCAACTGTAGCATTTAAAAAATGAAAAGAAATCTCGTGTGGTATCTCTATTGATGTAATTATTAATTGCATATATATATATATACATAGGTAAAAATAATTGGATAACTTTGTCTACTCTAAAAATATATGTTATATCTACAAATAAAAACATGATTAAAACAAATAAAATACAAAAGTACAATATCTCCTTATATTTAGTGCTTAATTTTACATTATTTATATGTATAATTAAACACTAAATATTATAAAAATTAAGATACACAATACTTATCAGATAAAATAAAAATTAAAAGAAAATATTCATAGAAAATGTTTAATTTTTCATTGCAAATATTGATAAAAATGTAGTTAAACACACAAATTTAACTTGTGAAATTTTGTTCCCGATACTATATTTCTTGTATTATTATCAATATACTTCTTTTATTATTAAATATGATGATTTAATAATTATTACTGATTTACTATGTACTTTAAAACAAGTTTAAAAAAACGTCTTCACTTTTATACCAATTTCAGTCAGGAAACTAGATTTTAATAAATTAGTCATTCACAGTTTTAAAATGAGTGACGATAAATATTTTAATAAATTAAACAAAAATGTTATTTGTTTTACAATATGATTCAAAAATTATATTGGAGTAAAGGAATAATGGCTTAGTATTATCCATCATAATTATTTTCATGATTTTAAAAATAAGTATATGACATATATATGGTTTATTTGTATTGTTTTCTTAAGTAAAATTTTATTAATATTAAATTTGTTAATATTTATTAATATTAAATTAATATTAAATTTTTGATAACTATTGCAATTAATATCACACCACCATATTAATCAGAAAATTTTTTTTAGGGAAAAACCAGTAATAATTTGTTGAAATTGAATATACTTTAGCTTATCAAAGAAAATATTTCCCATTTATTTACGAAAATACTTTCAATTCAAAATATATGATATCATATAAAGCAGTATGTGAATCAATTCCAGCAGCGTACAAAACTGTCATCAATTCATTTTTCTTTTTAGAGCACAATGACATTTGTCTCGCTAAAATGTCTTATCGTGTATATTTTTTAAAGTGTGACGCATTATTTGTCAAAGTGGTGATTTAGAATACAAAACAAAGTGATGTAATGCGCTAATTAAACGACATCAATAGGCAGAATGATAGATAACGCAATACATGGCGCATGTCGCTTGAAAAATTGAAAAAGTGTCGCTCATTAAGCTTAATGTAGTCTTTCGTATAATGTAACTTATAGAAAGGTATTTTTATTCGAAAATATAAGGAGCCTGACTCCAAAAAATGAAATATAATAGAGTTTCACTCTGTGAAATAAATTAAGGATGAAAGTTAAAGAGTTTGTAAAAAACACAGATATAAAATTTAGTAGTAATAATGAATTCGGTATTATGGATATAGCTATCAAATTTCTCATAATATCACTTGAGCTTCAGCAGTACAGCTTAAGATATTTGATATTACCTTTAATGCACATCTTATTAAAATAGAATGATTTCTTTAAGCTCTTTTGTGAGTTGCAAATAAAAAAAAGATTAATTAATTTTGTGAGAATCACATTCGAATCCACAAAAATACATTTGTCAGACAAAACGTTAATATCATTTTAATATCATGAATTTAATTATTTTATTTAAAATGATTTACTAAATTCATAAAATATGCAAATAATTAGTATTTACAGATCTCAAAAAATTCGTAAAAGCAAATCTTCAATTATTTTAATTCTTTGTTATTAGTAGTAAAAAGAATTCGAATATGCATCTTGCAACTTCATTTAAAAGTATTTTTAACCAAAACTAAACATTTTATTTTTGTTTTAGTGATTTATTTTATTCCCAAAATAAAAGGCGCTTATTTTTTCATTTTTTTTCTGTATATTTGTATTTTTTTAAATAAAAGATTATAATTTAAGATTATAAATTGCATTGAAAATATTAGTTTTTAAATATTATCATGATTAGTTTTAAAAATTAAATTTATTTATTTTAATTTACAAAATTATGTCGAATTCTCATTATGTTAAAGTTTACTTAGAAAATGTGTGCAAGTATATTTTCCATGTCTTCATTAATTTGGGTTTTCTTTAACTACCGAATTTCACTTCATTTCTTCAGGAACACAAATTTACTTTCATTGATTCTGAAAACAAAAAAGAAATTGAAAAAATTGAATGGATTATGAGACAAATTTCAAATGTTATGGATAAAAACTACTTAAAAAACCAGTCATATAATAAATATTGTCTATTCTGAATCTGTAATTTTGTCACACGCGCGACCTGTTTAAGCGTGTGAAGCATTTAAAACGTTATTCAGTTAAATAAACATTGAATATGCATCTGATAAATCCATGCTAATTTAATATTTATCAACAAACTATCATTGGTAACAAATGTTTATTTGGCGATAAGCGAGCTGTCGAAAGATAAGTTTCTTTCCCGTTATCATTTGAGGGTAAGTTGATGATAAATACACAGATAGTAAAAAATATGAAAATACATGTTGTAAGCACATCAAATCTTATCTACATGACGGCAAGTACTGTTCAGCAGAAAAATTATGAGACTAATTGTTTAAAATTAAAATAAGCCAGTTTCCTAAGTTGCATTGATATATTATTGAATCATCAGTTTAACCAGGATATTTTTTAAGCTTTTATTAGATAGAGACATACAATATGCAATAACAGCGTATATTGTTAATCTGTTGCTTTACCAGTATAATGATAAGTATATGCGCATTCAGTGTACTTCAAAAACTTCAGGTAGTGCTCCCCGTGATTTAGTGATAAGAACATGCTATTTGGAGTAGAAGATCCAGGTTTGATCTTAGTCATTGTTGAGTTGTTAGAATAGGAATGTTGTGTGTTTCCGCTTTCTACATGTGATTTGTCAAAATAAGTACTTCGAATCGTTCAGGATTTCCTCCTTTTTTATTCTTAAATATGACTTTGTTAAATGTTTTCCAGAAGATAATACATTATTAATCATCAAGAACTGCTGATACATTAGGGATGTTAAATTACTTCCCTAAAAATAATGAAAATGAAGCTTATAAAAAGATAGATTCGATCATCCAAAAACATCTTGTTCAACTTTTATCTCCAACTCATAATTCATTTCTTTTTTTTATTTATTCTGTAGTTTTCATCTGTTTTTTTTTCCTTTCATCTTATGGTATCTGATTTTTGGAAGTCTTGCTTAGAGTTGTTAAATATTATATCCACACAGGATATAAACCTATAATGAATGTAATGTTTTGAAATCTGAATAATAAGTATTCAGATTTATCTGCGCAAATAAAGTTCTCGTCTTCATATTTAGTTCTGATTCAAAGAAAAATATAGCAATTTTTTTTGTACATTCTTTCTCTGGTAAACCAAGCACCTATTATTACACACTGTTTAATGCGCTAAACAATGTCTTTTCGAATCACTTTCTCATTATGAAACGATTTATATTCAAAATCTCGAATTACTTTCTCGAGCCAAACGGCTCAAATATACAGCCATATTAATTGAGTTGCATTGCATTTTTTGTGACTCAGTAAAGAAAAATTTTGTCCATACTGTTTTATTTTCCAGAAAGTAAACAAGTTATGGTCATTAGCCTATGCGCATTAATTAGCAGAAAATATGAAATACCTTTTAATAAAATTTAACATCTTAATGTTGAAATTTTAATAACAAAGGTAAATTAAGTGGAATTGAATACAGTGTTTATCCGATTACATTTAATCGATATTAACTTTATGCACATAGATTAAAAACAAACAAGTGAATTTTCTGCACTGTATTCTTATAAGATCACATCCCAAAACTTTACCTAGAACAAATAATGCATTTTTTTGTTTCAATCCTACATAAATATGCAAGACACAAAAGGATTTATACACATAGCTATTTAAATTAGAATATTAGCTAAAAAGACATGTAAAAAAGCTTTAAATTTCTGCTAAGAACTTTAAAGTGAATATAATATTTAGCGATAGTATAACTCAATCAACCTACCAAAAGAAATTATAATTTTATTCGCTTCCTTTGTCTGATAAAAAATACATTTATCTTATGGAATTAGAATATAATAAATTATGATAGCTGAATCATTTAAAACTGTACATAATTTCTTTCTTCTAATTTCGTCCTATAGTTTCTTTCCATAGACGTATACCTGTTTTGAGCTATCAAGGTACTTTGCTAAAAACTCAAACTTCTTGAAAAGAATATACTGCTTTTGTTTTGTTTTATGTATAACTCTCCCCCGGTTTGTTTCCAAAATAATAGATCAGGTCTCATATTTTATTAAACGTCTGTCTCAGAAACGGGAATCTGAGTGAAAAATTGCTTTACTTCAAGAACTGATAGCTTATTTTTGAGCTGTTTTGCTTTGTTGATAAATGAACAGATTGAAGTTTATGATATATCACAAGAGCACGAAAAGGAAAAGTAATATTCCTTAGCTCAATATAAGATATTAAAGGTGGATTTATTATTCAAATATATATATATATATATATATATATATATATATATATATATATATATAATATAATACAGTAAGTCGTTTTTCCGAAATATACTTAACGAATAATAGTTAGATATTTCATTAGTCAATGGTTAAAATTATTGCCTTATATATTTATTTTATAGTCTATTGATTGGCACATTTTTATTCAAGAAGCATAAAAATAGAAACAAAAATTTACAGAAAACTATTCGAAGCATTCTTAAAAGAAATTATCAAAAACAAAACAATACTTCTGGATTAAGAAGAGTAATGAATGTAATTTTAATGAAGACATTTAAATTAAAGTTCAAAAATTTAATTTCTTATTAATAAGTATTTTATTTAATGTGCAAATTATGCTATTATGTCAAGATATATTTACTTAATCAATCTCAATTTCTTATGGCTTGTTTCAACTAATTTATATCGCAAGAAATGAATAAATGTGCTTTTTATGAAGTTTTAAAAATTTTTTGATTTTTTTATAGAAATTTTTATAAATTTTTCTAGCCAAGAAGCATATCGAGCTTAATTTTAAAAAAATGGGATTAAAAATTTAAATAAACTGCACCATATTTTACGCTGCTCTAAATAGGCAACAGCGTATCGGATTTATATGATAAACAATTAAAACATATTAAACATTGCTTTCGTTTTCAATAAGGTTTTTAAATAAACAAAAGTGTTGCAAAAGAATGCGTTTCTAAATTACATACTAAGAAACTAAAAAAAAAAATATTTACTTATTGAAATAGTAACTATGAGCCATTTCTTATTTTGTCGACTTGATAACAAAAATTGTTTATAAATTTAAATTTCGAAAATAAATTACCTGTAAAAATTTTATATTACTCAGTTCAGTATATTTTAATTGTAAATAAACATCTCAATACCATTCGCTTTTAACTCAAAAAATTTGCTATTTTGAATTCAGAAAGATTTTCATGAGTGACTATGAATAAAACCATAATAAGATGCAATTAAACTGAACCAGTTTTTTCAATTTTCTTAAATCGATGAAAATTTCGTATAAGCATTTCAATATTTTTAAATAACCTAACACAGCTTGAGTTTTACTCTTTATATTATTTTTATATCTATATTGCTATTGCTGGACAATTGCTAAGGATGGATAACACTATCATTCATAGCAACCACAAAATGAAAGGAAGCAAAATGTGGAAAATTAGATAAAGTGTGGGATATAGTAAGAAGAAGTATGCAAATTTTTTTTCCACATCTGTTCATCACATGATAGCGTTCATAAAAGCTTTAAAGGTTTTGACGCGTGTGGACAGTTCTTGTTTTAAGTCAAAATTTTACAGGAAAGATTTAATAGAAATTTTTGGAAATTTCTCAGTTTTTTCTCTAATTTTTCTAATTTTCTAATTTTTCAGAACATGAAATTTTTGGCATGTCTTCCCGACATCACTTAGATGATTTTATACGTGGCTGAATTATTGGAAAGATCGAAGAAGGTCGAAAAATAACAGATGTTGCCCGGGAGTTCGACATCGCTCACAGCGTTGTTTCACGGCTATGGAAGTCACTTAAAACTACTGGAATGTGTAGTAGGCGGCACGGGGGAGGTCGTGTTAGAAGTATGACGGGAGGAGGACTATACGCCCGCAGACCTGTTGTGTGAGTCCCAGTGACCAGACAGCACCGTACTGCCTGTTTGCAATGGTGTCGTGAACATCGCAATTGGACTGAACAGGACTGGGCATGCGTACTATTCTTATATGAGAGTAGGTTCAGTCTGTCACCGGATTGTAGACGCCAACTGATCTGGCGCGAGAGTGGTACTGCTTATCGTCCAGAAAATATCCAGGAAAGGGACCGATATCCGACATGCAATGTCATGGTACGGGCTGGCATCATGATCAATGGCCGCACGCCCCTACATGTGGTTGCTAATGGGACTATGACGGGCCAACGATACATTAATAAAGTTCTACTTTCTCATGTTCGTCTTTTCCGTGGTGCTGTAGGTGATAAATTTGTTTTTATGGACGACAACGCAACATGTCATCGAACACTCGCTGTTCAGGATTGTCTAGACAGCGAGGGTATTCAACGCCTCGTATGGCCATCATGTTCTCCAGATCTAAACCCCATTGAAAATGTGTGGGATGCTTTGGGGAGGAGAGTTACTGGTCGAAACTATCCTCCGACAAACAAGAACACCCTCATCCGTGCACTCCCAGAGGAATGGGGTAAATTGCCTCAACAGCTGCTGGATAATGTTGTGCAAAGTATGATACAACGTGTGGAATGTTGCATCACACTCCACGGTGGACATATCCGGTACTGATACCTTTCTTCAAGGTGCCTGCTGACTTTTAGATGCAATATTCCATTTTTCCGTGTACAGCATCAAATGAACATTTTTTCTTTCAGATGTTTCACAGCTTTTGTAATTTTCAGAACAATAAATATTCTTTATTCTAATGTCTGAACAGTGTGGCAACTATATTTTATGCTACTAGGCTTCATGTCTCGCTTAATGTTATGCTACATTGCAATTTGTGATCCGTCCTTAGCAATTGTCCAGCAATGTATTATATTTATATCATATATCTTATATCTTCGGATATTATAACTGAAAAGAATGAAATTTACTTGAATTGCTACAGATAAATGCTTTGAAATAAAAGAAATAGGTTATCAGTATAATCCTTACATAAAATATATGCTTATAACTATATTCATATGATTTTTTGTGTCAGGAACTAATACATACTAACGCAACGATATAATGAGGCCCAAGAGCTATACAAATTTATTTACCTAAATGCTGTTATGTTCCACCATCAAAAAATATTTTAAAATCTTGATAAATGACGGCATTAATACCTTAACTATCTTTTCACACAATGTTGAGAAAGGTTAAAACAACCAACAAATCTTATTCTGAGACCAAGTGATGAGATATAACAGAATAACTGAGTTAGAACTTTTTCTTACATTATGTCAATAAGAGGGAGAATATTAAGTCCAGGGAATATTTAACATGAATAAATCCTTTACAGCTCGATAACTTTTAGGTCAAGGAAGGTCAAACCAAATTGGTCCCTCAACCAGCGTTTACCGCGTTTCAAAAAAGAAATGGGAAATCAGGAGAATATTTAGTTTTTATTTAAATGAAACTAAACTGTATTGTTCTTTTTCTTTTCTAAGCTGAAAAACCACAGAACTTTCTATTATTCTTAAGAATTTTCTTATGGAATTGTCGATTATAAATTTTATTCCAAAGTACTGTTACTGTTTTATTAAATTGTAAAATATAAAATCCGTCTTATTTTAATTTGCAGTGTTTTAAACAAAATGTTCACACAAAACTAAATTTTTTTCATCTATCTTTAATCATAAGGTAAAATATTTCTTATTTTATCATAGATTCGGAACGAAAACCGTAGCTTTCCATTTCTATAAACTATTATTGTTGCTATCTCATTAAAATTCCATTATCATATTTTATTCGGTCATATAAAACAAATCACGAATTCTTTTACTTGTTTTTTCCTCATGTGTATTTAATTAATCTTCTTATAAGAACTATTTTCATACAATTATCATTACAACGATTTTTTTATTCATTAACCAGACTCAAATTCAAACATGAGTATAAATAATCCGACAAAATGTTTGAAGTTACTCTTTTAAACATAATGACGTTATAGAATCATTATGTTATCTTATGCCTGTCTTAAAGAAAAAACAATTTATGGTTATTATATATCACTGCATCCACTTTTCAAAAAGATGATTTTTTGTTGAATTTAACACTCAGGCAGCAGTTTTTACCTGGCAAAAACAGAAGAGAAAAGCGACAAAAAGGATTGTTTTAAAAGAAATTAAAAATATCTTGGTATATTAAAGATACCACGGTATTTTTGATGAGGAAAGTCATTTTTTTAATATATCATTGTCATGAAATGAGTGTTGGGGAAATAGTGGATTCAAATAATTGCTCTTTACTGCAACAAAATTTTTGTACTTAAATGTATGTATTCCCTTTACACTAAACACCTTTGCTTTATCAATTTATGACATACCCCAAAGAAAATACAGCACAGATGGCTTATAACCCAGGATGCCTAATTCTAAGTTTGGCGATTTTTTAGCGGATTTTCTTATGTATCTGGCAACCTCGTTTTTATTACGTCATAGATATGGAGACCTATAAGAATTCTGTAGAAAATTCTATTTTGGTAACTCTAGTATTTACGTCATCGCGCACGTCACAACACGTCATCTTGGCAACATTTCTTCATCTCCAAAAAAATTCAGAATTTGGAATTCTGGATTATACTGCACCTTTGCCGAAAATACTGTAACACACCACGAAAGCGGAAATTGTTGAATTTTTTTGACACATTTAAATTCAGTGCAATGGAGAGGTGAAACATGAGTATGTTAATAATAGATTACTATGCATCTTGCTGTAAGAGCAATCGATAAAAACCTTGTTAAATTCTGTCATACCCATACTCATTTCACTGACTGCATATTCATTGGTTTTGATTTATTTCAAAACATATACAGTTAAATATTGTAGACATAACAGGAATAAATTCTTCATTTAATGAAATCTTCACTTAACTTTAAATTTGGTGACATTTATATAGATTCATGGCATTTTTAGCTACTATTTTAATGAAATAATTGTTTATTTCTTTATACACTCACTTTCAAAAGCTAAGCATGGAGAGGAAAATGCTAATTTCCAGAAGCCAATCAGAATTGAAAAGGATGCAAACCGCTTCAGAGGTAGATGGAAATATGCAAATATGTTAGGTAACAGCCTCGAAGGTTGTTTCATGTCAAGAAATATGCAAAAAGGGCAGTCTTATAAGATACCAGCTTTATGAAGGATTAAAGAAGTTGATTGTTAGTGCTGATAGAAGGTGTTTGAAACTTTCGTACAGTTTGTTTTACAGATATAAATGTTTTTATGACTTCCAGAAGACGGGTGGAAGATTCAGAGAGCTGACAGGCTGTGGAGCGCAATGAAGCAGGACAGTCGATCTCAAATGTTGCTCTTTTCTTCGGCGTTCATCATTCTGTAATTTCACGTTTATGGAAACAATTTCAAACCACACAGACAGTTGTCCGAAGGCCCGTAGCCGGTCGCCCAAGGGTTACAAACCCCGCGGAACATCGATATATTGCGATTTTAGACAAGCGGAATCGCAGAGCGACCTCCACACGTGTGACATCTGTGGTTACAGCGTCCATTGGTAAGGTGATATCTGCAGCTATTGTACGCCAAAGATTACATGTAAGTGGACTTTACACCCGAGTACCTCGAATTTGTATTTGTCTATCCATCAAATCAAGAGGGGTACGATTAAATTGGTGCTGGGAACATATCAATTGGACTGTGTCTGACTGGGGAAATGCCATGTTTACTGATGAGTCAAGATTTGCTCTGGAGCCAGATGACAAGCGTATAAGGATATGGCGTGAACAAGAAATACGCAATCAGCCCCAAAACATCACCAAATATCACGCATTCTGAGGCAGAAGCATTATGGTGTGTGCAGGGATTTCATTAGAATACCACCCCGACTTGCACATCTTTAAACGGGTTCTGTGACGGCTGTCCCGTATCGCGATGAAGTCCTAGAACCCATTGTGAGATTGTACGCTGCAGCAGTTGGCCCTACTTTTGTTTTAATGGATGATAACGCACGTCCCCATAGAGCTGATGACTATCTGGAGAGTGAAGAGATTGCACGTATGGCGTGGACAGCATATTCGCCCGAACATAATCCCATTGAAAATCTTTGGAATGCTCTCGGCCGTGCTGTATCTTCCCGTTCCCCACCTCCAGCCACTCTTATTAAGCTGGAAACTGCTCTACAAGAAAAATGGCTTTTGCTTAATTCTGCTGTGGTTGACTACCTTATTGAAAGCATGGTCACAAAGTGTAAACTTTGTATACAGATGAGGGGGGATCACATACCCTATTAATGTCCTGTTTTTCATTTTATGCTGTTTATTTTCACTTTATACATAATTCTGCTTAAATCTCCAGTATGTCATTATCTGATAACTTACAAAAACTTAGTATTGTTTTTCTTTATGTATATAATTGTTGATTTTATTTTATGCATAAATATATATACTTTCCTGCTGAATTTTGTGTCAATCAATGCAGTATTTGTTGATATTTTTTTTTTTGGAATTTATATCTTCGTGCTTAACTTTTGGAAGTGAGTGTATTTAGATTACATTTAAATGCTAACACTTTAACGTTTCTTCATTAATTTTCTTTTTCCTATTCTTGAATTTTATAGCTATTTATTCTTTTAATACATAGCAATATTTTTCATCAAAGGAAGAAATATTATTCAACATCAAAAGAAAACACACAAGTATTAAGGGAACTAAACTTCTAAAATATCAATAAATGTAGCATCAATTTTTTTTATCCTGAATTACTGATAATTTACAAGTAATTTTAAAACAAAATGCTTACTTTTGCTGCAATTAATCCATTATTTGATTTTTTTCCTGATTAACTGCTGGAAATTCTTTTCATTTTTAACAACATCAGGGATAACTGTAGGACCACTTTTATATTTATTTGCTAAAATAAACAATACATTTGATTAAATTTTCGAATTTCACTAAATTTTATGTTCATAAATTAGAAACATAATTTTCTAATAAATAGATCTTGTGTTTGTTTATAAACTCTTTCATATTTCATATAAGCAGTTTATAATTATTTATTTCTATTATACATTTTTCTTAAAAAAATTGCAGAACAAATAAGTTTTCCGCGCATCAATTAAATATTCATTTTTGCTGCGCAGTCTACCAAATTTTACCAAGTATTTCTTATAAACCTAGTTCTCATGTGTTACCAGCTAAATAGCAAAACAAAATAGGCAGCTCTGATTACGATTTTGATTGTTTCGGATGTAATGATTATTTTTCTAGATTTATTTATTGGAAAACACAAATACAAAAAGAATATGAATGTCAATAAATTTCATTACAATTCTCATTTAACATATGTCCATCAGATAATAGGCACAGGTGCCGTATAATCAATGATTCCAAATTCTGAATTTTTTTTCGATGAAATGTTGCCAAGATATATAGTGATGTGCGCGATGACGTAAATACTAGGGATACCAAAATAGAATTTTCTGCATAATTCTTATAGGTCTCCATATGTATGACGTAATAAAAACGAGGTTGCCATATACATAAGAAAATCAGCCAAAAAAATCGCCAATCTCAAAATTTGGCATCCTGGATTATACGGCACCTGTGCCAGATAATATCAATTGCACATCCTTTATCAAATCAATATTTCCTCGTTTTTAAGACCTTAAGCTCTCTCAATGTATTTATTACAGGATAGTCTAACTGTAAATAATCACATGATTAACATAGAAGAAGCAAGATTTCATCATCTCATCTACTCAAAGTTTGTAATGATGTCATTGTGTATATGTTAAAAAGATGCAACATTTTTCTGTTAAAGATGTCTTTTAATAATGCTGAATATTAAAAAATATAATTAGTCAATTACAGAGGCTTTGAAAGTTTCATTATCATATTTAATTATATTTGATAACAGATCTCATTTTAGTGTTTTCCAAAAATAAAAAACAATGATGTAATTGTACGATAAATAAACCAGTCTATATACTTATCTTAACATATATATTTTAGCGCTAATTACATTTATAGGATAAAATAGTCAAAAGTACTCATTGGTAATTGTTACTAAATTACATTTATAGAAATGAGTTTACAAGTGGATGATGAACTCGAATTTCAATGCATGTGATAACATTGTTTCATCAGAGACTTATCGATCTGTGTTTGTTTGTTGTAATAAAAATAATCAAGATAAATTATTTAGCGATATGTTTCAGATCATCGGTTTTGATCAATGAGCGATTTTCTAATAACTGTAGATAAATAATATGTCACATAGATAAAATTCGGTTAAAAAATTAACCAATATTATTTCAATAAAGATTATATAGTTTGCTAATCAGAAAAAAAACAAATGGTGTAATAAACAATATATTTAATCAAACTGAGATATAAAAAATTCTTACGAAATCAATTAAATTTCTATTTTCACAAGGCATGGATTTAGAATGTAAAATCAAGAAAAATAATTTTTCTTTAGACATTTTCTTTTTATAAAAGAAATTCCTAACGGATTATTACTACATTAAGGAAAACAAACTTACTGAAAAGAAACATGTAATTATCTCTTTGTAGAAACGTCGCTATGTCAATTCTCAAAGCGGATTGGCGAAGTTGGGGTAGTCTTGACTTTTTTTTTCTGCTTAAATCCATTTCCCAAGTTTTATAATACTGTCAAGAACAGATTGTAAGCGAGTCAAAAGGCTTTTAACAAGATAAAAGGAGAAAAGCCTGATTAAAATTTATTTTGAATTCAATTTGATAGGATTTATTCTGAAATGCAAGTCACATTTCAATTTTAAATAGATCACCAATATTAATAAGTGGAAGTGAAGTATTATTACTTCTTATATATAAGGAGAATATTTAACAATTGGTATTAATATATATATATATATATATATATATATATATATATATATATATATATATATATATATATATATATATATATATATATATATATATATATATATATATATATATATATAGATAGTATATATATTGAACCACCATTAAAACTTCGGGCCATAGCGTGTGTGTTTGTATATAAATCATACTATAAAGTAGTTTAAAATTAAAAAGCTTTTATTTTAATGAATAATCCTATTCACCAAAGAATTTGCGTTATTTCAGATTACAAAACCTATTTGAATAATTTCTGTATACATGGAAACTAAAAATTAAAGCATCTATTTTTATAAAACTTCTCTTAAGAAATTTACTGAAAAAAATGTTGGAAAAATATAAATTTCTCGTCAACCAAAAAATAATTTAAAATAGATTTATTTTCCAATACTTTTTTCATTAAATTAGAAAAAATTTCAAACTACTTAGTGTTATTAATGAAAAAAATTTCAAGCTGTTATTTGCGTATATCTATATAAATTTTATTAAATAATAATTATAATAGCTTCTTTCATATTATTTACTGAATTATACAAAAAAAATATTTAATGGAGTAATGTTTCCTAGAGTTAACAATAAAATGCCTCAAAATTATTACATTGTTCTTTTTAAAAATAGATTGAGGTCAATCAAGGTCAATTTGCTTCCTTTATCTCTATAAAAATATTGAACCTGAAATAAAAATGAATTAAATTGATAAGATTTGATAAAAGAGAATTTCATTGTTATGCTGAATTATAAATTAAAAATTCCATTTTTAAGCAGATTATTTATGCCATTGTTACTTATTTAATTTTTATTTTCCTCAAAAAATCTATTTTTGAATAGTCTCTTGTTTTTGATGAATTATATCCTATGAATGAACCCATGATGTATAGCAATTCTCGTCTGAGGAATTCATAGTTTAGATTTCATTCATGAAAAATATTTCTTATTGTATTCTTGATATTTAAATTTAAAAAAAATAGAAATTAATAAATAATATTAAATTTTTGTCAAAATTAAAGAAAATAAATTTAATATTAATAGTATTTGTTATAATCCTGAAAAATAACTAAAATAACATATAGCTATTGTTCAGCTAATAGTGTGAAAATATTTCACACTGTTCTACTAAGCAAAATTATTGATTTTAACACCATTCCTAGAATTTTCAGCTATTTTTCCAAACGTTTTAAATCTTAAAATTGCAAATAAAAGGAAACAATACAAGGTTAGATTCATATGAGGGCGTGGTAATAACCGTAACTGTATGAATATAAAATTATTGTAATTCACAGTGTCGAGAGATGTAATTATTCTCACAATATTAAAATTCAAGCTTTATCTATTAGAAGGCAGTTGATTACAGGAATAACTAAAAGTTTCCTTGTTTAACCTTTGTTGTGGGAGATAAAAATAAATTAAATTATTTAAATTTTGGGTGTAAATATGGATTAAAATAGTTAAATATCTTTTTTAGAATACGTACTATAATTTATAACATCAATTAACCAAAAATTAACTACCAACTCAAAATTTAACTAGCATTAAAATTTAAATCCTTAACTATGCAATATGAAAAAAACTTCATACCACCTCATTGAAAATCATTTCAAAACTGAATACTTGGATGAAACAATATAGACGTGAAAAGAATATGAACACCCTTCATTTTTTAATATTTTGGGAATTCTTTTCACAGAATGGATCACATTAACGTGCCACAATGAAGTATACCCCGAAAAATCCTCAGAGTTCATTCTGATAGACACTGAAGTAAAACGTGGAACGGCAATACTCATTTTCCTTTGTTGAACCAAATAATTCATTAAACCAAAAAAATTCATGAGATATCATCCAAATAATTAAAGTCTATAATGCTAAATACTAAATTTAAATACATTATAAGAACGTTTTCCAAATAATCACTTTATTAATGTATGCAAATTACACAAAACAACAAGATAATATTGCACAAACGTTAAGCATTCCTCGAGCATAATTTATATTAACAATACTACAACAATGAATTATTGAAATTTTAAAGAAATCACGTTTATTTGTACATATGTGATTTTAATAAATTATTGATATCAGATATTTACTCCAACATACTCCCCAAATGTAATTTTTTAACTAGTTCTGTTGGAAAAAAAATTAATTTTCTATTAATTTCCGGGTAAAAAAATCACTTTACTAGCGTCAGCAGCGTAATGGAAAACTTTTCCAACTCATCATTCCTAATGTTAAACAGAATATACCGAAAGTACATGGAATTGCTCTTTCGAAATTAATATTTTTATTTTTACGGGACGAACTATGAAAAAGTAATTCCAATGCAATTAAGAAAATTATCCTATCTCGCTTTAATCAAGGAGAGTTTTAATATGGAAGTTGTGATAACATGGGAAGGAAATACATTTGACGTTTCGCGAAAAAAGAGATCTGGAATTGGAAATTAAGAGAAGTTATTAAAAACCATTATATATAAGACGGTTTTTTCATATAAAAAAATGGATTAGCAAAACTGTAAATGAAATGAAATATTAATGTAAGAGGTATTTGATTCCAGTTTTAATTAAAAACTTTTTGTTACGAAACAAAAAAAAACTTGGTTTGTACGTATAAAAGAATTGTACCTTTAATTTTCTACCAGTTGTAGTTACTAAAATGAAACTGATTAATTTCAAATTGAATTTTTGTTAAACAGATTATTTCATGAACAAAAACGTTTCATTATAGTTTGATTGCTTAAATGGTGGAAATACCTTATTATAATTAAGCCATTGATTCAAAATCATTTAGTTACTCTAAATAAGTAGTCATTTTACGACTTTTAAACATTTTTTTAAGATTTCCATTATGCAAAAAAATCAAAAATATAAATTAATTTTTTAATAAAACATGTGATCTATGAATATTGATAACAATTTTTCTAAAAAACTGAAAAAGAAAAATCAATTTAAAAATAAATAAATAAAAAGAAACGGAAATGACGTAATTGGTCATATTACGTCGTTTCCGTTTCTTTTAACTTGCTATAATCAATAGTTTTTTCATAATATTTTCAAAAATTTGAAACATTGAATTAAAATAAAGTAAATGCAATCACCAAGAAAAAATTAATTACTTTTTACACACTGATGTTTATGAAAATAAAACCCACAGGGAAGACATTTTAATGCTCATTAGAATGTGTTTCAATTCCTGTTTTAGAAGCAGTTTCCTAAATTATTCAAAACAATCTGTTTTAGAAGAAGTTTATTAAATTTTATTTTTGTTTCTAATAAATATTTAATTATCATCATTTTTATTTGTCATTTTATCCTATCTAGTAAAAAATATTAAGTTTTTCTAGAACTATATTAAAACTTCAAAGTTTTAAATCAAAATTTTCCATTTTATAAATTTTAATGAGCAGTTTTAAGCTATATCATTTAGTAACACATTAAGAAATAGGTTTGAAAGTCGTGATTATATATCTTCCCTTATTACAATTGAGACCTTATAACTTAATTCATCGCAAAGTGTTTTTAGGCTACTTTTTCACATTTTAGTAATGCTTCAAAGACAGTGTGAAATAAAATAATTTTCTCTGAAATCTTCAAATATTTTCTTATATTATTCAGAAAATTTATAACGACACATAGTGTGCAGTTTATAAATAATTATAATAATATTGCTAAAATATATTACTTAAGATAAATTTCAACTTATTCATCGAAATAAAATAAATCCTTGTTTTTACTCACGAAAAACAAAAGTTTTTATTTGTATGCCGCTTAAAGAGGTTTAAGAGCCAATGTTTGTATTTGCCCATTTACCTAGAGCATGTTTACAAATTTCCATAAAACATTTGGTTTATAAAGTTTGCTTCCATATATATTTACTATTAACAACAGAATATTTTTGGTAGTTTTTAAATCCACAGAATGGTCATTTTAATTATGGGTAAGCTATTTCTATTGCCACCACGTATATTACCCTCTGGGAAGAGTTTTCATAGATAGCGAGCATTATTCGCAAGGGAGAAAACCAGGAAAACTCGCAAGTATCCACCCTAATAGAAATGCATGCAGAAGGTAAAAGCGTAACATTTATCAACAGTTGCTCTACAGTGACTGGGATCGAGCCGTGGGCCTTTCATTTTGAAAGGAAAATTTCTTACAGTCTATTCATAAAACAAATTAAACTTTTTTCGATCAACCGGAATTAATTGAATGGCACACTTGTACATCACACCAAAACACAACATAGAATATGAACTAAAATAATTGAAAATTTTAATTTAATTTTTGAGAATTTCTGATCTTAATCAATTTTTGATGAAGCATAGCATACGCCAAAACAATGCGTCCACGTTGCTTCCGTATATGTTATACTTTATGTAAAGTAGATCATTTGTTAAGTAGTAAAAGTAAAATTAGAGTAATTCTATTCTTACTTAAGCAATTATAAACATTTTCATCATTGAATACATCAACAAATTTCAGGAAGCATTAAATTTGAAGTTGCTTCCGTAAACATTTTAAAGAAAATTATTAGAAACTAAAGCCTCGTTTTTTAATTAAAAAATAAATAGCTTTTCTATTATTCTTAAATAAATAATAATAAATAATTTCCTAAAATAAATTTATTTTTCTTTAAATATGTTGATTCTCATCTTAGGCTTATGTATGGGAGATTATGTGGAAATGAAGAATAGACTAAAGAATTAACATGTGTGAATATTTTTATTACAATTTTTTTGAAGCTATATAAAATTTCTTATCAAAACAAAGCGTTAACCTATTTACCAAAATTTCTGACTAGATACATGAGTTCAAATCTCTTTCTATTAAATTATGAAATGAATTTTCCATTTCTTGAGGTTGATATACATTTTACCTCCATATATATGACCATTCCAACTTTTTTCATTCGATTGTGTATCCAGTGTAACAATAACTGTAAAAGAATCAATGGTCTCAGTTATTAATCTCGAAATCACAAACTTCTGTTTTATATTTCGTTTTAAAATAATATTTTCTAAATGATTTAATTACGATATAAAAGAAAATTTCATAAGCTTTGGGTAGCACTTATTGTTTCTTAAAATAAATTTAAAAATAGCTCAATTGTAACTTGCAGAAAGAATCACTGCATTTTTTTTCTTTTGGTACATTATCTGTTATCTATGGATATAAATTTTATGGAGCTAAACTTCACACTAAATCTCGTACGACGAAAACCATTTTCTTGGAATATTTGTCTTCCAGATCCAGACATTGCACTCATAAATATATACCGAATAGCCGAGTTCTTCGCTCAGAAAACTGAAATGAAATATGAAATACTGTCTATAATAAAAAATTTGGTTTAATAAAACAAATTTGTCAAAAATATTTCCTATTTTCGACTTGTAAATAAGATTGATTAGTAAATAAGAATATATGTGTTCGGTATTTACTTCAATTTTTTAATAAGATTTTAAAATAAAAATTTGTGTTTTTTAATAATCAATCATTAAATTCATTTCACATTCAATGATGTCTGCTCTTTTTACATTTTTGTAATTAAAATGCTCCTTTTAGTATTTTTTATTATAATAAAACAACGAAATTTCAATTTCTTCATTTTATTCTACTATTTAAAAAAGCTTAATTAACTGTACTAAATTTTTAAAAAGAGATAGAAAATAAACTAACTATATTTATAAATTCGGTGGAATATTATAATGCATTATTTTAAACATTTGAAGGACAGTTATAAATTTTTACTGAAAAATTAAATTCATTTCATGCCTTCATATATAAACCTATTCGATTAAAAATAATGATCTTTTTACAGCTTAAATATATTAATTTAAATTAACTAATTCAAATTACCACAACGTGGCTTTCCACACAATGATTTAATAAAAAATATTTGACATTATAAGTATAGAATCTCTAAGTATAAAATCTTAAAGTTTATATTTTGTGATTATAATTTTAAAATTCGATACCTGCAGTAATGTTTTACTAATAATTGATGTTTTAATGACAAAACTTATCGAGTATTTTAGTGGCAATATATAATATTAACTGATAATGATATTAAAATAGAAATTTTTAAAATTTTTTAGCTTCTTATTCAATTAAATAAATGAATTTAGAACCTTGTATTTCATCTTGAAAAATTGTATCAAAATTTAACATTTTTCTGCTTTATTTAAGTTCATAATTTTATAGGAAATTTGAAATGATTATATGAATTTTAACATTTCTTTAAAATATTTGAGGCATAAATTATGCTTTACAACACATTTAAATTCAATATTATAACATCAAAGATATTCTATTTTATTATTTAAAAATTATTTTTTAAAAAAATTGACAATTGTCATATTTATTACATATTTAAGCATTAAAATTAACAATAAACTCTTGGTTATTCTTTTATATTTTTAAGAAAATATTGGATTTCGTTGAAAGTGCAAATTTTTGACGATAATTTCTGAAGGTTAAAAGTTGGATGTGAATTAAAAATAAACAGGGGATTTTGTGTGATTTTTATAAGTAAATGCAAGAATAATTAAGTTTAATAATAATTGAAAACAAACATATAAACATAAATAAATATTTATATGTTTTCCATTTTTGAAAAATAAAACAAGGAAATATTAGTGCAATATATGTTCGTCATTTCTAAATTCAGTAAGAAAACACTGTTGTTTTACAAAAAAATTAAAATAATTGATAATGCAAGTTGGAAATCGAAATAAAAAAAATCATAAATATAATGAGTTATTACTTAATTTTTTGTTAATTAATGGAAATCTATTAAATTCTTTCTTTGTTTCATTATAAGAGTTGTTGATGAATTATTTTCATAATAATATTAGGAATCAAAAATAAATATGGAATGTTACACTTATTACTGAAATATACTCGATTCAATTCCTATCAAATTACTAGAGTAAAACGGAATAATAAACAAAATACTAAATTGTTATTTAAAAATCAATATGTAAAGTAATTTTCATGAATAATTGATATTTTAATGCTAGTTTAAAAAATATTCAAATTGAAAATATCAGTCTTAATTTTAATTTTGAAATAAAGTTTGAAATAAGAGTTTTCAAATATTTGTTTAGAATGTTTCTAGATTTTAATGCTACAAAAAATAAATATCTCTCTTTTTATAATTCATTTATATAATATTACTGGGTTTTTTTTCCAGAGTCGAGATTGGGATAAGATTTACTTTGAAAATTATTTTCAGGAGAAAGTTTCCAGATTTTAGATATAGTCATTCTGATTTAGGCACTTAAACTGATTTGCAGCTAACATAATCAAAAGGTTATTTCACAATGGGTTGATATTTAATTGAAATAAAACAAACTAATGAATAGTTCACTTAAAATTTGAATGGTGTGTTGTAAGTGACAGACAAGGTGAAACAGGAACATATGCATTCGTTACGGTTGAAATTTTTGCTGTTTAACTTTATAAGAAGATGTAGAGGGGACATATCCTGATAACCCATGGTACAGAACAGGGTCCCCCCCCTCATCCACACTATTTCCTGTTTAACTTTATAACATAACTGTTAACGGTACTTGACAATCATATCCTTTTTTTAATATTCATTTATTACTCCTATGGAATCGAGGATACAGAATACATAATTGAAAAATTAATTAGTATAAAAATGTTCACCTTTAACATTGAGAATTGAAAGGAAAAGGTATATCATCTCTATAAAACGAGTAGAGATTGAAGCCTTTTCGCTTAATAAGACAGTTTGATAAATGATACGCTGATATTATTTTAAATCACAAGAAAAGAGCATGTAAACAAGTGTATAAAATTCTGATTTTTAAATATATAAGAACAGAGCAGAAAAAATATTTATTTTGCATGCTTTTACTCTATTCCTATAGTCAATTTTAAAGTTTTAAACTTTGCGAAAATGTTCATCAAAAGTCTACATTTTTTGTTAGAAACACTATTTAAATTTTTATTTTATAACATTTTTACTAGGGTGAATTTCATAACTCATTTGTTTGGTTTTTTTAACTTATTTTAAAATGCAAATTAAAAGTATTTTCGAATAATCGAGTTCATGGAAAGATTTTCCGACACAAACATACATTATCGTTTTCCAGAAACACGAGAAAGAAAAAAAGATAAGCGCACTTTAAGATTCGACTCGCGAGAGGTCGTCCTCATCGCCTTGGCGCAGTGGTCACGTGTGGCGGCGCAGAAGCAGCGGGATTGATCCGCATGCTACTCGCTGACTGTCATTCGAATGGCCGTGTTCGAAGAAGACGAATCGTCCTCGGGGCGGACGAGGCCTCGGCCTTTCCGCCCCTTCCGGAGTCACGAGGAATATCTCTATGCCATGAAAGAAGATTTGGCCGAATGGTTGCAAGCCCTGTACGACCTGCCGGTCACTGCGGACGATTTCATGGACCGACTGGAGACCGGTGTGGTGTTGTGCCGGCATGCAAACCGCGTGATAGCCGTAGCTAAACGTCGCGGCCGGACATTCGACGAGCAGTGCCGGGAGGTGGTGTACAGGGCCGAAGTCCAGCCGGGCACTTTCCACGCTCGTGATAATGTGCACAATTTCATCGCCTGGTGCAGGGGCGC
Organism: Latrodectus hesperus; assembly: GCA_037975125.1. NCBI lineage: Eukaryota > Metazoa > Arthropoda > Arachnida > Araneae > Theridiidae > Latrodectus > Latrodectus hesperus. The sequence continues at coordinate 48,406,523 of CM075853.1, forward strand.
CCTGAAGATCAAAGAGTGCTTACTGTTCGAGACCGACGATTTGGTGATGAGGAAGAACGAGAAGAATGTGGTGCTGTGTCTGCTGGAGGTAGCCCGCCGAGGTACCAAGTATGGTATGCCGGCGCCCCTGCTCGTGCAAATGGAGCGCGAGATCGACGCAGAGATTGCTGCCCACCGAGACGAGCCGAACGGAGAGTCCCGGACCCCGCCGTCGTCCCTCTCTCTCCGCGGGGACTCGGACGAAGGGGGCCATGAGGCCGACGACGATTCGGAATCGGAGCCCCTCGCGACGCCCCGCCAGCCGCAACTGCCCCAGCAACAAATTGTCACCAACGATCTCCGATCACTCCATGAGCGGGTAAGTCCACCCCAATCTTTCTATCACTTTTTGCTTGAAAATATCCCCGTGAAAAGGAAGCCCTGTCAATTTTCCTCTCCCCCCCATGCGAGGTTTTCTTTTCGGCGCATGCTCTCTCCTTTCAGGGAAGCGACATTTACACCTTTCGAATGTTAAGCTTTGCTAAAATGGGTATTCTTTCTCTTTTGCTATTGCCTATTAAATTTTACCATAGTAAATATTTTCATACTGCAATTTCATCTAATATTTTAAATTATAATTTGCATTCAGTAAATTCTAAAGTAAATAGTGCTTTTTTGAGAATTATAATTCAAGGGTAATTACTGCTCATTTCAAGGACAAGCTCCTGTAAACATAGGACGTTCCCTTTGTAAAAAGTCGGAACAACTCCTCATGTTTTTAAATAATAAAATCATTACATATGAAAGTCCAATATTTAATCATGTTTATGAACAGGTACAAAAGTGCTATTTTTTCTGAGGAACTAGTTAAAACCAATTAGTTAATAATTTTCTACATTAAAGGAAAGATACAAGAATTCAAAAGGAAAATCCTAGCTTCGCATGTTTGCATGTATTTTATCCTTAAGAACATACGTACCTTTTATTTTTAAAATTCTGTTTCTATGTTCTTAAGTTGGTACATTTTAGATATAATTTGTGGTTAACTAGTCATATATTAAATCAATAACATCTATATTTAATTATATCCAAAGAACAGATTTTTAAACGAAATTAGAACAAAGTTTCTTGTAATGCTCATTTACATTTTTTGTTTTGGAAAAATTCAAAGTGTAATAAATGTGTACCGTAAAATAGGAATTCATTATCATATTTTTGATGAACTACTTTTTACTTATATTGCATGAAACCTGATACTAATTGTTAAATTAGGATATATATATAATTTCATACAAAGCATCTACTCATATATTGGAAATTATATAATAATCCATTTCAAAAGCATTTTTTTAAAATTAAGTCACGCGTTTCTAACTTGTTACTACATTTGAATCAACTGTAATTAGAGGTTTTTTACACAGCCATAAAAATTAAGTATATTTATAAATTTCCCAAAATTATTTAAAATTGCTTTTGCATTACCTTTAAGATAATGTAATAAGTATAATATCTGTTAAATTAACAAAGATAAATGCATTAATATTTAATTCTAAATTAAGAAAAAATTTCATATGAATATGAAAATCAATGCATTTCATCATAGTGATTTTGACTAATACTATGACTAAATAGTAGTAACGTATAATCGATAGAAAAAGGGTGTAAATATGCGTCATACTAACCTTTTCTGTTCTAGACGTATTAATGATTTTTCTGTCTGCCGGACAACAAGACTACCCTAGTTATTTATAGACAGTCTGTCTGCCGGACTTACGTAATCCTTTCCTCCCTTAAACTCATCGAAATGTTACATCTAAACCAATTTATTATTTAAAAAACAAACTTTTGAACGAATGTGGTTTTTAAAAGAAACATATCATTATTTTATTTATATAGTTAATTAAAATTATAAACTCATATTGATATAATTTCCTAATCTATTTTTTTACATATTTATCTAAAATGTTTTTTTGAAACAAAAGTATTTTTAAACATAATAAAAAATTTAAATTGCATAATAAACTTTTTATGTCAGAAATTCTAAATTTTTTTCTAAGTTAATTTACAGATGGTTCACTTTTTTAAGTAATAAATAATATGTGACTAAATATTATTATGTATATTTAATACACTTTCTTACAGGAATTTTCCCATTTTTTTCTTGGACTTTCGTTTTCAAAACTTAAATTATCGAAATAGAAAATCGGAAGTAAAGGAATGTCGAAAATAAGGTGAAAATGGAACTAAATAAATGTCTTAGTTTAATATTCTTTCTTTCTCCTTATATATATATATATATATATATATATATATATATATATATATATATATATATATATATATGCCGTGTAAATGGGCACTTTCAATATTTTTTCATTCATTTTTATATCACATATGTTCGATTTTTAAAAGTAAGCGAAACACCTGTTAATACCAGACTTCAAATATTGTTTATTCATATTTCTGTATTTTCTGACATTTCATGTCAAATTAAAATCGTCTGCGACGTTACACCGACATTAAACATCAAATTACATATTTTTCTTAACCTTCTGAAATAGTTTTTAAAATAACTTTTATTATTCTTTCCTTTAAAATTTATTGTAAATGATTTGTTTAATTTAAATTTACTGTTATTTATTCTTTAATTCATATCTATTTATACCCTAAATAGAATTTACCTTTATTTTGCGTGTAAATATATACAAAAATAGTATTAAAAAAATATAGTTATTTTTATGAAATACTTTCAACCATTCTCTACTTTACACGTTTAGAATATTTTCCCTTTATAAAATTTAAGCAGTTCCATTTACCCAGTTATTCATGTGAATAACCATATACAATCTTAAAGATTAAAAAAGCAGAAAAACAAGATATCAAAACAAACGACAAATAAAATTCTTTGTTTTATCTTTTTCTTTCTGTTAAACTGATTGACCGCATATCGTTTCACGCTGTGATGAACCATTTTTCCTTTCCTTTTTCTCTCACCAAGTTGAATGCTGGTATTTACATCCAAGAGAAACAACGCGTTTAGTTAGCTGCTATTTTCACGGCTTTAATGATGATGGAGGCTGCCCATTATATTTCCTTCCTGTTTACACCCTTATGGAAGGAAAAAAAATCAGATGAATGTTATATGATCTTTGAGATAATGTATTTTATTTAAGTTAACTCACAAAGAGTTTTTGTTTATAAAAATTACACTTTATGTGTTAAAATATTTGAATAATTGTGATATGATTTTATTGGTGCATTTTTTTTCGTTGATATTGATGAGAATATAATAATGAAATTTCAGATATCTGATTACTGCTTCTGTGTCACCAGTAATTTATTTATATTTGGAAAAAATAATGGAATTGAACTTCTTTAACCCTAAACAAAAATAGATCCATACTGAGACAATTTAAAGTGAAATTTTAGATTTGCGTGTTTTTGTTTGATAATATATTTATTCAAAATTAGGTCAGCATAAAGATTTTGCAAATAGAAGAGAATTTTCCGTATCCAAAATTAAAAGTTATACTTATAACTATGAAAAATAAAATGTTTATGATTAAATAATAAGCAATATATATTGGATTTTTTCATAAAAAATAATTATTTAATTAGATATTTTTTATTTGTAATAATAATTTACTTATTGAACTGAAACAAAATTTATAATTACAAGAAGACAAATACAAAATAAAATAAAGAACAAATAGCATATAAGCATAAAAATATAATTAAAAACAATTGAACAAATGTTAGTTACTATAAACGAAAAGTAAAATTTTTATTCTTTTTCTCAAACACATATATTTATTATTTTCCAGTTGATTTGGCATTTATTCATATATTTTTTTATTACTGTAGGAATAAGAATATTTTTCTCTTTCTCATACTATATAGTATATATCAAGTTTTTATGTTTTTTTTTTATTTCTGGGAGTGCCTAGCGAACATTTTTTTTATTCGAGGGTGAATGATGAATTCATATGATGTTCTTTGTAAGGAAGAGGGAAATATTGTACCTTGGAAATTTCTTTTATAGCTAAAAATGTCTAGAATATATTAAATATTTATCTCAGATATCCTACATCTTATGCATTAAACAAATTACTTGTCTGTATTAGATTGTAGTTTAAATCTAAGGAAAGCGTTTTCTGTTCAATTTTGGATAGTGTATACCTGGGCTGTTCTGAGGGAGCCCCCCATGATTAGGTTTTTTATATTTTAAATAATTAATTTTATGTTTAAAAGCCACACGCAAAAGTTTCTTACACACGTTAAAATTTCTTTGCATAACGTTAACTTATAAATAATATATTACGAAAAATAGATTTTAAAATTTAATTATATAATTCCTATATAATGAAAGTGTATGCCTTTAAGATAACTATTTTTTTAAAAATTTGTTGTAAAATTAGTTAAAGCTGTCATTTAAGTCTGAAAAAATAAAAATGAAAATTTTTATAGAAGCCACATTTGACTCATCATAAAATTGCATTTGCTAACTTTTGGTATATGCATTAAATTTCTACTGACTGAATAAGAATTTTACATTATTTCTCTTGAAATATTCAGTATTTATATAATTCATGGTTTTTTAAAATTTTATTTCGTATTGATTGGTTATATAATTCTTGGGGCCTTAACTCAATTTGATATAGATAGGTATTTATTAGACTTCCATGTTTTTGTAAAATTATACTGAAAGAAATGTTTTTTTAATGAAATCAGTAGCATTTAATTAGTGTAAGTAATTTTTAAAATAAATAATTTTAAGTAGCTTTCATTTGTTTTTTTATAATGTCATACGTTTAGTAATCATTTCATAATATGGGTTAAAAACAAAATTATAGGAAAAGGGTCAACAATGGCACACCCACTGGGCACCCCTCTATATAAGTTTCCATCACTTCCGGTCCTTGTAGTGCTTAAATTGGTAAAATATCCTAGTAGCAGCAGTGCATTAGAAATAAATAATGATAATATCACAGGAAAGGCTAGCCCTTAATAAATTGCAATCGTTAAAATATATTCTTAACGAGGTTTTTACGAATACTGCTTAGACAAATTACATGTCTTTATTAGACATGTAATTGTTATTAGAGAACATCATATTCAAATATTTATTTTTGAAAACAATTTGTATGTTTTTAAATATTTTATAATAATGAAATAAATTAGATTTATTTATTAAATTAAACTTCCACAGGGCTAAAGTTTCTGTATGAGTTTCTGAACAGATACAAAATTTTTTGATTTTGATGAAAAAATAAATTTTGACAAGATTTATCCTCTGATTTACAGATTGATTTTAATGGGAAATCAACTGTGAAATCAGAACTACTCGTTTGTTGCAATTTCCTGACATTTAAAAGCTTTTCGTGCTTCTAGTTAAAATAATCTTTTCACACATGAATGCTAGCCGATAAAAATCTATATCCCACAGGAAGATAAAATTAAATTTTTTTCTATTAAATATGTCTTTAATTTATGTTAAAAAAATATTGAAGTTTTCCTAATTTTTTTTAAGATTAAATAACTTTTGTGTTAATAAAGCTTAAATAATCTAATGAATAAACTATTACTTAAATAATTGGGAAACTACAAAATATGTATTCGTTTGTTGTAACTAATTTCCCATCCAGATTTGGATTATATTCACGCATTTGAATGAAGAATCTGAAATTTTAAAAGTGTCCACTCCAGCATGTCAACCCCTATGAGGTCAAGGTTGTTCCCATATGTTTTCTTGACCGAGGGTCTGGGAGTTCAAAGCATATGTTCCGATTATGTGGTAAGCCTAACGCGAAATTGTGTTACATATATTTTTGGTTATTTTTTGTGGTTCGAAGTTTTTTAACAAAACCGTCAATTATGAGTCATAAGGCAGATGAAGAGATCTGAACTATTATCTTTTAAACTCCCACTACCACCACCATTAGCCTTTATTAATTTAACTAACTGACGTGTCTCAAATTGACAGGTTGAGGCTATTTATAAACTCCAGTCGTGAGTCATAGGGAGAGTATAATGATATCATTTTATTATCATATGACAGAATAAGTGAGTATAAATAATTATATCGAAAGCTACATAATATCAGGAGTTAGTTAAAAAAAATAAACCAAGGGAAAGATATTACTGCATGTTATTTCTTTATTTCCAGAACTCAAGCTATGTTTTTAAGCAAATGCAAGTAATCTAAATATAAATAAACAAGTGTTGATTGTTGACAACATTTACTGCTGTTTCTTCCCAAACAAAGTGGGATATTCTTCTAAATCCAACATGTTTACTGATAAAGCGGAAATGGTATTATCAGTACATGCTAATCTATTTGTCTCTTATCGCAAAAACATGCACTAAAGTATTTTTGAAGTTCCCTATACAGCAGACGATTTCCCAACTTGCAGGTGATATTTCAAAACTAAAGGCCAAATTTAAAATAATTGCTTCATTCTATTCTAAGATAATTCAATTATTTTACTGCGGATTACACACACTTTCTATTGTAATAAAGGAGTTTAAATATTGATTAATGTATAACGAAAATGAAAAACATTACTGCGACAGAAATTAAACGAAGGAGAGATTCCATTTAAGGCATATAAAAAAGCAAGTTAAATAAATATGAAACAATTTATAGAACTATCGTCGTAAGTATTTAAAATAAAGTGAAAAATCTTAAAACTCATAATTTCACCCCCTCACAGTTCTATCATTTTTATCACACTAAAGTTTATTTTACTGGTTGTTCTTTAAAATACTGTAAAACGTTTTTCTCTTAATAAAAATAAACATTCTTCTTCTATTAATTTCTGTTAATTTTCTTGATTTGCTCATTTTATTTATTTAAAATATTTCCTTAAATATTTTTTTGTTGAAAATAGAAGTAAAACACATTTTATTCAAGTAAGTGCGATGTTAAATTAATTTGTACGAATTCCATTCTATTAGGGCTTCCCATCAATCATACTATTTTTTTAGGTATATATGACAGTTTTGAATTCTTATTCACTGAAACGTAACTTTAAACAAATAACTTGATTTATGGATTAAATTTAAAAAAATTATGCTACATGTTTTCCTTGTTTATGTATACAGATAAAATTAGCAAATTCTATTTGCAATTAAAATTTTATTTTGTAAATTTATAGTATTTATTTATATTTTTAAATTTTCAAGAGCCTATACTTCAATGATATCTAAATAATAATATTAAATAACTAAAACTAACTGTAATCTAATAAAATGCTTATATATATATATTGAAAATATTTTATAATGTAAATAAGCTGTTCAGTCTTTTGTACTTTTATGCATTTATTTTTCAATTAATGAAATAAATATTATTATATACACATTACTAATATCACATATTTTCAGTTTTTAGTGATAATATAATCGTATATTACATGAGGTTTTACTTTAAATCCTAAAACTTCTGGCGTTGAGATGTTATTAAACAACTACTTATTACGAAAGTTGACAGCACATAATATGATGACAGTCTTTATATCAAAAAATTATCAATTTTTTAAACGTCCTTCGGCGAAATGTAAACCTGTATGTCTCAAGTTTTCTTCTTATCAATCAGAAAAGTATACTATTTAGCATAGATTAATAAAATTTTAAGGATAAAATTAATCTTATTTAAAAGACAAAATTGTTAAAAATTCAATTCTCACTATTAAAGTAAACTATTTAGTTTTTATTTTAATAAAAATTCTTAATAATGAAATTAATTACTCTAAATCATTAAATTTATTTTCTCAAAATTTTTTTCTGTAAAAGTATTGAAATTTTTGGAATTCTATATGTTTCTATTAAACTGTTCAGTAAAAATGATTCGAATTACAACAAATTAATTCAATATTTTAATTTTTGATAATAAAATGAAGAAACCTCTTTATATCTTTTACCATATATATATGAAAAAGATAGTTCTGAAGAAAAGTTTCTCTAATTTTGTGCAATTGAATATCATATTTTTTTAATTTTAAGCTGTAATTTTACCTTTAAATTTTAGATAAGTATTTTAGACACTCATTATTTAAGATCTACACTCAAAAATTTATACGATATTTTAAAATATAATACATTATCTTAAATTATTTGATAAACAACTTTAAAATTTACATTTCAAAATAGATAAGAGTATTCTTTAAAATAAAAATTTTACAATATTTTGTGTTTAAATTTTGATAACTTTTATGTGAGTTTTCAAACACAGAGTCAACTGCATAAACATTTCCAGTACTTCTCTTTCTGAATTAGTCTATTAGATACATATATGATTATATAGTAAAAATTTAATAAACAATATTTTGAAGCCTTATTAACACCTAATGTGTAAAAAATTACATATTTTTTCAAACACACTATTTTTTATTCAATCACTAATTGAGTATTTCTTTAACAATAAAAATAACAAACAATTTTCTGATTAATTTTTGTGCATTTTATGAAACATCTTAATATTTACAACTTCAATAATAAGTATGTTGTTTACTATTCAAAAGCAAATACAAAAAAAATCTATATATTAATTAATAATATATTTTTTAAAGAATTTATTGAAAATCAATATAATGGATTGATTATATTTTTATTATTTTCAAATTATTTTTCTGCAGTTAGGAATTTCCCTTTTATTATTTGTTTTAGTTATATTTTTTCCACTTTGAAGATAAATGAACTTATATCACAATATATTATTTATTTTTTCACCAAGAAAAATATTGAAACGATAAAAAATGTATAATTTATGATTGTGAACATACTTCGTGACCAGAAATGACTTATGATTTGCATAAGGCTATAATCAACGCTAATCAACTCAAGCAAGAAATGTCTTATGTTTTATAATAACAGTTTATTTAATGGACAGTTCTGGAACTATGATTTGCAAATTCTACGCGTCATTAGACATCTTCATCTTTTGTGCAAGGACATTTTGAAAGTCTCCCATTTATTTTATGTTTTAGGAGTTTAAAGTTTTAAGAAAAATACTTACTAGAAAGTTGCTTTGTTTATTTAAAATTGTTCACTGATTAAATTTGCTGAAAATTTTTGAGGGAAACTCAGAAGAGAGTAATGTTTTAAGTTTTCGTTGTGAAGCCAAGATTTAAATTTTTGACTTTCTTTTATTTTGTGAATTATTTTAATGTAAGTTTTCAGAACATAAACTGAGAGGTTAATAATTGCTGGTAAAATAATTATTTTATTTTATAAAATTGATTTTTTTTATAATCCTTTAAGTTTTGTTTGTAAAAGCTGAGTTTGATAATTTTATTTAAAGAAACTTCAAAACTCTATTATAATGATATTAGTAAATGTGCTATATTAATGTAAATAAAACTGGTTTTCTGTTTTGAAATCATAAAATCATATCGTGTTAGTTAAACATGTAGAAAATACTAACTTAATAAGGATTTTAAATAAATTTGACAATTCCATAATAATCAATGCAATGTTATTTTAAAATAAGGGAGACAATTCTCATATTAAGCCAAGGATTGCTATAGGTCAAAGACCATCATGTTGATAGGAACAGGAATATAAAACTTCACAGGAAGTAATATTTCTGTACTGATATAGTGGAAATAGTAATTGGCGAAAATGTTCGTTTCTCGATCGTGGTTCATTGTTTTAACTTGCATGTCCCAATATAATCAAAGAATTGTGTACTTTTAGAAGTATTTTGAAGAACACTATATGTTCAGAAAATTGTTGTTTCAAGCAGAAAACTCCTGAAAGTATTTTATTAAATTTATTACAAAATATTTTATTGCATTAACGTAACTTTTGGGTTATTTAAATCTTATTTTCATTTAGATGAATAATTAATTAGGAAACAACTTTTGGTAAACTTAAAATAGCCTAATATTTTAGTTTTATTAATGGCGCTCATCTGCTAGCCGTTATTAAAATTGAAATTTTAAAATTGTTTTATCTGTGATATTAGTTTATCTGATATAAAATTGTATTTTAAATGAAGCATCAGTTGTTCCACTTAGATAAGTAAATAATTATCTGACATACATAAAAATGCTTTTCTTAAAAATAATTGGTTAAGGTTGTGTTATAAAGCATATTTTTATGTGAAATGAAATACTTGTGACATTGGAGCTGTTCACTCTTTTTACTCATTTTTCTTTGTTTACAATTTTTACTCTTTTTATCAAAATTTCTCTGTTACTTAACTAGAAAAAAATCATTTTTAGCTTTAAAATTTAATAACTTCATTATTATAGAAGAATTTTTTTTTAAATTTCTGTCACAAACATGCCCTATCATTAGTCATTTCTGCCAAAAAAAATATTCTTTTGAAAGTTTTTTAGCCCAAATGTATAAATAGAATTTAAATATCAATTCAGATGAGAATACTTTTGTTTCAAATAGCCCTACTGGAAATTTTTCTATTAAATATTATTAAGATATTTCTGCCTTTTATTTTTCACTATAAAAATATTTATATTAACGTAAAAGATAAAATAGTTTTTATAACTTTGGCATTTTGTTTTTCAATGATATTTTAGTTGATAAAAGATATTTGTACTTTTTTATATCAATATATTTTACTTTTATGGCTTTTCAATTTTTATTTTTAACCAGGTTTTCCCCCAGTCAATTTTAATATGAATTTTTATTGAAAATTAACATAATAATCCGATAAAATATTTTTATACAACCAGCTCCCTGAAATACTTAATATAATTTTTTTCAAATGCTTATAAGCGTTTACAATGAATTAAGTGAAATTACTTTATAAAAAAATAAATTCCAGTGAAACAATTTATTAGTCCTGTACAATTTATTCCAATAAAATTTTGCAGTATTTTGATTGAGAATAATTATATTTCTTTATTTATGTTTGTTCTGTATTATGCATGAGTTCCAATCTAAATCCTATTTCAACACTTTTGCGGATGAGCTTTGTGGAATTCGTTGTAATGAGAATTTATATTTAAATTAAGAGGGATTCCTTTACAATAAATATCTCATTCCAGTGGAATCACTGAAAAATTCAGTGAATCTTTTAATAAAAATAAAGTACGTTGATTTATTACACCTTTCTTTCATTTTAGATAGAATCTTGCAACCGAAATCAATTTAAGTTCAAAAAATTGTTATTTTTGAGATAAGTCAGCTTGTATAATCGGTGAATAAGAAACCTTATACTCTTGTCTTAGCATATAATCATCAGACAGGTGCCTCTCTCCAAAAACAACGAAAAAATCTATAATTTTTCCAAGAAGAGAGTGATGACTAGATTTCTTGGCTAGATAAGGGCGTCTCGCGTGCCAGTGCCCGGTATCTGGCGACGATGGCGACGTCAGATAGCAAAGGACGATAATGCGCGTTAATTTTCACATCCGTTTTGCATTCCTCCTTCTCCCACTTTATTGATAAAGAAAAAAGGGGCGAATAACACCCAACTACTCTGTCCGTTCGTCCTTCGCGCAAGGTCGTCGTTTCTCAAGGAACATTCCTCAGAAATGAAGGACCATCAGATCCGCTTGGTAGGCAGAAAGAAAACACTGTCTTGGTCGGCATGGCAACGAAATTGGACAGAAAAACTCAGCCCCGTGGTGAGCTAAAATCTGCAACTTTTAAATTATGTGCTTCCTGTTGACCATTTGGCGAATTTGAGGCAATATTCTTATCGATTTCCACTTGTATACGGTTATTCACTTGAGCATGCCATTTTCCTGAGAATAATTTTAGGTATAAGAATGTGGAAGAATTTGTTCAATTAAAATGGTCTGTCATCCGTGATTATTTGCATAACTAAACATATAGAAAGGGCATTACACCCAATTATGTGTCATATAGCTTCTTTTGTTTCATTTGCAATTATGTTGCTTTTATTTATATATCAACTTGATGATTTCTGCGCAGTACTAGATATTTTTATTAGCGAATAATATTATCCATTTACCTATAATGAAAAGAAATTCCTCAAAAACTGATTCATAAAAAATGGAATCACATATTTTTTCAGAATCATCTAAAGAAAATGTCCTACAAATTAAAATTTAACGTATTCTTTAGATAAACGATTCACTTTTCCATATTCTTAAAAAATTAGCAATGATTTAATATAATAATAACAACAAAATATGAAATAAATATAAAAGAATAATTATATTATTTATAATTGAGGAAAATATTATATTAATAATTTTTATTAATTTTCAAAAATAAATAAAATTATTAAGTATGTATTTTTAGAAATTATGATAACTATTAATTCTTTAATTTATGATTTTTTTTAATTTAACTGACGGAATATATAATAGTTTGTTAGAATTTAGTTAAATGTTACAATTATTTATATCGCATATTAATGAAATGATTTTTATGAAATTTTACATTTAAAGGAATGTTCAAATTTTAAATAATTATATTCTTTTAATGATTCAATGTTGAGACCAATATCAATATTGGTATTCAATAGTTTTATGGGGCAGCATTTGAAATAAAAAATATAAACGGAAAGTTATTGTATAACCTAGTTAAAAGTATTTCATACCCAAAAAACACGCTTATTTCTTCACTGAAAATAGTAGTAGCGATAAAACACAATGAATGAATAAACGATGAAAAGAAATAGATGAAATTTGCATACACCTACAATCTGAAGAACGAACTAAATACCATAGAATATACTGATTTTATCTTTTATCAATCATACCATGCTTCCTTTGGCATCAATAAATAAAATTATATTTCGCACACAAATTCTTTCATTGCTTATGAATGTTTATTTCAGGACAATTGTAAATAATGTCGAATTACGATGACCTATTAAAATTGGCGCTGAATCCCAGACTATTTCTCACAAAAAAATTGGAAATTTAGAAGTTGAAAAATCCATTTAGTTAAACAATTCACATCGTAAAATACATGATTTAAACTTCCTTATGGTTAGTTGGCATCTGTGTCTCGTTGCATCATGTTTACTTCTTTAGATTTGGCTTAAATTTATTCCTAAACTTTTTTTCTCTTGTATTTTACCAGCAAAATTCGTATTATAAACGAATATGTTTCGAAATACTCGATTTTATAAACATTCATTTTTTGGTTTTTAATTTATACATCTTTTTAGATTTAATTTTTCTGGAAAATTAAAACGATAATACAAGTTGAATTAAAGAATGTTATTTTATCCTATAAAATATAATGTATTTTATAGGTTGGAATACCATTGTTTTATATAATTTTCATATAAATTTAAATTTATTAAAAATTTTGTAACTTATATAAAATGTATAATCTTTTATATAAAAATTTTAAAAATCAAATTTTCATATTATAGAATAAATAATAGAGAGAGTATCCTCCTTATTACTATTGAAAATATACCCAAACAGATAGAAATAATTCATATTTGTATATTTTATTATTATTTTAATTACCATTCAAATTTTAATTATGAGCTACAGTATAAATAATTAAAAATCTCTGTTGTTGTTGCTTGTGACACTTGGACAAGCCAAACTCGCTATGCCTTTGGCAGTGCGGATTAAGTCAAAAGAGAGCGTCTTTCGTTTGGATCAGAGCACCACGAAGGTGAAAACACGACTTGGCTCTTTTTAAGGTGCCTCGTAATTTTGAACCACGATCAGGTGACGAGGTCACATCTGAGCAGGCACCCTCCTCTCCACATCCACGCCACACCAGCGGAAGGACTTTGGATGTCATATATTAATGTGGACACGTCCCCAACCCACGGAGCTCCAGCAATCCAGTGAAGGAGAGTACACCGTGGTCACCCTCCCAACTACTGCCCGCGGCAAATGATGTTTCACTTTGCTGAGCTTACGGGAAGCGGTGTGAAGCTACTGAGCCTCTGGAGCTCTTAAAAATCTCTAAAAATGGTGTTTATTTATTTATTTTTTATAATTTTCATGCCATCTAGTCAAGCGATACTTCTTAAAGAATCCATCTCTGACCCAAAATCAGTTTGTAACCATGTGACAAGCGATGCGAGCCCCTGGGTCAGTGTGAAGTTTAGAACAGCTTAACTAGGAGAGTGGTCACCACTCTCTTAGTTAAACTGCTCTGTCATTATGAGCTGTTAAGACGGTTAATTCCACATTTCTGTTCGGGTGCTGATAAGTGTTAATCTACTGTCCGAGTCTTGGTTCCCGTTATAGAGCGTGTCTGAGGTCTAGCAAGATCAGAAACGGTTCAGTTAATTGCTTCCTTAACAAAGTTATGCATCTCTTCAACAGGTGATAGGGCCCTCTAATCCGAGGTGATGGGAAAAAAATTAATCTGAAAACAAATGAGAAAACAATCTTTATGAATATTATGATATCATTCCTTTTGATAATTAATATGATTGTAAAATGATTATCGAAGGAAAATTTTCAGTTAAAATAAAAATTATACAAGTAAATATGAATTAATTGTATTTCTTGTGAGTAAATCTCTCTAACGTTTTTCCTGAAAAATGCATTATTTGCTTGAAAAAAAATATTCCGGTAAAAACGTTCTCAAAACATTCCATATTTCATAAATATATCCAGCTCATTTGAGATCAAACAACTCTGCTGATCCTCGATACCGACGACACTATTACTGTATTCAGTATTTCTGTTGCATTGAATTATTTGTAATCACTTAAAAAGTCAATTTTTTAGAAATATTATTTTATTCTAATTCCAAATTATGTAAGACAGTTGATGCTAATATTTCTTAAATTTCAAATGAATCAACATATTTAACTTCTTTGAATTAATGTTACTATTGCATTCAAGATGGATTTTTTTAATAGAAGTAGAGAAAGGTTTTTCCATGTTGCACTATAGGAAAAACTTTTTATCAGTCTGATAACCATATAGAAAGAAGTAAAACAATTTCAATATTCCCTTAGTTAATAATAGCTTATATCGAACTGTGGTCTTCTATTTTTTAGAACATAATTCTATGATTTGATCGCATTAAGCTCTGAAGATAAAAGTTTCAGTTTTAATTTATTTTTGAAAATTTTCAGAGAGAGAATTCTTTATTTGCTACACGTGAATGTATATAATTCCTTGTAGACGAAAAGTCTCCCCAAAAGACAAATATACATGGAAAACTAAACTTTTGTATTTACTGGAAACTTACTGTCTGATTGTCTATGCAGGAACAAGAACTATGCTATGTGTGAGTGAAAGGTTTCTTATTATTCATATTCTTCCCGACGTATATTCAAGCATCTATTTCCGCTACCATCATATTGAAATTCTTACCAAATGATACAAGTTATATTATTTTCCGTGATTTTGTTACTTAATCCATATAATTTTTTTACTGTAAGCTCAGTTTCATTTATAGAATTTAAACCGTACAAAATTGCTGGGGCATAAATAAACCGCTTATTATTTTCAATAACGTTTCCAAAAACGTTCTGATATTAGTGATCATGGGATAACATGAAGTAATAATCAAGTATTGATAAAGGATTCGATGGAACCGGTGAACTGCCAAACTTTTGCAACAGAAGTTCATGGCTCTTCTGTTTGCAAAAGTTCAAATAGCGGCGTAGCTGACCCATAAAAGTTGGCTGTTATGATAGGGAAAAAAGATTGCAATTGTGTCGTTTAGAAAATATTTCCGTCGATTTTTTTTTTCATCACAAAAAATCAGCTTTGTCGGTGTTGGCAGACTATCAGAACAACTGTTCTTAAACTTGTTTAAAATGGCTACTTATGTTGATATGTACCGCTTCAATAAACATGGACTGAAATTTATTCAGTTCCTTCGGCAGATATAAAAAAGTAATTCTGAACACTGTTGATATAAGATATTTTAAGCTTTTTTTATGTTATGAAATTGATAAAAATAATAAATTTATTTATTATGCAATTTGTTTATAAAAATCTATTCGCAAATGTTTCTTCTAAGCAAATTGCCATTGTAAATTTATTCGTCATTCATCATTTATCATATTGACATTTACGAAAAACACATATTTCTCTTGACATAATTTTTGATGGATTTCTCATTAAAAAATGTCATATATAATTTATTATTTGAGGATTTATATTTTTTTATTTTTCAATAAACTAATAATCGTATCAATTTTATTTAATCAAATTTATTTCGTAGTTGTTTTTTCAAATTTAACATATTTCAAAAATTTATGCCTTTAATATTAATGGTCATAATAAATTGATAAATATTATTGTAATTTACTTACGAACAGTTTATTTTTTTCCACGTTCACTTTTGAATTCAAACAGACGTTTAAATTTTTTATATAAAAAATATCAGGAGGTTACATTATTTAACTTACTTTAAACTTAGAATGATCATTAGTATAAGTACTTATTAAATATTTGAGTGAAAAAGTTTTTATACAGAATTATTTTGAGTGATCACCATTTCTTTCAAATTTATATCAATTTTCCCATTGAAATATTTTACATTGAAATAAAAATGTAAAATATTTCTCTGGAAAACATTGCAATTAAATGATAATCTTAAATTAATTCTTAAAAATGTATAATTTTCATAATAGTTTGTAAGCTGGTTGGATAATTTTAATGGTATTACACTTAGTTATTCCGTCTTAGTTCACCGATTAATTGGAACAATTTGTAAAAATAAGATCCATGGTCAGATTGTTTAATAGCGAAAAAAATTGGTTCACATTTTTTATTATTCCTGGAGTACAAAATGATTTATTTTTACTTAATAATGGTAATAGAATTATCTTTCTTGACCACGAACACAAACAGCACGATGGTAAAATTTTGTTTTTGTAGCATACAAAAATTTCTTATAGATTTTAGTTTCTGTATGATTTCCTTTTCTAAAAATTGTTAATATTAAATTGATAATTTAAAAGAAAATGAAAAAATACAAAAATTATTGGCAAATATGGTGGAATAGTCGGACTATTTCAAACAGATACTGAAAAACCACCATAATGCATCGGAATCACAATAATTACATCGTACATCTAAAAAGATCTGATACTTTTACTCGTTTTTTATACAACATCCATAGTAAAAATAAGGCTTAATTTGTGCTGTAGAATGTATTGTTAAGTTGCATATAATATATATTTAACAGTGTCAAAAGGAAGTGATTGATGCAAACAATCTAGTATCTAGAATGCTGACTTAATGTGAGCATCATAATATGAGATCAATAGCATTAATTAACATCTTACCTTCACCGCCTACTTATATTACTGAGGTAAATCAATAATCAATGATTCTGATACATGAATAATACAAAAGAAATCAGGTTTTGGAAAAGTAAATTAACCTGCGTAGGAAGTCGAATGACACGACATTGAAAATCTAATTAATGTTTCAATGATATTTATTAACTGGTAGGTGAACGGTCAATATTCCAATTTTCAGTTCAAAAGTTCGTCTCCCACCTTTTGTGTGGACATCAGTAATTGTTAATGACCCATTTTTATTTGTAAATTTTGACTGAATCCATCTCTCCAAAAAATTATCATAGTATAAAGTAAAAAGTACTTATAATTATGTATGATATATCATCAAACATATACATTTGTTTGAATATTTCTGTCAAAGCTGGCAAATTATTTTGGTGCAACACATATAATAATGGTTTGTAACAAGGAGAACTTTATTATTTTTTAAGAAATTTGTTATTATCTCATGCCATCAACTACATTCACTATATTTTTAATACCACACTCTACTCAATATCTCCAAATTTTACAAATTTTATAGTAATTTTTTAAAGTTTCTGTTGGTCTTGTCGTTACCCAGATGGTTAAAAAACATGAGCATAGCATTTATTGAACACTCAATATGAACACTAATTTACACTTTTTCTCTACACAAGCAAATATCCGTTATATATATATATATATATATATATATATATATATATATATATATATATATATATATATATATATATATATATATATATATATATATATATGTCATGCACTACACTTGGTAAATAAACTGCTAAGCGGACTGGAACACTAAAACCGATTTGTCTCTGTGTTCCACCCCTGGCAACGAACGAAAACAGAAATTCTTGATTACAGTTATTTGTCTGATTTTTACTTTCATTATCCCAAATTATTGTATTGAAATTAAATGCATTTAACAGAGACGATTCTATTAGTGAATTCATATATTTAATTGTCATTTTTATCGTTATCAAAATTTCATAAGGAAAAATTAATGCGCTAAAATCACTTATTTCATCTGTTAAAAAAATTGTAGTTTGAAGAATTGAATACACATACAAAGTAATAAATTGCAGTCTATACTATATACAATTTTTCTTCATACCTTTTAAGGTTGCAAACATAACATGTTTCTTATGTTAACAGTTATAATTCATTGTTAAGAATAAACATAAAGAAATTTTAAAAGGCATTTTTCTTGTCATCTAATTTTTAAAAATATATTATTTTAAGTGTTCTAAAATGCTAATGCTGAGTGAATATTAAAATTAACAATCAGGAATGAAATAGAAATCCAATAGATAATTATTATCCCTTTATTTTGGATCTAGAAATATTATGTTATATGTTTGCTGTACAAGTTATATGATTTATTACGTTAGGTAGTTCTACAGGTTTTGCTGATAGCAATAAATCATGGGACTTTCCCTGCAGTAAATAATTCAGGGTAGTTTACCGTCTTGGATGGTAGGAGGTCAAAGTGGAAATCGATAGACGATAAAAGGGTGTACATTGGAAAGGAAGGAAAAGTTTTCTTTGGAAGAATCTCTTTTTCTGTATATAAAAGCTCTCCGTATGATTTTATTTGATTTTGAATGATGTAAATATCTGTATACTCTTGATCATTTACTTTATTACTGTTCTTGATCATTACTGTATACTCATGATATGTTCAATTAATCATTAAGATATGAATTCATTAAATTCTAACAAGTGAAATAATTATAAAAAAATTCATATTGTAATCAAACAAAATGATGTTAATAATTTTGATTAATCTAGCATGCTAAAAGAGTTTAATTTATTTTACATTTAAATTAAAACACCATACACAAAAGTCAAGTTATTTTATTATTATAATATAAGTAAATTCTGATATAACAAAACAACGTTATAAGTTTAAAACAGAAATGTGACTACATTAAATAATTTATGAATTTTCGTTTCTCTCTTAAAAATCCTCTTGAAAAAGAAATGAAGCATTTAGAAGTGCATGCATTTCATGTAGACACATTTTATCTAATCTGTGAAGAACATGTAAATGAAATTTACTTAATTTACAAGCAGATAACAATAGTTAAGTACGTGAAATTAAGTATAGATATGGATACTAGTTTAAATAACTTTTACTTTCCTTTTGGTTTAATTACTAATCGTTCCAATTCCAAAACTGTTGCAAATCCTTTTTTATCTGTTTTTCCTGTTCGTAAATCGTAAGCATCGATTTAACTAATCTTCGTGTGAGACAAAATGTGACGAGAAAATATTCAAAACAAATTCATTTTAGAAAGATCATTATTTATAATAAGTATTAATTTATAAATTGTTTGATTGATACACACATAACTTTTTTTAGTTTAAATATTCCAGCACTTGATGAAATGAAGAAAGTTTTAAACACAAAATTTCATTTCATTCTTAAAACCACATTTTCACGTTACTAAACTAATTAAACTACTCTAATTAATTACTAATTCGCAATGATATCTATGTAATATAATGGATTTTGTTACCTAAAATATCACAATAAAGAAAGCAAAGCAAAATAAAGGGATGACATTCAAATACAAGACAAACCATTACTATACGATTCATCCAGAGAAATAGGAATAATTCTTTGGCAGGAAATGTTGCAGCTCGACGATTCAAGAAACTCACTAGTTGTTCTTTAAATAATATGAATCTTAAGTAAAATTCGATCATTATTTTGATAAAGTTTCAAAAACACTAAGAAATAGAATTGATATTCTTCAGTGCTTTATTTTCATTTTATTCATTCAGGAAATTATAACCACTATTTCTGATTTGCTTCTTCAACAAGTCTCACTTAACATTTTGGTTCCTGAATTGTTTATGTTCTGCCGTTTACCACTTCGTAGTTTCATCATTTACCTTGAGTGGAAATATTAGGAGTATTTTAAACTGTAAATCTCAATTGAATTAGATGTTCAGTGCAGAAAATGATTATCATAGAACTAAACAAACCTCTCTTACGTCAAAAAACATCTTATTGTGATGTAAATATGTTATCGTTGAAGATTTCTCATAGCGCATATTAAATATCTGCAAATCTAATTATCAATTTATTGACTTCAAAACCAGATAAGTGATTAACAATTGCTTCTATGATTCAATACTAATACATCTTTATTCTAATCTTGATGCTTATATTTTATGTCTAATATACAAATCTTTGTTATTTACTTGTTTATTGTTTCTCAAATATTCGATATTCCCGCGATTCGTCTTTCTCTGATTTTTCCTTAGTTTACAAAGATATTTAGTGATCATTCCTAGCAAATATTTTAATCCGATTAATAAAATTTTCCCACGTTTTTTTTAAAAACTCTAAATTTCGTTAATCCAAACTAGTGAAAAATGATGTAGGAAGTTGTTCAAATGAATGAAATATTTGATATCCTAACAGCATTTCTAAAGACCTGTGAATGACTAATAATAATGAAATACAATAATAAGTGATAATAATTATATAGTAATTTATTTAGTTTTTAAATTATTAAAATTTTTACATTAAATTATAAAATGATTCTAATATTTTGTTTGTTTTAATTTTTTTAGATATATTCGTAACTGTTTCATTGACCTCATTTATTTAGCCACCATACAATTATTTTAATTTTCTTTCAATCATTTGTCTTAATTTTTAAAAGTCACACTTTTGTATCAATTAATCATTCTTTGCGATTTCAGGTTAAACTTTCATCTAGTAATTAATTAGGCTTTATCATTAGCTTAAATAATTTAGAGCTTACTATTTCACTTAGGTAATTACTTCTCACATAAAGAAGAAAATTTAACTCTGTTACACATTTTTAAAATTTAAAATATGGCAAAATATTCATAAATTTCTCGTCCACGTTTCTTTTTAAATATTTTCTGTTCACATTACTCTCATGACAGAGGAATTCTTATACAAAATATTATGTCCTTAAATGAAATTCTACTTTATGATTCACTTTTTAGTTTTTTAAGGTACTGACTACACTAATACGAATATAATGATGTTTTTCCAAAATAGGGAAAAGTGAGAAAGCGAGTCAACAACATTAAGCATGGCAATGAAAGTCATTAGTTTTGTGAAGGAAACTGTACATTTTTTTTTTTTTTTTTTTTTGCATTTGAATAAGGGTTGGTGAATTTTTCTTTTGAAAACATTTTAAAAAACAGCTAACACATTAAAAACAGCTAACACACAGTTAACACATTATTACAGCGATCGAATTTTCTTAATGTTTCTTCCAATTTCTTTCTGTATTAAAAAGGCTTACAAAATTTAAAAAAAAACTGTTATATTATGAATTAAACATATATCTTATTAAAAACATGTGCTTTTAATATCGTCGAACCAAAGTAATATTTATAAAAATGACATTTGATATGTAATTTAGTTAAAAATTCAAGAATAATCAAACATAGGCGGATCTTTTATGGGGGGGGGTTAACTACTTGAAACTACTGTAAAGTTTCATTGACTATTCTGTGTATTTGCCCTTCAAGAGGGTAACTCCTATTCATGTGTCATAGGAAGAGAGGAAACTTGTAAATTTCTCAAGCATCCACCTCTACTGACGAACATTCTAAACTCACAAGAGTAATATCTATTTCCCATTGTTAAACAATGTTTGGGATCAAAGTCGAAAATTTCTCTCTAAATAGCATAATTATTTTAATAGACCTTGATGAAACTTATTGACTAATCTTATCAAATTTAATAAAATATCTGTAAATCATTATTCAAGTCTTAAATAATTCCTTTTTTTTATTGTCATTGATGATAAATAACACCGTCATTTATGTGTTTTTCGGAAGAAATTTGAAACAGAAAAGGGAAAAGTGCATAATAGATGTTTTTGTAGTAACAAACTAAAAACATCTCTGCTCGATTAGTAACAAATTTGAGTTTTTGAATTTAATAGTACAATGTATGAGAATTTACTTAAAAAATAAACATTTCTATGTTATTTAAAATATGTACTTTTCTATATCAAAATCTACTTGAAATTAATTAATCAATTTTAAATAGACATTGTTCGTCCTTGTAAAAAGCACTAAATCCATAAGAGCAAACCCAATATAGTCTTCAAATTTTCCATTGTGATCTAATTCTTAAATTTTCTGCAAAAATGTTAGAAAGATATGTTAAACTTAAAACCACGAAAATGACAACAAAAGTTGAGAAATTGTGATGTAACCGAAATTTTGGTTTGTATGAATGATATATTTTGACTTTAAATTATTATAAATGCTTTATTTAATTAGGCTTGATGTAAAAATGAATCTGTTCTTATTAAGATTCTTAATTGTTTGCAATAAATTATTAACATCATATATGATATTAGTAAAAACTATTGTAAAGATTTAATATACAGATATAAATATACGTTTTACAAAATTAATAATTTTCGAATATTTATTTAATTTAATGTCATTTTTATTTTGTTGTATTTGAAATTCATAAGAGATTTTTAACCAGTAATTTTACATTGTTTTTTATTGTACAATTAAATTTGCTCTTAGAGCAAAAATCAAACAATTGTCTCAGATTGGAATAATGCCAGCATCATTTGAGAGGAAGTTTTTATTCAATTACATTAATTGAATAAGTTATATTCATTGTTAAGAATATGAAATTCATTGTTGTGAAATGATATTTTGATATCATGAATTTATTGATCAAGTAACGTATTGAAAACTAACTTTCAATAAGTTTTCTGAAAGACCAAGTTATATTTTTGTTCTGGTGTTTAAAATTTTGTTAAATGTTTAATCATGTTTATTAAATTATTGTCTTTATCACTTAGTTTAAAGAGACTTTATATATTCAAAGAAAGTTTTACTGTACAAATCACTTCTTAAATTATATTCTTAGTTAAATATTTTCTTAGAAAAGGAAATATTTAAAATATAATTTATGAATTGGGGGATGTCCTGGTATCCTAAAGTCATAAAATCATTTTATCTTTTACAAGCTTAAAGTTTGCTTATCAGGTTCTCCAAACACTGGAATATAATAAAATAGGAAGTAAACTTCCTGCTAAGCGTGACTTTTCAGCGTTTATCATCATTGCTTTACAATTTATATTCTAAATTATCTTCTTAAGTTTCCATTTCTTTTACATTTTTTATTCACTTTTTGATATTCTTTTACATTTTTTATCCACTTTTTGATATTCTTTTACATTTTTACATTTATTTTCTCAAAGTGAATTTTTCCTTTGAAAATATCTCTTTGCAAAATGTTTGAGCCGTTTTTTTATATCGCTTTTTAAGCCACCAGATTACCCTGACAAAAAAGATTATTTTTGTGAATTTAAATATTTTTGTTTTTTTATTGATGTGTTTTTAAGGAAATATTTATTTTCTTAAAGATTCATCATTATTAGGGAATGAAGACTAAATTAAATTCATTGTTAAATAGGTAGAATAGTATATTAATTTAAAAATAAATATTCACATTTATTTGTAAATTATTTGTCTCCTGTAAATGTGCAAATTACGTTTAATTTTCCCTTTAAAAATGTATTGCTAATGTTTTTAAACTTTAAAAATTCGTCGAATGTTATGATTCATTTGTTTAAGCACTTATAAAATCAGGCAAGCACATCCATAATGTAGAAACCTTCTGTACTCATTAGTTAACTGATAACTAATACACCAAACGCTTCGTAGTTATCCTGTTACATCAGGAGCGAAATATTTGGATTTTATAACAGACACTTTAATCTCATTCTACATCTCATCACACATGCATAGACACTCGTCACGTGAATCTCCAATTATATTGAATAAGATGAAACGAGGTCAATTCCTTTTGCCAATCAAGATTCAGCTTACGAGTAGCACAATGAGAGAGCAGGTGGTCATTCTTTTAAATGTTGCCAACAGTCTGCCAAGTTGAATTTTAATGTACTGTGATTGTGTAAGATATGATGGTCATGGTTGGAGAAATATAGTCATGGATGGATACTAAAGTCTAGAGTTATAACACTCTTCGTTCAATTTTTAAAGTAATTGATAGAATCCTCTTTTTCACAATGATCATTACATTATTTCTACGCATTGAAAATAGTTAATTACTGATATTATTAATGTTTGAAAAAATGTGAAAGTTTTATACATTATTTCAAATATCTTGCTACTGGTGAAAATGTGGCATGAGAAATATTTTCTTAATAAAATTGCTTCCAATATGTTAAGATAATATAAGTAAAGATATAACTGCTTCGAATGATGTGATGAAATATACTTTTTTCAAGATGACAAAGTAAATATATGATGAGAAATATATAATGCTTTCGTAAATCAAATTATTACAAATATAACAGAGTATAAAACAAACTTTATTTTCTACCTTTAATATTGAATTGTAGATATCCTGTGTAAAATTTAAGGTATAAATCTTGTGAATAGCTTTAAAACAATTATCCCGTCAACATTTTTCATGAATAAATCGATATTGTGCCTGGAGTTAATTTAAAATTGGAGAAATATTATAAAATTAAGTTTTTTTGTAAAGATTAATATAAAAACTTTTTTAAATTATATTATGAAATATAACTTAAAGAATACTTTGAATACAATGGTACATTATTATGATACATTTAATACATTATGAGATATCATATAGAACATAATTCAAGATCATATTGGAATATAAGATATGAAAATAAACTTAATGTAAATAGAAAGCACTCTATATAATTAATTTTGTAGCTAGTCCTCATATAAAATGTAAACTTTATTTGCCTATCTAGCATTTGAGATTACAGATATTGCACAAAACTTTTTCATATTCTATGAGTACTTAAAAAATTTACATTAGAATGTAAATTTGATCGAGCATCTTTATTATATAATTTACCCATTTCCAAAATTAAATTATTTTTCGCCTTTAATGCGCATTTCATTTTTTCTTTTCGTGAGAAATGTAAGCTTCTAAGAAAGCAAATCAAATTTCAAATCATTTTGCAGCTCAGTTAAGAACTCAGATCTTATTGATAAAGAGCAATTCTTACTGATCAAAATGTAACTCCATACCCTCTTCATTTGTTTTATTTAGTTCCGCCGCAATTAAAACAATGGAACGCGAATATATCGTGACACAGAACCATCGATAGTTTGATTTACTATTTACACGTACAAATAGTTCCATTCTCGACTGTCTTCGAACACAATATTTGTTTTATTCTCTCCCTTGTTAGAATTTCCCGTGTCCCTTTGATGAATGGCCAATTAGAAGGACTCGGTAACAAGGAACATCCAATGAACAGAAGCCTTGAACTCTGGCTCTGGAAACTGAGCTATGCAATGCAAGACCAGATGAACACACTGCTGGGTGGACGACGAGTTCGTATGTCAAAACGGATGTCGGTTGACATAATTTCTTGTTCGTTGGATCTGTGGTATTTGCATGAGTTTTCAGCGAGATGACATGAGAATTCTGATGGAAAAAAAATGAGCATTAATATTGCCGATAGGCATAAAGATTCTTTCAAAGATATTTATTTCATACCAAAAATAATTAAGGATTTATAAATGCATTTTTTATCAATAAATTACATTTATTTTTTAAAAATTATTATTTAGATAATTATGTTACTCACAAAAGTTTGTTTAACAGTAATATTAATTAGATAATTATGTTACTCAAAAAAGTTTGTTAACACAAAAGTTTATTATAACAGTACGACAAAGTATATAAATTTTGTAACTCTTTATGCAGATTGGCAATCATTTTTTACCGTTTTTTTATTCAATTCGATATTATTAAATATTTATAAAAAGAGAATCTTGTTTAGGTTTCAAATAAAAAACTCAATCTAACTCAATGCGATCTAAGCGTATGAGCATAAAGCTATAAGATAGTTTTTTGTCGTAATCTGACTTAACTTAACCTAAATATTAAAGCTTTCGAAATTATATAATTATATCAGAAAGGAAAAATTCATTCCTTTTATGTCAACATTTAACTGTCAAACGACATTTTAAAAAAATTATGTTCTGCCTCCTTTATTTAATATCTATATATAAGAGATTTTTTTCATGTGCTTTTATGATTTATATAATCTCTAATTTTAAATTATTAAAGATAATTTAAACTTTCAAACTTATAAAAGTTAAATGTATCCATACAAGTTTATCTATATATAATTATTCGTCTCTTATAATTTACTCAGCCCTTCATATTTATGTAAATTATTTTAAAAATAATAATATTCCACATAAAAAATTACTTTCTTTTTTCACTGCTTCAGAATAGAAGATACTAATATGTGTGTGCAATAACTCTTAAAAAATAAAATCCCTTCATACTTTAAAAAATTTCGAGTGATTTTAATTAATTGTTATGCTTGATTTCTTTAACTAGAAAAAGTAAAAATATGCAATACATGGAAGTATAGATTGTCTGTAATTTTTTTCCCTGAAAAAATGAAAAATGGAACAAAATTTTCACTTTCGTATAATTTTCTAAGTTATAGTTTCCAGAAATCCCAATTTAGGAGCGTCCTTAGTTTTAAGCTTCTTATCGGTATACCGAGATAAAAAGTTTGTGATCATAAAGCTTCCCCATTTCAACATGTTCTAAAAATACCCCTTAGTTTCCATGTGGCGGTAACACCGGAAACAGGGGTGTGAGTACTTTCCCCACAACGTATTTCCTCACTTTTCCCCTTTAAGTAGAAATTAGGAGATTATTTGTCATTATTTATTTGACTAACGTATTCCAAATCCGTTTCCTTTGGTCTGAAAGGAGCCCTAGTTTTGTTCTTCATGATGTTTTTCATACAAAACGTGCTTAAATTTATTTAGATATGATTCTCTGAAGTTTCATATATTAAAATTGTCTCATTAGAAAACTGACATTAAATTTAAAGAAATGCTATTTCATTTGTCATTCTAGTTCAGTTAATTTTAGAAATATTTAAAATATATAGAAATGTTTAATATATTATTTAAAAAAAAGTGCAAATTTATATTATCATCTTTTGATCTTTAAATCAACCAAACTTAATTTTACTTAACTCTAAAACTTTTTAACAATTTGTTTCCTTTATGGAAACTAATAGCTTAATATCAAGTAAAGTCTTAAAGTAAGATATTGCAACTTTGATTAAGAAATGAAAAAATAAAGATAAAAAAATATTACTTATAACATGTTACAATTGTTTACTGGTAATTTACTTAATTAAATGTAAGAGTATTCATTCGACTTACCAGTAAAGGCATGCAAATTATGTCTTTGATAGAAAGTTTAATTAAGTACACTTTTAGCTGTATTTTATTTAACAGAGAATTGATTTATGAATTTTATTTTATTTTTTTAAGTAATGTGAAATAAAGCAATACTTAAAATTATTTTATTATACCTCTTTTTTTTAATTTTCTCTTTCACTATATTTTTAAACAACTTTATTTACAGGTATGTTTTTGTGGTTTTACACTACAAGTATTTTTAAGTTACTTTAGTAATAAATATTAAATAACTAATTTTTTTGCATGAAATTTATAGTTGATGAAAATTGGAATGCATTTAAAATGTTTATTTTATTAATTACTTCCATAAAATAATTACTTTTTTAAAAATTAGGAATTTAAAATGAAAATATTCGTATAGCAGAAACAAACACTGTGTTTGCATTATTGAAAAAATAAATAAAATTATATAATTCGGAGTCTCTTTCATATAGAAAAAAAAATGAAAGTAATTAAGAGCTAACATTAACGTAATATTTTTAGCCATTATTATTTTCTATACCATGCCATTTCTACATTTTTTTATGTGCCAAAGCTTCCTCTTTAGTGTTCCTTTCGACAAATGCTCTTCTGAATCTTTCGCTCAACCTTCCAGGAAATGTGTCTGATAACTGTTCTGAAAGTTTTTCTTCCTTGTGAGAAGTTCTGACCTAGAGAACGCCCAAACGTCAAGGATCAACGCATGCCGAGATTCTGCGCGTTTTTTTTTTAAACTTAAACGTTTTTCCTGTGTTCCTCAAACAGACTATGCAGAATCAGTCTTCAAATGTGATGGGAAGTTCACAGCTTTCAAATAAAGCTTTAACTGAGTTGTGGCGGAATTTTTTTTTCGTTCCCTTTTTTTTTAGAAGCAACGGAATAATGATTCTTGTTTTCTCATTATAAAGTTGTTGAATGGCAACAGTGGAAGAGACGTGGGAACATGCTCGTAATGTGTTCGGGAAAACACATTTAGGTTTGGCGAATTAAACTGCTTAAAGGGAGAAAAAAGTGTTTTATTTTATTATCTGAGTGATGGAAGTGTTATAGATAATAGATGTAACTGTCTTGAATTTTAGTTTCCTCAATTTTTCTATTTTAGAGATTTCGAAGACATAAAATTTAATATTTTCAATTATTTACGATGATTTAGAATTATTACTTGAGTTTTTCTTAAAATAAATATTTAAAACCGTTGTAAAAGAAAACTGATTTAGTTTTAATTGTAGTTTCATAGAAAATATTAAAAGTGCTTTTTTCTATTTTTATTTTGAAACTAGTTGGATTTTATATTAATATTTGCAAGCTAAAAGGAAGAATTTTTTTTTATTATAAAACGTTATTTCTTACTATCAAAAAATTATTTTTGAAAATAAAGTTTAAACAGTACTTTTATTAATAAATTAAATTAACTGTTATATCAATAAAATGATGTTAAATTTGACCATCATATGAAACTTTTTTTTTAAATAACTATGGCTTATCATATAAGAAAAATATTTGTAGTTATTATATCATTTCGAAAGATTTTATTAATGGGAATCGAGATAAACTTTTTGAATATATTGTTAATATATTCAAAAAGTTCATCAAAACGAATTTGAATGTATTGTAATTTTCTGAGATGTGTTATAAACGCTTAGTAGTGTTTTTGTTATGTAATGATTAGGTTAGCTTTTTGCAACATCTTTTACATACGATAGGCAGTAACCGTTTCTCATCATCGCTCCAATATTAGATCATGTGGAACATTTAACGTCCATACCTTCTTACAAAGCTACCTTCAAATGTGTCTTCGTTGAACCTTTTATCTTCCAAATTTAAAAAAAAAAATCAACTTTCCTCACTAGAATGCAGTTTTTCGCTTTTCTATAACAAAATATATAACAAATGAATAAAAATATTCATTTCTAGATATTTTAAGAATTTTACTTAGGAGATTAATATTTATTAAGAAAGACTAATTGTGGATGTAAAAATAAAGAATTTGACCTAAAAACTTATTAAAATTTCAGTATTTTTTTCCTTCTTTTAAATGAAAATATTTTCTGCGAGTGAGTGATTTATTTGTATTGCAGGCAAGAATTTAAATTTAACAGGCAAGAAATTAAATTTGCTTAAAAGTTTTTTTTAAGGGAAAAAAACTTTGCGTGAACAGTTTTATGATAAAATATATCATTTCATTTCAAAATATAAAGGAATGTTTATACTTTTTAAGTAAAATAAGAGAAGAATAGAAGTAGAATTCTAATAAGAGTTATAGCAAAGTATTTTTTTTAAAAAAAACCTTAGGTTAATAATAATAATAAGGCCTTACCACTACACCTGCCACGGATTAAATTATTTAATGCAAATACCAAAAGTGGGAATGAGCATTACATTTTCCTATCACTCTTGTGATGCGTGTGTGCATGGATTAAACAAAAAGAAAACTTCATGTGCTACTTAGAAATGAATTACGTGGAAGTATGCGATTCGTAGTGATCTTTGGTAAATATTTGCATTGCAAACATCGGGGTGATGAAATTTCCTTTCAGTAATTTTTCTCCAAATCTTATATATAAGATGCTATGGTGCATAAGATAAATGAATATTTTATAGATTTTATGTAAAATAAATAAAAAAAATGTGGTTAACCATGATGAAGAATCAAACTACGATTTTATTTCAAAATTACGTAGAATAATTAGTTACTCAACAGTCTACTTTGTAAATTTAATTAAAGCATATAAGTGACTAATAAAAATAAAATTTTTAAACGAATTAAAAATTCTCATTCGTTGTTGTTGCTTATCTTCTAAATATTTGACATGTCAGATCAACTCTAGAAACGTTGAACCCCAAAAAAATCTATAATAATAAGAGGATGTTAATAATAATAAATGTATGTTAAGTCCCTCATAAAAAGCCCGGAGCGACCTAAAATATGATTCTGTGTTGCTGCATGGTCACAGCAAGTGTTTTTATGTAAATGAGAGTATATTTTTCTACCATTATCAAATAAAATATACTTTAAGGCAGACATTTGTTCGTTAAGCCAGATTAGTCTGGTTGCTACGGTCATATTTAATATCGTATTCCTGTGTACCAATGGTACGGAGATGGAATACCTCTTACTAAACTGAGTTTAGATCTTTCATTTGAATATAGTTCTTGATAAATAAGCAAAGAGGTAGTAGCCGTTTCATTCTCGTTGGCCTTTTTAAAAATTTATCACCGACCTTATTACTACTGATGTTAACATGTAATGGTATCCATTAGAGATGGACGTCGTAGGTTTGAAAGCTTCCTTAGTATAAACAAACTAGATACGTTGGTTTCATCATTTGTGAAGGACCAGCCACTAAAATGTTGTAATGCACGGTGGCTGTCCGATAAAATCCATAGTTCCCTCTTCAATCATAAGACATAATAGCATCAAGTTTTACTTTAATCGCAATTAAATCGCCCTGTTGTTGCATGTCTCCCTTGGCCAGCAACGCTAGACCAGGTCCATAACGTTAAACACTCCCAAAAAATCAAGCACCATCAAAGGATCGTCGTATAAATCTTACTTGGGTAACTCCAGGCACACAAGGATGTGTTCTAGCTTATCTTGTTCAGCAAAACAGTTGGAATAGGTGTCGAAAACTTTGGAGCCTTCAGAAAATTTTAATGATCTGAGGTGATCACTTCGAAAGATATCGGGATAAAAAGAGGGTGTCCTATTCATGGATGGGGATAAGTTGTAACCTCTGTTAATCACGAGACCAGAGCACCTCGAAGTAGAGGACTGACTTAGCTCATGTTGGTATCCCATTTAGTCTGGCTCCTACCCTACGAAGACCTACCCGGCTTGGGTGACCCTACCGGTAGTTAAACTACCGCTAGCATAGCTAAGATGTTGTCACTCTTGAAAGCAGTGGAAGTATCAAAGTTGCGTTAATTTATTGTAGTCTAAGTTGGGGGATTCCTAATAAAAGTACCGCTACTAAGATTTTCTATACGACTACCATCGATATAGATCTGCACTTCATCTTTAGAAATGCAAATAATAATTTTCAAAGCTATCTGTAAGATAGTCTTCATGGTGAGTTGTATACTTGTTTGCAGTGTATTTTTGATCAAAATGAAACAAAACTATATTGTCCCCTTCCTAGGGATCAATCAGATCTTCAACCTCTTGACAGATCATGTTTTCTTAAAATAATTTAAAACTTCTTAGTTTATATATCCTTTATAATTTAATTGATTATTTATTATTAAACACTGACTTTTTAATAAAAGAAAATATATTAATCTTCCTAAACACTCAAAATGTAAGTTTTTGATTTTAATATACTGATATACACATAATGCAATATCTTCGATTCTAAATAGAGAAATAACAAATAAACACTACAATAAATAAAACATAAATTTTATCTATTCATTTAAATACAATTTCATTCGATTAAATATTATGCTTATTTAAATTGGAATTTTTCTATTAGTTCTCATCTTGTTCCTTAGAATTTTTTTAATAATAGAAAATGTATTATTTTAAATCATATCCAGAATTTAATTTATTCAATTTGCTCGATAATTCTTTTCAGGGTCTCGCATTCATAATTACAGCACTATTTAAGAACCTCTGTTAATCTCTAGTTGAAATTATCAACTGCAATAAAAATACATAAATGTAATTATATTTTTTCATGAAAACCTGTCACGCTTACTTCTTCCGTTGATTGCATCCTTCACTTCATACGATCGTCTGAAAGAGGTTTCATCTCGGTAAATAAAACTTTCGCTTTTCTGCAAAGATGAGTAAATAAAACTATTTCGTCTCACTAATGCGTATCTTCTTTTCTTTATTTATACAGAGTTGTATGATTTCGAAGGTGACGTTCATTCAATCCTATTTTTAACAGATGCAGCAATAAAGGTTATTGAAAACGTGCGTCAAATCACACGCTTATCCATGCTCGATGTATGTTTTATGGTTTTACAATTGTGATATACATCATCGGCATAATTTACATTAAAATTTTAAGTATAATTTTTGGCATATGTATTTTAAATCAAATGTATTCAGAGATAACTAATGTATATAATATTTGACGAATATTTGTTAGTTGTGAAAATTTAAATTGGCTTACTGTTATGATATAACTATCAGTACTGGTGGAAAATATAGAATAAATGAACATAACGTTGGAAAGGAACCTAAATAAATGATAATTAGGTTTTAATTTGTAGCTTTTTGGGGGATAACAGAAATGTGTTATAGTAGCTATTAATGTATTATAGAAAATAAATTTTACATCGGAAATCCACTTACGTATTACTAATGTATTGTAAGTAATTATTGTAATTATAATGGTCATCATTATTACAAGAATTGTGATTATTTTTTATTGTAATTTTAAATTAGAATATATTGTTCTTTGGATAGTCATTAATTCTTAACCAAATTTAACTAAGTTATAACATCACCAAATTAGGTGTCCTTTGTACATCTTATCCTAATTAAGAACTATTAATATATTTCTCTTAGATATATAAATATTTCAATACTAATTTTTTGTAAAAAAAATGCTTTCTGTTGTTAGAAAGTTTATTGAAATTATCTTAGATATTTAGCTTTCTTCAATAATGCTACTAAAAATATAGTAATTAAAAGGAAATTCTCAATACAATGCAATTAAATTTAGAAAAATTATTTGAAAGGATATTATGCATATAAAAAATTATTTTTAACATTACAGATTTTATTATAAATGTATTTTGTTCTAAATAGAATTGATAATGTTTACCACACTTATTTCAATAAAGTGTAATAATTGAAATTAAGCAATACAGCATGAAAATATAACAAATTTGAAATCGCTAGGACTTTAATATTTCCATAATTTTTAATATTTGCATATAGAAATTTGAAGGACGAATTATCATCATGATTTTACTATTTCTTTGTTCGTTTTTATGCTTGGAATTCTGAATTCTCTATTACGCTTTAGAAACGGAAGGTTATTATTATTTTAAGAAATAAAATTTAAACGAAGAATATTTCACATTCGAGTTGTCGTTCTTTTCGAACAATTTAGTTTTTTACTGAAAGCGTACCGGATGTCCTTTTGTTTTCATTCAAAGTGAAGTTTCCGGGTGTCTTTTATTTTTCATTTATGCCAAACGATATTCGCAAAATACAGAAAGCGATCGGAACTTTCCAATCGGCCCTCGGTCGTTGATCGTCGCGCATCGTCTGCATCGAGAGGATGCGCCGGAATTCGGCCTTGTGTTCTCTCTATATTTACTCTCTATTACGTCCCTTTTTTTCTATGCTGATCACAGGCATTTTAATGTATTTTACTTCGGAACGGGGTCTCCAAGCACATGTAATCAGAGCGAGAAATGGAAAATAACTTAAGCAAGAGCGTTGTCTTATGCCTCGAGCTTTGGAACTTTTCTCGATAACCCTTTCACTCTCTATTCTTTCCTTTCGTTACCTTTAATTTATCCATATTTTCCTTCCCAAATTGTACTTAAGGAATCACATTCAAACAATCATGCTGTCATCATTTCACAAGAGAAATCTAATATTAGGAGACTCATTAAAATGTAGCTACTGATTTCGAAGTTCCATGGGAAAGAATTTTGAATATTTATTTCATATCAGCGTCTTTCGAACAATGGTAAGATTAAAATGTTTTGGTTATAAGTTATTTACGAGGCAAAAACTATATTTGGAGTCTTTCTAGAAACTGAAATCTTGTAACTCTTTGAATCAGAATTGTTTAAAATCTCTGTGTTCTATTTTATTAATATTCATGTTTGAAAAATATTTTCAATTGCGAAAACTTGCTTTTTCTCTATTTTTTTCCTTTGCCAATTAACAACTTTTAAAATTATATAGAAGATTATCAGATTTCAAAATGAAAATCATATAATTAAAAAAAATCTTCAATGTTACTTTACTTTGAAATTATAAATTAAGTATGAAGTTTGAATGAATTTCGTTTTAAAATATCTCAGTAAACCGAAATTCGAATAATTCTATTGGATATTGAAAAATACATAAGTGAAATGAAGTTTTATAAAATGCATAAGTTAAGAAAAAGAATTTAACTCAAATCTAAAATTCTATCCAAAGCAACAGACTAGTGAATTAAGAACAATTAATCATTACTAATAAATATAAAAAATGACTAAAAAGGTCTCTCATATTGAAATTTTTCAGAAATTGTAATTTAAAAATATTCACATCTAAACAATTTTTACTCTAATTCATCACATTTTAAAAAAATAATGTTAAAACAAAAAAGTGTTAAGTGAATTTTACTTGAGATTGAAAGTTTTTATTAGATCCTAGATTCATGTTGTTGTTATAATTAGTAAAATTGTGATGCAGGAACTATACAATTGATAAATTATTTCTTATTTAAAATATTATATTGCTCGCACTACGACCTTCGTTTACAAAAAATTTCGCAAAGAACAAAACAAAAATAACTACAAAATAACGATTATTTTAATAATAAGAGTTTGCCTTAAATATCTAAAACTGGCGAGTTTCTTATCTTTGGCGATGTAATGGCGACTACAAGCGAGAATTGCTTTATAATTCAGCAGACAGAAAAAAGCGAAGTACAATATAAAAATTTTCCGAAGTTATTTTTCAAAAATTCATTTTTTCTTAAAATTGCCGTTTACAATAAATTTTCATAAAACTAATTTTTTGTTTTGATTTTCTCTAAAAATAGATCCTAATATTTTCGTATGTTCATACATAAAGCACTATTTTCTTACGATTTATCTTAACTTTAATATATATTTTATAGACCAAAAGTTTTTCGACCTTAAGAATCAGGTGTTATCTAGTCTAGAAGAATAATAGTACATAAAACGCTATGATTCATATTTTTTTAGATAAGTAGTATATACGGAAACTTCCCAACTGAAATCGTGAAAGCAGCATTCCAGGAAAAAGAAAGTGACTGAAAATGCGCGCAATTGACTCAAATAAACGATGATCCATTATATGACATTCTCTATTAACCGACATTCTCAAATACTGGATTTACGGCTTCTGTCTCATTCTTTCGAATTTACAGTCTATCATAATCGTAATCTGTATTATCCTTAAAGGTGAATACTACTTATCTTAAAATAAAATTAACAAAATACATTTTTTTAAAATATTTGCTTTAATTGAGTTGTAAAAAAAACATTTCATTATTTTGATAAATAAATGATACAATACTAAAAAATTTTCATTTACATTATTAATTACTTATTATTTTACACGGTAGTATTTCTACTTAAAATTATATTTTATCATAAACTTGAATTATATATTATTGAATTTAGTTATTTTAACACATTCTGCTAAACTGCAGATTTTTAAAAATTTGATTCAATTTAGTTTTGCAAATTAACAGCACTGATATAAGAAATTATATGAATAAAGCATTAAAATTTATTTAATTGTAAATTTTCTCTTCACTTCATTCAAGTAAAATTTCACTCAAGATTCCCTTTTATTGCTGTATTGTAATGAACAAAATAATTCTCTAACCGATTGAAAACATTCTGGTAATATTTAGAAAGTGGTTCAGACCTTAGAATATTATAATTAGTTCTATTTTTATGATTATTAGTATTTTATTCTTTTATAAAAAATAAGAATAGCATGCCTAAAAAAATTATCTCAAAAATTTTGTGGATTTAAATAATATAAAAACTGTTTAAATATACCACATTATTAATGAAGTACGAATTCTGTATAAGCACTGTTTTATCTTACGACATGTGAGACATAGAATTCGTCGCCAAAAAGCAAACATATGTTATCATTTGATATTCTGAATCCTTTGACTGTATTCTTCGTTTATGCATAGAAATATTCTGCAATTATTTTTTATAGCAGTTCGCTGACATCTCAGTTTAAAAAATGTAATTCCAAGTTGTTGGGCTATTTTATTACGATATCTTGTTGCAAACTTCTTTTTACCAACGGATTTTTTTTCAGTCTAAACAAAGGTTTCTTTCTCTCTTCAAAATATGAATAACAGAACACTAAGTTAGGACTGAAATGGAACTGCAAAGTGTCAGAATATTTTCAGTTCATGTAGTTTCGTGAATAATTTATAAGACACATGTTGCTTGTTGCCCTGAATTATTCAAGAAAAAATTATTCCAGGGGAAAAAAGAATAAAAAAAAACAAGGACTTCGTTTTCTCAAAAAGGCAATTTCGATTTTCGAATAGTATCAAATATCTTTTTTCTGTTTTCAAACATTTATCAATTAAAATCGCTCTGTTTAACTTTGTTTAATTACTTATAATTGTTTCTGCCATCATACATAAATTCCTCTATTTCGGAATTTTATGATTTAAAATTGCTTATTCACTTATCTTAGATTTAAAATTTTGATTTTATAATTTACAAAATATTAACTGTAACTGTCCAGCTTATGTTTGAGTAAATGTGAGATTATTTTCTTTTAATTTCTATGAAACATGTTAGCGTGCTATTAAGATTTTCAAACTTTAAATTTAGAAATGGAATTTTAATATGAAAATCCTCTTAAATCTGAAACTTCAAGAAAATAAAATTTTTTTAACCGTAATCTAGATTTAAATTAAGATATTGATTGTTTGTTTGTCGCTCAACGGTCATTTTTTGCACACGAGGGCTAATTAGACCGGGACCTACGGTTTAAAGTGGATTCCAAACCACTACAAACATCCATGCCCAAGGTGAGATGCGAACCCACGAACTGTTGAACCGAAGGCAAGAGCGCTAACCATTCGGCTGCCAGCTCGGCTTAAATTAAGATAATTTAAATAGTAATTTTCATATTTGGATACTCCTGTCCAAAATTTTTTTTAACTCAAAAGGTAAAAATTACCAAGGACAATATTTATATCGATTTTCAATTTCAATACATTTTTTATAATTTAAATTACAATTTTCGTGAGGATATACTTTCTTTATTTGATTATTCCAATTACAATATAAATTTGCATAATTATCTCAAATTTTACGTAAAATAACTTTTTTCGAATTATGTTTTACGTCTCTATGATTTTATAAAGAGTCCAATGTTACCTATATGAGCTCACATGGGACATTTCTGAAAGTAAATGCAATCAAAAGAATTCTGGATCTGTTATTAATTCAACCATGTGTTGCAGATTCTTGACTGATTTATCTGTTCAGGTCAGGCAACATCTCATAATTCTTTACCACTTATGCCTCGTATATTCTCAAAGTAAACGAACTTATATATAAATGTTTGCCATGAGAAAGGGTTAAAATATGTAATTACATTTCAAATTTTACTCTCTCTGTCTCTCCATTCTGGAATTCCTAATTATATTCGAAACGCATCGGTAAACACGCCATTTATCGATTGAAATCATTTGAGAGTGAAGGACAATGAGTGAGAATAAATTTCGAATGGGAAATTTTAAAACTATCATATATGTAAACAAACGTAAAAATAACGTTTTGCAAAATAAGTTTTTCTAAACTGTATTTAAGCAATGAATAATATATTATTGTTAAAATAAAACTAATAAATTTTGCTAAATAACCTAAGAAAATTGCAGAAATAAAACTGGTCATAATTAAAAAGTTGTTTTGTTCGAATTATTTGATCTATAGTTAAGCAAAAAATTTGATGAATTAGCTATAACTGACGAAAAATATACAAAAATAAGAAGATATTTTTTTTGATTTGCGTCATTTTATAATCTATTAGGAAATATATATACATGACATACATTCAAATATAATTCCTCAAGCAAAGAAATTTCTTTAAATTTATATGTTCTTGAAATATTCAAATTTAATAACCTAGTAGGTGCAATATTATTCAAAAAATGAAGGTATAGCAGAAATACCATAAAATGGTTTAATTAATTGTTAATGTACATAATAAATATTTCTGTTATCTTTTAAGTTTCTTCCATCGCATATATATATACAGTTAGAAACAAATTAAAAAATATTTCATGTAATAAAATGTAACGAAGTTCTTTAAAATAGAAAACGATAGAAAAGATTTTGTGTGTAAATTTATTCTTCCTACTCACAATAAAGCCATTTCTATCTCTAAGCACTTTTAATAATATTTAATGCTAGAAACAGAATAGTACTATTAAAATATTATTGGATTATTCTTTTTTTATTTTATTTCATACACAATCAGCCAAAATTTTAGAATTATTTTCTAGCTCTGTTTGTGAACACTTATAGATTCTTAAAAACATTATGAAACGAGGATTCTAATGAAAATCAAAATTATCAAATATGTAAATATAAAATAATATCAAACATGTAATTATATAATAATTAAATTATAAAATAATTATTGAGAGAACTTCTAGCTCTCCAAAATAATCTCCATTTGTGTTCAGTATAAGCTAATTTTTCTTGATCCGGTTACATCAATTCACTCATCATCAGTTGATCTTAACAATTTTAATTGACCATTTGTTCTTAACTCCCAAAGTCATTAAAGAATTAAATTTTGAGAAGAAACCGTTGATTGGCGACGATACTGGCGATGATTTCCTAATTGTCTGATAATTGCTTTGCAACAAATGTGTTCTTTTCTAGCTGTTATCGATAGCGTATCACTTCTTTCTTATTTCAGCTGAACAAAAGAGAAAGAATGTCTTTAGAACATAGGTGCGTATAATTAGTGAAACAGTGATAAAGATGTACGTGAAATGGTAATTAGAACCCTAATTACTGCTTAACAATAAGTTGTTATTGTAAAAAGTGCTAAAATTACAGCCTTATAAGTATGATCCACAGAATGGGCTTTTATCATAACAATGCTTTCACATCGTTTAATAATCTGTTGTTTTCATCCTTAAGATTATTTTTAAAGAATTTATTTTCCCAGTATTTTGAGATTATAAAGACATTGTATGTCAATTGCAACTTAGATAATTTAACAATGTGAAAAATACTAGTAATTAAAAATGGCCATATTAGCATATAATATTCATATTAAAATTATGAGACATTACATTATCAATATATCTGACCCACATCACTTATATTTTTCGTAGTTTCATTTCCAATTTATATCGATGTATGTAATGAAAAGGATTAATGAGATAAATACCATTTAGTCTTTCAGTGAATTTCGTTTGATTACAGTTATTTGAATAATTATGTATTTGAAAATTATTCAAATCAAATAATTGTTTATGCGTTCTTGACATCATTATACTGCCTTCAATACTGTAAGGTCGTGTAACAAAAACTATTTTATTAAATAACCATTAATTTAAGATAATAATAACAAATGTTTACATTTTCTTTTTTATTTTCCTACGTCAGGAATTGGCCGCATCGGCCATTTTCCTTCTAGCAGCCCAATACAAAGTAGCCTTCATATGATAGGGCTTACATTTTTGTGGCTATAGTTGTATTCTACATTTGTTTTATTTCAACCGTTACATTTCAACAACATTACAACTTCTTATTTATTTCCATTTTTTGTGTGTGAATGATCTTAATACTATCTGTCTTTAACTTATTTTACAATAATTAAAAAGCACAATTTCATTAATTAATGCACGTGTTTAATTTAAAGCAACTCAT
Source organism: Latrodectus hesperus (assembly GCA_037975125.1). Classification (NCBI taxonomy): domain Eukaryota; kingdom Metazoa; phylum Arthropoda; class Arachnida; order Araneae; family Theridiidae; genus Latrodectus; species Latrodectus hesperus. The sequence goes on from CM075853.1 coordinate 48,446,535, forward strand.
CCAATTTCATTATAATTATTCTATTACAAATGAAATTTCTACTTTTATTTTAGTTTTCAACTAAACGTGTTATGACTGTCAAAGTTAACAAAATTATATAATTAAATAAATAGTTTAAATAAACTATGGTTGATAAAGATTAATAGAAGTGAAAAAAATTATATTTTTTAGTTTAATTTTAATTTCAAGGAAGATCCTTTATTAAGAATTTTAAATGAGTTTTAATTTTCAAAAATATGTGTTACAAAATTAATTAAATTTTCTTATTTATTTACATAACTAATTGATTATAAAGAGAAATGAAGTTTAATTCATTTATATATTGAACCCACATTTTGATTCGGCCAATTATTTGTTTATGTTGAAATTTCTATTCAGAAAAGTCGCTTTTATACTTCCATTTTTTCATCATTAATGAAAATTTTCTAGTTTTAATACCTTATTAATTATAATTTAAAATACTTTAATGATAAAATCTGTTAATAATATGCAAGTAATTATCCATGTGCTTTTTTCTTTGGTGATTCCACATCATCCTTTTAAATACTGCTGATTGTATTAAGAATGATAATGTGAAATCATCATAATTAATCACGCCATTATGTGTTTAACATATGTAAAACTTGCAAAATAATGATAAAATTGTATGTCTTCTTAAATATTGAAATTTGAAAAATTGCACGTGCTTATTAATAGGAAGAGTTATTTCAACAGATTTCTTTCATGTAATTTTTTTAAAATTGTAAAATATTTCGCAAAGATTATATTTCTAGGCAAATTTAAGCTGTATTTAAATTTTAATGAAACTTCCCGAATTTTTTTTTTTAAATTTTATATAGCATTTAGCAAATGATAAAATATTTTTATGGTCATCAGTCCAAGTGTTGAATCTACCGTTTGGTGAATCCAAACGGCACAACGTTTTGCTTGTCCACCTCTGTCGAAAGGTCCAAGTGCAAAGACCTGGACATAGTGACACCTCACACACCCAACCGTTTTGGTCCGGTTGCAGCCCACAATGGGAGCACGCGCTGCTGCAGAAGCTTTCTTGCTGCCTGCAAACGAGGGCAAGGGCGCATTCTTTCTGAGGAAGTCCGTCGGTATGAAGCACCAAGAAAGAATGCTTCCACTAACACGCAATGGAAGGATTGTAAACTCCAGTTCCGCATCCGTAAAAAAGCGATCAGAAACAACCGTTTCCTGGAAGTATGCCCCTAGTCAGCATTCCACTCTCTTAAATTATCGTCGATTTCACATGAATCTCCAATTGAATATTTTTATGATTCGGAATAGGCCTGAATATTATATCTTATTGCGTAAGAAAGGAATTTTAAAAGCGAATTCTTATTACACGATAGAAAAATAATATCTTTCTTGTCATAGCTTATTATTAATGGTAATAGCGGAAAAGTACTGGAAGAAAATTTAACAAATCTTATATATTTGAACACAATTAAAGCACGCAGAATATCATTCCAAGCTTACTCATCACCATATATGTAAGTATGAAAAATATCATGTACGTGTATTCAATTTATTAATAAAAATACAATTGCTAATTGATTAATGAAAATAGCTATTAAAAATTACAACCTGCTTATATACTAGTCCTGAAGTATTTTCCCGTGTATTTATTGGAAAAGTCAATTTTGATGGCAAATATAGTCAGAAAACCTTTTGTTGAACTAAATGTCCTAAGTTTTAATATTTGTCCCGTTAAAATTTAAATAAAAAACATATTTTAGTTAGCTTTATTTATAACAAACCTTTTCTTCAGTACAGCCACAAACAAATTTAAATTTAAATAATTTATTTTTACTGTAGAATGTTTTTGTTTGTTTCACTATTAATTGGAGAAAATGCAAATTACTTTTTAAAATGTATAGGTAAAAAATATAAATATAATCGAAAACCTTTTATCAAAATTTATCTATATTTTAATTTTATAGAAGTCAGTTTTTAGAAAATCAATTACAGTGCTAGATTAATTGTTCTTAATACCCATTTTTGTAATATGTGAGTTATAAATTACAAGAACTCGCGAAATATTTTAGTTTTATAACAATATCGTTTTCTTAAGAATAAATAATTCGGAAATCTGTGTAATTAATAGTGATTATTATTTAGAAAAGGACATGTTTATTTTTGACACTAATTTAAAAAAAATGTGTCAAAAAATAATTTTATATATCTTTAACAAATTTTTAAATTATTTTTGTGTAAATTATTAAGTTTATACAATACATTATAACATAAGTTAATTTAGTATGCATGTACACACCAGATTTTCAATTCAAGATTTTTTATAGTACTCATTCTTTTCTAATTTACAAATTCCATGTATAAGAATAAAGACATGCATATGTATGCCTTTATTCTATAACTGAGGCATTTTATGTTTTATAGCCTATGTTAAAATCGTAAATTACAAGTATAATAAAACAGGTGAACAAATTAAATTTATTATTTACTTCAACAATAAAAAGAAAGATAAATAAAAGTCAATAGACTGTCTTTTTTTATAATACTGAGATATGGATTGGAGCAAATAAAATAGTAATTGATTTTGCCACTAGAATAGAAATAGAATAATTTGCCAATGCTTTTAAATATAAATTTGCTATAAATTTTTAACTACTCTTTTTCTTCGAACATAAAAAGTAACAAAAGAACAAAACCATAAAGCAGTAAATTAAATATTGTTGATATCTATTAAACAAATAATTGGTCAACTGAATAATGATTTATATGTTGTGCCTATGAAGATATTGTTATATATGACAATCAAATTTTGTCCTTAATAGGCTTGAGACATTTTAGGAATATATTGACACTCTTTAAAACAATAAGGTTTGTTCGATTTTAATGCGTCGTATAATATTTTCGAAGGTTACCAACTTTGTCATGCCGCTTTAAAAGTAGTAAAATGATCCTTAAATATTTTTGAAAATTAAGTAGAAACAATTTTTTCTCAATAGTATTTGTTTAGTGGAACCGTTCAAGATTTTGAAAAATAAAATAAATGTCTATGAGACAGGAGTTATGTTTACAGCTTTTTATACAGTAATCAAATCAATTTTATAATTTTGAAGCAAATCTTAATTTCAGAAAGAAAAAGAAATGTGGAAAAATATCTGCTATTTTTATAAGATTTTCGTAATATCCATGGATTTATCAAAGTTCTGTGACCTCTAGTGATGAAATATATAATTTTAAATAAAGAAAATTTGTAAATTTAGATTATCTTATTAAAAATTATCTTATTTAAAAACTAAAATAACTTAATATAAAATTTTCATCCTTGGCCCAAATGAATAACGAATAGTGGAAGTTGTATTTTCTGATCTCTTGAAAATTTTCACGTTGTTTTACGAGAATGTGTTGTACAATATATCTTAAAAATATATCCTCTCTAAAGGTAAAAAACTGGATGCTAAAACAACTTTTTACAGCTTTCTGCTCCTAAGTTACCTACAACATTGTTTCGAAATTCAACTTTTGAATCATTTAACTTTCGAAAAAATTCCTGAAAATAAGCTTAATTCAAAATAAATCCTACCGATTATCTCGAATCCTTGAACATTATAATTCATCTACTTTTTGAATTAATCATCAAATTTTAATCACGTACTTTTTTAATTAATTATCAAAAATCTGGAACAAACATCCCTGAATGAAATGAAATACAATGAAATCTCACTTAACGAATGGTTTTCATAATGAGCCAAACGAATTGCAAAAAAATATTTTCCCTAATAGGCGGTCTTCTGTAGAACGAGTGGTGATTTGACATTGTGACATCTTATCATTGCCACTTAGATGAACAAAACCTAAATACTAATGTATAATATCTTTAAAAATGGAATGCAAATAAATATTTTAGAATCATTTTCAGAAGTAATTTTCCTAACACCTAACAATCTTTAACAATTAATAAATTATTTTATACTTACGTAATATAAAATTTGAATTTTAAGCTTTAATTTACATAAGAAATATATTGTTATGGGATCAAAACATTGATAGAATGTTTGATGTGTGTGAAAAAAAACTGAAATGGGTTTTAAATATTCAACACTTTAAATCCACTTATTTATAAATTGTCATTTTTTTATTTTAGAAATAAATTAAAAATTAAAAGTTATTTAATTTCTAATTTATTTCTAAAAGTAAATTTTAAAAAATAAATTAATTAAAAATTATTTGCACAAAACAACAAAACAGTTTCAAGTCTTGTAAAAGATGCAACAAAACTTAGTGGAATTGTTGCATCTTATTAGAATATATAACTTATTATATTAATGAATTAATGTAATTAGTTATGTACATTAAAATTCATTCTGTAAAGAATAAAAAATTAAATAAATCTGTAAAATATGAAGTTGAAATCATACATGTAAAAATATTATTCAAGAAGTCGTTGTGTGTATGAAGAATGTATTGAATAATATGTCTAATAAAGAGTGCAGATATATCTAAATGTGAATTGGGTAAAAAATCGCTACACAGAAATCAATAATAAAAATACAATAATTGTTATGATATGCAATATTTTTATTGATATACATTAATCCATACTTTAAAAATAGCAGTTTTAAATCCATTCATTTTTGCTGGTTGTATTTTCAATTCACAAATTGGTGTTGTATTTCCACTTATCTTATATATATTTTTACTATTGTCCTCATATTTAAATGAAATTTAATTCCAATGAGCATTCACAATTAATTTTATCATAAAAATTCCTTTATAGAGATAATATTTTTAATCTGCTTGTTAACAAGTTACATTGTCTCACTAAAGATCCATATGAGACTGTTGAGAGACTGATACAACCCTAAACTTGTGGCATGTAAATGATCGTATACACAACTTTAAAGATTTGTTTTAGATACATGAAATCACTTTTCACGAATATTGGTACATCTCAGGGCATAACTCGTGTACAAAAATATCTGCATTGATTTGGTCTGTTGTTGAAATTAATTGATACGATAATCGGTAGGTATCCAAACGTGGCTCTTCATTAAATCAAATATACGATTTCACAAAAATTTCAATTTTACTTTTCAATTACTAAAATTTTTATTTTAAGTCTAGCAGCACTGAGTTGAACCCTGTCCAATTTATCTAAGTTGGTGGCCGAGGCACAGCTGTAAACAGGGAAACCATACTCTAGGACGGTCCTAATAAATGCCATATACGTATTTCTTAGAGTGAGAGCATCGGTTCCCCAGTCTTGGCTAGCTATGTATTCAAGAGTTCTTGATCTTTTCCCGCCCTTTAAGACAATATGTTCTATATGTTTGTTCTTATTCAGGATCTGAAATATATCCCAGATATTTGGGATGCTCCTCGTAAGCAAAGTCTTGATTATCCATTTTTAATTTTGGCTGGAAATTGCAATTTTTTATTGGTGGTAAAAAAGGTGGCAATGGATTTCGCAAGATTAAAACCGAGTTTAAATTCCTAGGCAAAGTTTGGCAATTCAGGAAGAGTGTTTCCCCGGATTAACCGTGAATCCCCGGATCAACAAAAGCTCCTCCTTAACTTTTTTTATAGATATTAGATTTTTTTTATGTTATCTTTTTCATAGAATTATTGCATTGAATTTTAATACTGAGTTTCTGATTTGATTTGTTTTTATTATAGTTTTTTATATATGTTCATATATGGTTTATGAAAGTCTACGGATAAATTCAGCAAAATATTTGGATTTGTGTTTCTAAATATGGCTTTCAATAAAATATAAGACAACACTTTGGCTTCAAATGTGTGCAAATTGATTTAATAGTAAATTGATTTTATAATATCAATAATGAATGATATTTAGTTTCATTTTGAGAAAATATTTGTCAACTATTTTAAATACATTTAAATTTTAAAACTAAAAGAAAATTATTGATCTTTATTTTGTCGAAATGTAAACTTTAAGGACTCAATGCTTAATGTGTTTTTTTTTTTTAAATACTTTCATTGACCTAAAAATTTTAGCTTAAAGCATTTCGTCTTTACGACTGTCCATCAAATGTGAAAGAAAAAAGTGAAACATTTTTTTCGTAATTTAATTCGTAAATATTTACTTCAGTAAATCGATTCAGATTTATCTTAAAATAACTCAATCGATTACATTTGTTTTAAAATACAAACAAGTCATTTAAAGAAGTTCTGGCTCATTAAATTTCATGTCAACAGTCATTTAAAATTTTAACTTTAAAAATATAGTCGACATAGTTTCTGAAAGTCATGTGGGAATTTCATTAATTTCCAATAAAATTAAATTCTAACCTACGAGAAAACAATAGTACTTTCATGAAATTATATTTATTTTTCATTATACATGTTATTTACTGATTATGTTGTTCGTTGACATATCTATCATTAAAACTTAGTTATAATTATGTTTAAAAATTAACCATTGACCACTTTTAATTATTATGCCTGCACTTAATTAAAACTCTGACACAGTTAAGTGAAATAAAACAATTCAATTATACGCTTAATTTACTGATTACTTACAATGCATTTAGTTGATTAAGTTAGGTATAACACTAGCTAATTTAAATAATTTACCCTAATTTCTAGACTTTATGCTCTCATCTGATAATTACGTAATAAACACGACAGGGGGTCTCCTGTTCGTGTGTTCGATTCTCATCGCGAATGTGAATGTTTGTAGCTCTTGACTTAATACCACGGGCAAATTCCCCTTATGTAAAAAGGGATAGCATAATGATGAACCAATCTATACTAAATTCAAATATTATTTTAGAGTCCAATACAGGCTGTTGCAATACTTGATGTTATTAAAAATTGTTCAAAATAAAATTTTATGTGAAAGGCGAAACATTTATTAAAAATATTGTTGAAACATTATTTCTTTTGTTGCTTAATTATTCAAAAGAATGCAGATGTAATGCTTTTATAATAAATTAATTAATGAAACAAGGAAACTCCCAAAAGGAATTATATACGGCTAATTAAATCAAAATGAATAGTAATAACATAATCCGTTATTGTATTGATACTCTATGTTATTTTTAAAACATTGTAAAATTATAGTCTTCTGTTTTATCTTACTCACAGCTGCCAACTCTACTGATTTGATCAGGAAACTCCTGATTTTTCATCATTTCACCCAATAATGTATGAAAATCTACTTATTTTCGTCAATTTCAGTCAAAAATTTAAAAGCAGCTGAAATTTTGCCGGAAAAAAGTCTATTGAGTTGTTTTAGCAACTTAAATAGTCAACAGATGGCGCAATAATATAATGATATATATATATATATATATATATATTTATAAATATGTGTTCCTCTCTGAGTTTCGAATCCACCGGGGGAGGATGACACTGTAACCACTAGGCTGCCAAGAGTCCTACGAGTTGGCAGTCAACAACATTTAGAGCAGACTCCAGGACAGCCTATTTACATAAACAGTTCAATTAGGAGGAATATTACTAGTTATTAGTAGTTTAATTAGGAAAATATTTTCTTCAAACAAAGTACTTGTCTCACTGAATTAAATTGATTTAATTGTGTATTTTATGTTTTTATGTAATTTTATAAGTTTAATACTTATAAAATTGTTAATTGCATTAGTGTAGTAAAAGTTACCCTATGAAATAAATATCGGGACATAAACGTTGAAGTTTATTTTTTTACGTGTAGTATTCTTTTGTCTTTCATAGTTCCTTTATAAGGTTGATGAATATTTTATTAAAAAATTAAGATTAACACAAAATACGTTTAACATAAATCATTCTCAGAATGTATAATCTAAAGAGTAAAACTGTCTTTTTACGGTACTGCTGTTTTAATTATTCTGTTTCAAGCAAAAATGTCGCTAATATTGTTTCCCGATTTTTTCCCCTCAAAATCAGTAGAATCTACTGATTTTCTTTCATCCAAGGTTGGTAGAAATGCCTTACTTTAGTCTTCATTTCACTAAAAGGGCTTCCTGCACTTATTCAATTCAATCAGTAAGATTATAAGTATTTATGTGTAACTCATATGTGTGTGGGGGGCACTTATATTAAAAAAGATAGTTTAAATATATTTTTATTAATCTAAAATTTCAAAAGAAATCCAACAATTTTGGAGGTGAAAGAATTACAATGTTAGTTTGTATCATTATTAACTTTTTTTTACTGTTATTCAATAGAAAATATATATAACCTTCTCTGTATATGTATATAATCAATTTAAATTTTTTACAATAGTATTTAAAAATGGTTGTGTCAATTTTAAAAATAAGTTATTTTTCTAATTATTCTAACATAATCTATCTGTCGATTCCAAAACTTTGCAGAATGAAATAATTATAAAATCTGAGGCATGATTTTAAATTCATCGAAATGTTATTAAAGAATTAAAAATGTCAATTAAATTTTTAATATTATTGGGGAAAAATAATAATGATAATAATTTAACGACATGGTATTCTAACTAAAGTTTTAAACATTTTTCTAATCTTTCGGTTATGTACTTTAGGTCAACAGTTAAGAACTTTTTGTAGCATTGTTTTGTAACCAATTTACATTTCAACCATTCAAGCTGAACACAATGACCGTAAAAACATCTAAAAATAAAGCGTCTTCTTAAATAAATTAATTTCTGTCTTTTTCGTTTAACAGTTTGCAGAAAGTAAATCAAGCGTAATAGTGTTTTTTATAACCATTGTGATTCTAAGCTTTTTTTATTTCTCTCTATTTTGAATTTTTTAATATTAAATAATTATGGCCTTTAAAATTTATTTACTTTTAAAACTGAATAAGGATAAATATGCAAAAAGAATAAAAAAAAGTGTCAAAATAAATCATTAAGTTAAATTCAGAATAAGCTGTGAAGATCGCAGTTGGCGAATCACGTGTAATTGTCTTGTAAAATCAAAATACGATGTAATTAAAAAGTATCGTTTTACAAACTTTATTAAATATGGCTACAAATAACAACAAAAAACAAGAAAGATTTGTTGGTAGGTAATCAATAAACGTACCTGTGATCACGTGTGATCATGATATATAAATTATATCACTTTTTTAATATTTCTATACAATTTTAATAGTATAACATTTTTGAATGCCAGGAATTTTTACGCGTTAATTTAATTTTACGAGAATTCATAGAAAATTGAATCCTCACCACTAATTGATCTGAAATGCCATTGGCAGTTGGGTTTGACGACAATAACTTCTTTATCGTATTAAAGTTGTTCCAAAATTCAATGAATAATTGTTGTTAAATTTCATTGTTGTTGGTTGGTATATATTATTTACAGAAAAATGAAAATTGAATAACTTTAGCCGAAATGGGAGAAAAAGATTATCTTCTGCAACGTTTATGTTTTTATATAAAAATATATTAACTTAATTTAGAAACAACTATAACGATATTAAATACCTGTTTAAAAATATTACTGTTAATTTAATTAACTTATTACTCCAGTTGGTACAAAGACACAATATTTTATTAAACTTTATCTAAATATTTTTAAATAGCATCTAATTTACACATTGTATAATTAGAATTTTATTCTGGGGAAAACAATCTTATGATACATTCTAGCACATTTTTCAGAACGAGAGGATTGGTTTGTTTGTCGCTCAACAGTCATTTTTTGCACATCCGGGTTTATTAGACCAGGACCTACTACAGTTTAAAGTGGATTCCAAACCACTACAAACATCCATGCCCAAGGTGGGATTCGAATCCATGAACTTTTGAACCTAACTCAAGAGTGTTAACCAATCGGCTACCAGCGAAACGAGGGGAAGAACCGGATTTTAAATCAACAATCATAACTTTTCTTGGGATTCCATATAAATGACAAATGAAAAAAATTACCATCAAAATTTCATATGGTTTTATACATTTTCAAATTTTCATTCAAAACATTTATTAAAATTAAATGTATATATTTCCACAAAAACAACTTTTTTTTATATTGTAATGCTTTTTTTTTTTTCAGAAACTATAACTGGAAAGAATGCATTGATAATAATAAAAGATACATGCAAAAAGTTTTCATTTTATTATTAAATGCAACCCACATAAATTTATTTACTCAACGTTGGCAGTTTACTATGTTTAGTTTAAAGAAAAAACATCCCATGCATGGGATGGTATTCAATTAGTTAATGTTTTTCATTCCTTATGTAGTAAAAAATAGGATATACTATAACTAAACATATTTGATACATCTGTTTCCCTTAGTTTATAAATATTCCCCTTAGTTTAGAAAAGAAAAATCTTCCCCATAGATATTTAATTAAATTTGTTTATGTAGTTTTAGAAAATTAGATAAAATGTTTTATAAACATTGAAAACTATTTATGTAAAATATGCGCGCTCTAAATAATTTTGAAATTTCAATAGATCATTTAAAAAAAATCAAAACTTATTTCAAGCATTGAAATAATATTTTGGCTGAAAACATTCTTTCGCGTATTCAGTGTTAAAATATAGATTTCTTGAATAAATAAAGAAAAAAGATTATTTTCCTCATATTTTTAAAGTGGTCCATGGGGACATTGAATGAAAAATGTGGAAAAAGCGAAAACATTCTTTCGAATGTTTATAACGTTTTTCAATTTTGGCTTGCATCGACATAAAAATCAGAAAATGGGAAGTTATTTTTAAAGAACGGAAAAAAAGCGGTGAGACACATTTGTATTGAGGATTTTGAAAACATCTAACAACTTTTTAGAAAAGGGAAAAATGGATCTTTTATGATAGATGAGCTTATGATGCTTATTTTCTATAAAGGAACCTTCTAAAAAAAGCTCCTTTTGAAAGACGCATATCGCTTTGCGCTTTCCTCTAAGAGGAAAATATTGAAAGTGTGTCTTCTTGTCAAACATATTGTCTGTTAAAATGAGTATATTTTTATCGTTTTGTACAATTTAATGCCTCATTTTGAATATTTTCACTTTCAACCAAATCACTGAAATAAAATGTTATAAAAATGCTTTGAGAAGTGAGATTTAAGACACACTTCAACAACACTAAATATTGTAAAGTATTACAATAGTAGTAGGATAAGAACGGCAGATTTCGCGGGATTTAGTTTCCATTCGAAAATGTAGATAGCCTTAGGTGGAAAAATTGCATTTGAGAAAAATAAATATATATTTATTTATTTAACTTTGTATGCGTGTGTGTTCAAACGAGTGTTTTTTTTTTTTTTTTTTTTTTTTTTTTTTTTTTTTTAATTTCGAAATAGGGTCTCACTTACAGAACTGCTAAAAACAATCATCTAAGATGCCGAATCCAAGAGAATTTTATTTAGTTTTACGAAATTATAAAATTTAAGTTTAGAATTTTTTTTCTTTATGTTCCAATGAAGTTTCTATCAATCTCATATTTAAAAAAACGTAAATATGTAACTGTATCTGTTACATATTAAGCTATATGCAAAATATATCTGTGGAACGACAGCCCTTATCTTAATTAGGGCCTTCAATGCCCATACCTGTTTTCCTAACAAAGGGTGCTGTTGTGCCAAACATATATCCCGGTTAGATGGTTAGCCTAACGTGAAATTCCCAGTGTTTAGTTCTGAAGCATGATTAGACTCATTCATCGACCAACGGAAGGGATGAAAGGCTGAGTCGATCTTTCCCAACCCGAGGATCGAATCTCAGACAGTACCTTAAAAACGCAAAGCTCTTCCACTAAGCCACCAGGTTCATGTACGTTTCCTGCAAATGGTAAAAATAATACGTTTTCCAAAATCAAAAATATTAGTAATTATCATTATTTTTGTTTTAAAAATTACTTATGAAAATATAGAAAAAAAAACAGGGATCCGCGATGTCGTAAATATTTTTCCTGTGTTCCTAATGGTTACAATAGATGACATCTCACTAATTGTTGTACTTGAAGCGAGAGGTTCCGGAGCAAATTGTTGCCTCACTTAAATTGATTATATTACGCCAGACGACCTTTACAGGAAGTTCAAATCAGCTTAAATTACGGTTTATATTAATTATAAGCTTTGTAGTCAAAGCTTCGAAATGAAATGTCCGTCTACGCTTTTATTTAAGTTAGCCAAAGATTAACACTCTAATACAAGCTAAGGCATGACATTCCATAGAACATTTCCATTTTCAAATCAACCCTGTACAAAAATTCGATGACCAAACAGAATAAAGGTTTTAGTTACATAGATTTTTCTTGACAAAATTGTACAAATATGCTTGAAATAAACATATTTTGCACTTAATCTAAATCACCAGTTACTTGTGAGTTTTATTTTATATAAATATTTATTCTTTAAATAAACGCACACACAAGTCGAAAAAATAATAATAAATGAAAAATCTTTTTCGTTTCCTCTGTGAAATTTGAATGCAAAAATAAAATAAGATAAGCTCTACAAAAAAAAATTATAGATTAAAATAAGTTACATACAAAATTCTTTCCAAATGCATATTATTACTGAATTCAACGTCGTTCTTAAAACTATTTATAAAATGTTGCAAGTAAATTTGTAAATCATTGTGACTTTCATAAGAATCTTCCAAGCATACTCCTTTTTATCTCGCTTATTTTTGCTTTTGTTCTTTCTCTATGACCACTTCACAATAAATTGACCAAGTGGCGGTCACAGTTCCCATTACAAATTTAAAAGGGAATAAGACGAAACCTTTTCATTTGCTGACCAACTTGACTTCTTCTGTGATTGTTTCTTTAAGTATTTTTTCAACGAAGAGTCTTTATTTGAACATGTTCTTGTAGATCTAGTATAAAGAGGTAGAATAAATAGTTTCATTTCTACCCATTTATACGAATTCGGGTCACTAGTGGCCTGGAAAAGCTCTCTTCAATTGTTAGCTTTCTAGCTCTGGTACGTGATTGCTTTATCTGCTGATTAAAACGCGCATGTATTTTGCAAATTCCTTACGTTTCCTTTTTGCTCGATAAATTCCTTTGTAGAATAATATACGATGAATAACAGAAATATAAAGTTTTAATAATGATTCCTCTGCCAAGCGTTTAATTTTATTCAGAAATGTTTTTTAAGAATATTGCAAAGCTGAAAAATAATAATGGTAGAATGATTGTATAACTAATCATTGAGTTTTATATCATTAATTTACTCAGAATTTCTGATTTCAGATGAAAGTTTTAAGCATATGGTAGAGATTTTAGTTCTTTTCAAAAAACATTTCTGATTGTGTATATGATCCATATTTTATAACAACTCCAAATCGACATATTTTCTGTTTCTGATACTTTTACTGCCGAAAATAAAATTGAGAATTCTTCTCTTCAAAAAAAGTATCTTTAATTAACAATTTAATGTGAATATTTTGAATTAAATCTAAATTCATTATTTCGAAATTCTGAAATTCAGAAATAGGTATATAATGGTGTATAATAGCTTTTTTCCAAACTTGCATTTGCAAGTTTAGATATTGGACTGTTCGGAAAGTCATTTCGTTTTTCCCACCTGGATCAGCTTTTTGCTAGTAAAAACCAAACGCTTTATGAGTGTGAAACCGTGCTACTACCAGAAAGATGGTAAAAGCTATTGGACTAGAATGGACAATATGCAATGTAATACGATATTTATTCGATATTTTTCATTTTCATGAAAAACGAAATTATTTTCCGAACAACCCAATATTTCTTTAATTGTGCAATATATATAATAGAGACTTATTTCCAATCTTCTTTTTCATATTAAGGTTATTAAAAGGTACTGATATCATATAGACTGGTTAATGAATCAAGTATAAAAAAAGTGCAATAAATTACTGAATATGAAAATTGGTAAATTTACAACGTGTTCATAAAAGTAATTGCTTGCTTTTTAACTCAACATTAACTTAATTTATTTTCAATGTTTATTTTTATTTATTACTTTTAACTCGATATATTATAATTTAATTTTTTCAGCCATCATTAAAATTGCTTTGATAGTTTCCTGGTCTTTAATTCAACATTACCGGTACTTGATTACCACTTCGAGGGATTTTTATTGTGGCCTAGAATTCACTTTGAAACATAAATGCCTGCCAGCCTAGTTCTTTTATGCAAAAAATATATTGCAAACAAAATAAATCAACTCTAATAAAAACTGCGTTAAATGAAATTAACTCAATACTAATTTAATGATTTCAATTTGATTTAAATATAAAATTTACACATTTTAAATAAGTTTATGTATAGAAATATTCTTATATAATGATAGTTAAAATGTCTTTAAATTAAATTTTGGTCAGTTAATGTATTATCATAGGTACATTGACATATATAAAGGGAAGTACAAAAATTGTTTTTAGCAAATAAATATTATGAGAAATGGTGTAAAGGCTAACTAAAAAACTCTTTCATCAAAAATATAAAAGCAAATTTAATTACATAATTCATACAGTCTACCAAAGTAGAATTGCTTAACCATTATATGATTAAAATATTTAAAAATTTTTAAATGTTTTCTTCATTTAAATGTGTTAAATTTGAAGTGCAATATTTTTAATACATTCTAAATCCTACAAATGTTTTTATTTTAAATCATATCTGTGGAGAAAAGCTTAACATTCGAAATAGGATAACTGAAAATGCTGGGATAGTATGAAAGATGATGAAAATTAGTAATTATAAATTTTAATAATCAAAGTATTCTATTAGTTTCTTATTAATTAATTGGAAAAATTATTTAAAAAAACCATTCTTGTGTGGTTAAATAAACACGAATTGTTATTTCATCTTAGAAAATGTTTCTAATTTTAATCATTGTACAAGATTTAGCATTTCGATCTTCTATCCAGAGATATCCTATGGTAATAGTAATGATTAAAATTAAGTATTATATTTCTTCTGGTTTTTCGGAAATTGTGATTTGTGTTTACCGTTGATTTTGTTCGTGACTAATATTGCTCAACATTTTTACTATTTTTACCCAAATTATAAGAAAATATTTCCTTAAACCTGATTCCTCTATTATATAATTATTAAGTTATAATTATTATATAACCGTCGTAAGTCATTGCCTTATAAATAAATAAATATATATATATATATATTTCATTTCTCATTCAATGGCCTATTTAATATATTTAATGTGAAGCAAATACGCAAATTAAAATTACAGTTTAACGCATCTTTAATTTATTAATATGTTAATTAAACCGTGGTAAAAATTTCTAAGTATTTATAACATGCTAGTGTATATGTAGAATACTAGTTACATATACATTTGAAACTCTCATTTCTTCTACATGTAATGAGAACCGTGTAACAACATGATTCCTTATTTTAATATTTAGTCGCAGATTTCCATATTAATCCACATTGATTGCAATTATATTCATAAGCAAAAGCATGCTTTGCATTTATGTATTTTGATTTGAACCTTATTATATTATAAGTCAAATTTTCAGGATTAAGTATAATGGATTAGCATCTTTTATCGATTTGACCGAAATCAGAGGAAAGATATATAGAAAAAAATCAGGCTTTATTCATTCATATGAAGTTTTAAAAAATAAATAAATAAAGATTATTTGTTTCATTCGTATGTGTCCTCTTACATGCAACTTAACAATTATTTTCAATCCATTAATCTATTGTAATTACTATTATTTTTTCTCTGGCACAGAAAAGAAATATTAAAAATATTTTTAACACTTATGCATACTATATATATAATTGTCATGTAAACAACCATTTTACAAAGAAATGCATTATTTAAACCTGAAGTTGCAAATTTTTTTTCTCTTTGTGAGCTTTATTGTGATTTATAATGTTTTAACAGGTTTCACTAGACTTAGGAAGTTTGGCGGTAAGGGTGTTCAATGTTCATATGTAATAATATGTAAATGGTTTGAAACTTTTATAGGGATTATTTTTCATCTTTAAAGTATTTATCAAACAATTTAGAAAATTAGATAAGATAATTAGAAAGATGAAATTTACGTTTATGAATAAAATACGTTTCAACTTTTATGCTATTTGCATACTACATGGGGGAGGGGGAAACGACTCACGGCTTAGTGATAATATACGGCTTTTTAAAATTGAAGGCTCTTTATTCAATCTTAGACACTTTTAAACAACAGGAAATCTATATTTCATTTCCATTTGTATTTTGGGGTAGATACTACCTAGTTTTTGTAATTTTCTATTTTGTGACTTGTCAATACGGCCCAATATTTATGAAAAGTGCACTTGCTCCAATTTCATTATAATTTGCTGAAACTGCAGGGTAATGTCGAACTCAAAATGTTGTTTAAAGTATTATATTGTTTCTTACTACTGCTTATTTTGCATCCAAAAAATGATTTCAAAGTCCAGCAAAAATTTCAAAAAAACTTTTCTCAAATGATTATTTGAGATTGTTTTGAAATCCACCCCTGCATTTGAAAAACTTCTTGGATAATTATTTAAAAGAAATAATTTATTTTTCTTTTTAAAATTTCTTTTTAAATAATAATAAAAAATAGATAATATTTTTCTTTGTGTGTGTGTATGAGAGAGAGAGAGAGAAATTATTTAAAAGAAGTACCTGTTTCATTATTTAACAAACAATGCATTGCTGTAGATAGAAACCATCCCACCCTTATTGTAAATCTAAATAAGCTACTAATATGCAGCTTATACAAAGTTAATTACATAAATCATTATATTCTAAATTTTTTAACAATACAAAAAAAATTTTTAAATAAAAGGTTTTATATTGTTGAAAATATTAGAAGTGCTTAAATTTATCTAATTAAAAAACTGACAAAATAGTAAAATTAAAATTGATATTTGAAAAAGTAGTAAAAAAATGTTTTTCCCCCTATATTTATTGTTTATTCAAATCGAAATGGCATAATCTTTAAAGTTTAAAATTTTTTAAACTGTGAAAAGCTCGTATCTGTCAGTTAGCTCAAAAAAGAAGTTATGCTCTTTACATATTACCAAATAATGCAAAAGCACTTTGTTGGTAAATATAACATCTCTGAATTAAATTATTTTACATTATTTATATAAGTGAAAAGAACGTTAGAGTATTTCTATCAATTTTCCTTAGGTTACAACAAATTTCTCTGAAAGATGCAACCATAAAATATCGCATGACTTCTTTTCTATCGTCCTAGGACACGACGATTCACACCGTCCTCCGTGAAGCAAACGAGATGCTCGTGGCAAACTCCATCTTGATTTTTAACGACTTCTGCGGGTGGTTTTTATTGAAAGGAAACAAAACAAATGGAAGTCCGTTTTGCTACTGACGAGAAGAAATTCGTCGGAAACGGTCACAGATGAGCGATCTCGGGTAAAAACTACGTGTTTATTTGTGAAAAGGCAGTGTTAGGTTAATGTTGTGCTTACTCAACTTGAATCTGGCAACAACATTAGTCGACATCTTTGTAACAAGTAACTGCGTTGACCTTAATCGATTCAATTTACTGTAGGGCGCAACATAAGGTACATTATAGATAACTTACGGAAAATTATTTGATAAAAGAAATACTTTATAAGGTGGGGAATGGGTACCATACATTTTCCAAGATTTATTGCAATTTTTAGCAGCTTTTACCTCACATAATTTTCAGTATATAGTTTACTGTGTGTGCTGGGATTTAATTAAATTTATCTTGTACGTTATCTATAATTGTAGATGTTTTTTTCAGAACTTTGTGTAATTTTGATTAATTTAATATATAAATGCATTTAAAGTTGCTTTATTTCAGTTTCATTTAAACTAAAAAAAATTTGAATTTTAATAAATCTTGAAGTATTTTTAATTTTAAAATTTTTCTTATTCCATAATAACTAAATTTATATTTCTTTTACGTAAAATTGCAATTTATATTTGAATTTAATAAACTTTAAAAAGTTGTTAGTTAATTTTACATAATTTTAATATTTAATTAGCAATAAAAACAATAATTAAGTATATAAATCTATCATAAATTAAGGAAACATTATTAGGATATTTTTTTAAAAACAATTATATGTGTGGAATATAGTATATTTTGTATGAAGAATATTTTTGAGTATTAAAAACAAGAATATTTTAGTTTCATTCCTTTAATAGAAATATTAACTTTAAAAGATTTGAATTAAAAATATTTTAGGAAAGAAATTATAAAAACATCATCGTATTTCAGAAAATAGATTATTTTAAAATCGGATTTATATTCCTAAACGTATTAATCTCAAAAGTTAAACATTTAAATGTGAATTTATATATAAAGTATCTTAGTATGATATTGTGAGTGTTTTCACTAATGTAAAATGTCCTACTTAAATATAAATTTATTTTTAATACAATTTATAATAATTTTTGTGCCTTCTGTAGTAATTTTGGATATTTAGTGAAATTTTTGTTTCATTATTTAAACATTCAAACTTTATAATCTTCCATGAGAAGGAGCTTTTTTACTAATAATATTTTTATTAAGTACTCTGCCATTCACCCTGTCTAGATGTCAGAGTGCCTGACTGCGGATAGGGAGGTCCTGGGTTCGAATCCCAGTTCGGGCTTGGATGTATTTTCTCTATTTATCCTGTCTTTGTCCTTTCTATGTATGAATGGGTTGTGAATGGCTGCCTACTCTATAAACGGGTACATATGGTATGTGTATACTGAGGAAGTCGGACTTCACACCAAAAATATGGTTCAGTTGAAAAAGTAGAGCAACGCACCCCATATTGCTATCCTAGCTGTCACAAGACAACAACAATAATAAGTGCTCTGAGTTTGACTCTCAAAATGTTTTTGGTTTGGGATTCAATTGTAACATTTACATGGAGCATTCAATTTTAGAAAACTTTCTGAAGCTTAGAAAACAGTTACGTCATAAAAAAAGTTAATTCTACTTCTAACAAGTTTATATTGTTAGCTTCATTTATATACTTTGCCCTTACATTCAGTTTGATTGCTCAATAAGTTGCATGCCCATGAATGGACAGATCAAAATCCACAAATTCCCGAAATTTTATGTTTTCCTAAATTTTTAATTGGTGGTAAATTTTCAATCCAGTGATTTTCTTCCAAAATTTTGTAATTTAAATTATCTTTCTTGTATATTACTTTTCTTACTGTTAACGTGAATTATAGTACATATTATGTGAATTTGAAGAAAAAATACTATAAAATTTAACGAAAAAATGAGCTTCATTGGTAATTTATTTTCTTAATTTTTGGAGAAGGAAACAATTCATTGTCATTTAATATCCTCCTACGAATACATGCGATAGTTAAGAGAGTCTCAATCGGGTTTTTTATAAATTTATTTTTGATGACCATCTTTTACCAAATTGTAAAAAACATTTATAGGGAAATTAGATAAATCTGAAAAAATAAAATTTTAAAAAGTTATCTCTTGACACTACACTAGAGGCAAATTTGTCTAACCGTTGCTATATGTATGTATGTATGTATATATATATATATATATTGGATCCTAGCTACTAAATGATTCCAAAGTTTTCCAATTTCATTATACCTATTAATAGTATTATTTAATAAAATTAATTACCTAGAAATATATATATATATAATTAGAAATCTTTGGAATTTAGTCGCTAGTATCTAATTTTTATGACCGTACTATTTAAAAATGAAAAATTTTAAAATCGATGTCATTGTCTCAAAACTGGAAAATGGTGCTTGGTGCATTGACACATGTCAAGGTGGTTTATTGGCTGAGTTAATTAATTTATATTTTGATAACCTTTCTTCCGTTTATTTCTTCTCAGACCGGTAAACTACCTTTTAATTTTTAACTACGATCGAACGACATAGTTGACATTTGAAATGGTACCTTTCTTTCCACACCCTACCAGTTGGGGAATATTGAGGGAATGGCTTACGTACAAAAGCTTTTTCAACAAGACTGTCTTTGAAAATCGGTTAAATATTAAACCCTTTAGCGGTATTTTCCCCGTCTCGCTACAGCGTAATTGTTTGAAAACTCTCTGGCAGTTCTTAATGATGTCACTTCATTTTAATATAAATGTCGATTAAAACTTTAATGTTGTAAAATTTGCGTCATATCAAAAGTTTTCTGAACATTCTACTACTACTATTTTTCGTCATTTTTAAAAAGGGAATTGATAATCTAAAGATTAGCACATTTCTTTTCTTTATCAATGTATTCTGTAATACAGAACCTTAACTTTTAAATAAATTCATTATTTCAAATCACCTTTTGCTTTGGTTATTCTAGCATCAATTATTGCTACAACTTCATACTATGAGCTTTGATTTACTAAATGTTGCTTTTCTTGTCTTTTCTAGGTGGCCGAATTGCTGAATCGCTGTTCTTGTCCAGCTCAATTCCCCATGTTGAGAGTTGGGGATGGCAAATATCGCATAGGAGAAACGCAACTTCTCATTTTCGTCAGAGTAAGTATCCCATCCCACTGGTGCATTTAATTTTTCTAAAATGTGCAAATTTTTAAAGTTTTGTACAGAATCGCAAACAAATCGAACCTTTTATGAATATTTTATATAACTTCCAAATTACAAATTTTTCCACTATAACTTACCAAATATTAGATTTGCTTTTAATCCGAACATTCTATTTTTTGCCATCATTGAATTATTTCTCAGCATATTTAAATAGAGCTGTATGAGTTAATCTACATAACCATTTCGAATGCCTCAATTCTGTGAAAAAAAATTTTTCTGTTATATATTTTTTATTAAATCATTTCAAGAAAACTATTCTCAAAATCGTGTTTACCTACTGTGTTAATTTATTAAATAATCGTTTTCTTAATTCAAAAGTTTAAATTAGTTGTTCTCAATCATCAGTTTTATTTTTTTTAATTATTATTTTTCCTAAAGGTAAACTATTAAAGTAAACGTTAATGCTTTTTTTTAAAGAAAAATAGCTGATCCAATTAAAAAATTTATGAATAGGAATCATATACATAAAGAACTGTTTTTTTAAAAATTATTTAGCTTATTGTGAAATTCGTAGAAAACAAACCAAATAGATTCAAATTTTACATTATTAGAAAGTGTTTGAAAAATATCATAAATCAAACATATTTTAAAAATTCAGAGTTAAAAAAAATGTTAGATTATTCATTTTACTATGAATTTCATTCAATTTATTCAATAAGTTACGATTCAAAAAATTTATGACATGAATATAAAGCCATGGGAAGAAGTGACTTTTTCCTCAATTTATTCCCTAATTTTTTTTATTTCTCGAGTGGTTATAATGAAATATACCTACTTTCCATTTAAAAACGTAAGTCCGTCGTCACTGTCAGCATAAGTCACTAAAGTTCTACTTAATTGTCAGAACTTTGAGGATGACCATCTACTATCTTTCTGCGCTTTTAGCATGTTAAGAAACTCATCCAGACAAGCTTGGTTTATTATATTTCCCCACACGACAACTAATTTGACAGGAATCTACAATTTAAATGAATTCAAGTCACTAGAAACTCAGTTCTATTTTTATCCGAGGTGCAAACGTAATTTTCTCATTGTTGTTAGCCATTTTTAATCAGTATAGATATAAATTATCTGCGTGAAGGCAAAATTTCATTGTACTCAATAAGTTATTTAATCAGATATAACTCATTATTATGAATTTTATTTCAAATATTAGAAATTGATTATTTCTTTTAAATTCATTTCACACTCGATTTCTCTAATATATTTTCATCAAAGTCTTGCCTTTAATTTAAATGCATAAATAAAACTTTTGTAGTGATTTATGTGAAGACAAAATAAAAAAGGGAATATTTTTACAAAGAATAATCTAACCGCATCTTAATTTTTCTTTCTTTAAAAACTTGTGGTACAGATGCCGTATAATCCAACTTTCCAAATTCTGAGTTTGGTTATTTTTTAACGGATTTTCTTGTTTATCTGGCAACCTGGATTTTATTATGTAATAGAGATGAAGACCTATAAGAATTTTGTAGAAAATTCTATTTTGGCAATCCTAGTATTTTAAGCCATCGCGAGTCGTTATAATACGTCATTTTGGCAACATTTTTTCGTCGCCAAAAAATTCAGAATTTGGCATGCTGGATTATATGGCATCTGGAACAAACTCCTTTTTATTTGTAGTTTCTTGTTATAATTAAAGTTTTACGTTAAATGAGTTCCTGAATAATCCGTAGCACAGATTAAGAAACCTAAAGTTACTTTCCTAAAATAAATGATCGATTTAATTTATCACATTTTTTATTAAAAAAATCCTTCGATACATATATTTTTAAATAATCGATACATATATTTTTAAATCGGAAAATTAAATCAACATC
Organism: Latrodectus hesperus; assembly: GCA_037975125.1. Classification (NCBI taxonomy): domain Eukaryota; kingdom Metazoa; phylum Arthropoda; class Arachnida; order Araneae; family Theridiidae; genus Latrodectus; species Latrodectus hesperus. Next base: position 48,468,775 of record CM075853.1, read on the forward strand.
TCTTAATTATTTATGTTTTTAGATTAATTCTAAATAACAAGTTAAGTATTTAAATTTATTCAGATTTCCCCTCCGTGACTAGTAGGCTTAATAGCAAAAATATTTAAATTTTTCCACTCCAGTTGGCAAATATTTTAAAATACGTCCTCTAACTCATTGTTGATACAAAGTTAGGTAGAATAAAGGTAGAGTCAAATTTTTTCGATAATTAACTGAGTACAATTTGTATATTGTCGATTTTTCTTCTAGTTTTAGTTAGTATAGTTAATTGATTTTTTGTTATGCTAAAGTTTGTTTTTAATGCCGTTATCTAGTTTTAAACAAATTTTCGCGTTTTGAATATTTCACAAATATTTAGCAATAGCTAAATCTATGTTCTGTTTTCAAATTCTTATGTTTTGTCTTCGTAGAAATTCTATCATCATTCTCCAAAAGAGTCTAACAGATTAGAGTATCCAATTAGTTGTTATTTGTTGTTACTTCTTAAATTTTTATTTCTTCTAAATTTATGTCTATGCATAAAAGTAATAAAATGTACATTCTATGAGGCAGTAATTTTTAATTAATAAACTTATACAAATTAGAACATATTTTTATTATAAAAGTTAGTCAGACAAATTAAATTTGTTTGATCATGAATAAATGTAAGTGGCTTTAAAGGTGAAGTTGTTACAGTTATTCAAAAATCCAATGAAAATTATTGACACAAACTGTGTTTATCTTATAAAAATGTTGACTTTAAGCTCTTTAAAAAATAGAAAACTTTTTGTCCTAAAAACAACTTTTTGCCGACTAACCTCGCTTATTTTCGATCTTCATTAAAATGTAATTAAATTTTAGCTTGCTTTTATGTTATAAATTCCTGATTCTAAATAATGTCATTAAATTTAAACTGAATCTGGTTTCTTGGCTACTAAGCAGTTGCATTTCACTGAATTGCTATTTAAATTTTGTCTACATCATATTATATTCGAAAATTCATAATACTATTTCTTTTATTTATCTGATTCAAGTTGTATCTCTTATTGCATTAATGTACTATATTATTTGAGTTAATTTTTGATTAATTTCGATTTTTTTAGTGATACAACCACATAACATTCCATAGCCACTAATGGTTCTTCTAATGACATTACTTTTATGAGTTTTCCCCCCCAACTAACAATATTCAATAACATTAAAAAAGTACCTCAAAGAGGTATTTTGAGAGTGACTATCTGTGTCATTAATTTAAGCATTCAGAATATTTTCCTGTTCAGAACTTCTATTTGTATTTGAGTGCTGGAGTACTTCCAGATCTCCATAGAGATTAATATTCTCTTTGTTTAATGCTGCAACAATTGATTTTGTTTTCATTTTAATAAACGAATAATATATTCATGGATCTGTAATCGTTGATGATTTGAAAAGATAGAAAATGGGCTCCATTTTAACCTTGTATGAATTATGTCAAAAATCTTTTTTTCGTTTTTCTATTTTATTCTTTATACGAATAGAAATATCCGTTTTTTTCAGTTTAGTGAAAAGAAAAACTAATTAGAATTCAATAAAAAAGGATAAAACTTTCATATCTTATTTTATTCATTCATAGAGTGTGTAGAAAATTCTCATTTGCGTAATCATATGTAAATGTCCAAAAATCTTCATGAATTATAAAAATGTAAATGACTTTCTGTTTGTAGATTTTTAAATCTACAAACAGAAATTCTTATTTTTAATTTCCAAGAACTCACCTCCTTTTTTTTCCAGGAACTCCCCACCTAGCAATTTTTATTCTTTCCTTTTTTTAAAAAAAAAAAAAAAGAAATTGTTTCAAACTAATTAGAGTTCAATAGTTCCAGATACACTTAAATAAGAATTTAATTTATTATTGGAGTAAATAGCATTGTTAGACCGTATTTTATTTTAATATAACATAAATTCTAATTTCTTCAGAAAGATTCAAAGAAAAAATGTTATTATTATTTTGTTATCATTTATATTTTTATAACCAAAATCATGAAATGTTACACAATATAAATATAAAATATTTCAGATTATTGTTCTGTTTGAAAAAAATTAAGCAAACAAAAATATTTTACATTCTTGAATTAAAACCTAAACACAACGATTTATTATTTCTAAAAGAAAATATTATTTTTCTTTTCAAAGCATACTTTTCTTAATATTGGGAAAATAAAACTATGTTCGATTTATTTAATGTATTACAATAATCCATACTTCTAAAAATTATCTTCATTATTGTTGAAGTATAAAAACATATCTTATATTACTGCAAACTTTATTATTTATATATTTTGTTTAAATTCTTACTAAAGTTGAGAATCGTTCAATGTCATTGAAAAAAGATTTTTTTTAAAAAAATCTATTCTCATCTTTATTTAATAGGTCAATTTTTTGCTTCGTTAGTTTTGAGTCTTTAAGTGATATTTTATTTCATGCTCCCATTACAATAAAATCTGATAATTTGCGTGGTCAACAATCGTGTTTTGCAAATTGTTTAATTCTTTATTTTGTAGATCCTTCGGAATCACGTGATGGTCCGAGTGGGTGGTGGATGGGATACCCTCGAACATTATCTCGACAAACATGACCCTTGTCGCTGTAAATCAGGTAAGCTCTAAAGAAGTTTTTTTTTTATTTCCAATCGCAAATTTTGCATTTGAAATTTATTTGGAAAAAATTTATTCTCATTTAAATAAAAATCGAAAAATAAAATCGAAGTATTTTTAGCTAATGTAAATGGATACTGAAAAGAGCAACTTTGTGATAAATGGGAGTTGTTAACTTAAAAATATATTAACAACGTAGACAAACATTCTGAATTCAAATTCTTGAGCTAGAATTTTATTTTATGCCATTTATTTGTTATTTTAACTGCTTTTTTTATCAATTAAGTTACTTATCATATAAACCTATTTATCATATAAAATTGGATTTTATTAAATACTACAATCACATATTACATTAATTATTACAAACATTTAGGACTATAGGAAATCACGGGATAATTGAGAAATATTGATTTCAACTTCATAAATAAATACTTGATTTTATAAAACAGCTTCATTTGTACGAAAAATAAAGTTTAGTTTACCGTCCACATAATAATTAAATCTGTTAAAAATAATACAAAATCAATGAATTCAAAATAGCAAACTCCCATTATCAATAAAAAATGAATTTAAATTTAATGGAATGATTTTTTTAAATTTAATTGAATGATCCTATGAAATGGCTGATCAACTCATGTAAGTGTTGCCTACTGCGTATTTAAATGCGCATAACATAAGTCCAAACTGATCTTTGCTATTAAAATGTTAATTAATTACAAATATCATGAAATCATGTCAGTATATTAAGTTTTATTTTTTCGCATAATTTTTTATGTTTGTTATATTTTTTTGCTACTGAGTGTACAGTAAATTCTGTATCGTTATTCATCAACGATTCTGATTAAGAAGAATTTGATCATAAAATAATAGAAATTATCGATTTTTTTCATATTTTCTTATTTTTTACGACCAATTTATTATAAGAAATTAACTATGGATTCTACTTTAATAATATTATAAACCGTAATGATGTTAATACTGTATTGAATAATGATTTCATGTTAATTTTATTATAAGAAATGCATTGATTTTTCATTATTAGAAACATTAATTTTATCTGCATGATTAATTTGCGGGGAATTCTAAGAATTATTTTATAAAATATGAAATTGAAATATTATATACAATATATTTTTTTTAATTAAAATATATTTAGTTTGTCATGAAATGCTTGTCCTTAATAAAAAAGTTATATTTTTAAATTATAATTATTTTTTATAATATACAAAATATTATAACGAAAATTATTTCCTTAAGGACATATTGTTATTCTCATTTCATCAATTCAGGATAATGAATGAAATATATGGTTTTCATTCATTTAAATAAAAATTGAAAAGACCCATATTATTGTAAACTCATCTCCTTTCGTTATTTATAATTATTATATGACAACTATAAGGTAATGCACGTTTATAATTAAAAGATTTTTTTTTTTTGATTTGAAAATTTCTGATTTATTTGGACCACATTATATGTGATATTGTTATGACGCTGATTTAAATTTACGCCGTGAATTTATCACACAACATATTAGCAATCAATTTTTTACTATCCTCTATGATTGCACATAACACAACATTAAATTTACAGGAGCATTTTATAAACGAAATATCACCATAACATTCTCAACAAAGCCGTTCTAAAATCCCTTTTTCGAATCCAGCCGAACAGACCGCCATTTTTTTTAAACTCGTTTTGTTGCATTCGCAGCGCCATCTCGCGTCGTCGAAATCATTACAATATCATATAAGTGAATGTAGTATTTGTATCAGTTATTTGTACAGGAACTTAAAAAATTTAAGAATGAAAAAGTTAAGAAAATAAATAAAACAAAAATGTTTTTGAATCAAGTGAGAAAAAGAAGTCAAATGCATTTTCAAGCGGAGAATTTTTTTTCTTAACACAAACCCGTAACGGTATTTCTTAGAATTTGATATTCGCGTGAATACATTTGAAGAGCTGTATGAATTTGAAGAATGCAAATTTCTTTACAGGTCGTCGCATCTCTGTGAACAGAGTGTCTCCGTCCAATTCAGGTTCCATACAAGTGCATCTGAATAGTCACAGGTATTCTTCTCTTTTATTTCCATTATATTCCTTCCATGTATAACTAGTCCTGATTCATTCTTCGAGTGATTATATGAGCAAATATCAATTGTTAGTCATTTGCTGAAACTTAGATCTCGTATTATTAACTGTGCCTTCTTCAAGATGGTAAGATCTGAAGAAACACTAGTTTGTATTCAATTATTGTATCCAGTTTTAGTTTCGAAACGAAATAATCTTTGTAATATTTCATTCATCCAAACAATGTCTTTAAAATATTGTCAGTTTTGCTAAAGTCTTACATTTCTATTCTCGTTTTATTGATTTAGTGCTATTTATACATGTTTAAAGCATCCCTAAATGTGAAATCACCATATTGACTTTATCATCATCCATTAATTTAAATAAAAGGATAAAATTTCATTATTTTCAGTTTTTATTATACTGGCCATTAACGTTATTAAAATAATTTAATAAATTTATTTAACTATAATTAAAAAAACACCTATTAATGACAAACTTTTCGATTTATAAAAGTGACAATCAGGTGTTTATTAAAGAATAATTTTTACTTGTATTTTAAATTTATGTAAACTATTAAACAAATTGTTGAATAAAAAATTAAGTAAATATTAGTGTATCTAACACAATATATTTAATTTTCGCTTAACTTCTCATTATTTAGTTGAATTTATCATTTCAAATTAGTATCATTTTTATATATTTGTTTTATACATTATATAACAGTAACTATCTTTCTTAAAAAATAATACCAGACTGATCTTTTTTCTAAAATAATAATAATGTTATATATATACTTGTATTTTTCAACCTTTTTTTCTCTCATAATGCTTTCTTATTTCCCTAAAAATAGTTCCTCCGTTTATGTATGTTTTGTTAGGTCTTAAGACATTGTTATTGTCCTATTAATGGAATTATTTGCAAGTTCATTCCAGCATTATGCATTTTTTTTTTCTTTTTGTAAATCTATTTTATAAAAATTAATTTGCTTCACAAACATTGATATATTTTCAAGATTTCATTGCTTATCACGTGTCATATTTTATCTAAAATTGTCATGTTCTGTCATAAATCTCAGTGTTGATTGAAAATATTTATATGCTTAGAACACCAAAAATATAAATAAAAGTATTTTTACTACTAATGGTATTTCTAATGGATATCATGAATTAACTTTCAATTCTGTGGAAAACAGTTTTAATATTATTAAGTGCAACCATCAACATTTTATTTGTATTAGAAATTGAATCATGTTATTTGAAAATGACGAATAATTAATCAATTATTGTTCAAAAATATTAATTATTTTTCGTTTTAAAACATTCTTTACATGTTATTAATGCAAGTAAACACAATCACTTTAATAATATTAAGTTAAGTATTATAAGTACTAACTAATTTTTTATCAGTCTTATAAATAATTTTGTAATTTAATTTACATCCACTCCATGAACAATCTAATAATAAAAAACCAATATTGTTACTATCATTTTCAAATAAGAAGATAACATTTTATTAAACGTTAATATGCAAAAATATTTTTTTATAAAACTATAGTTAGAATAAAGATACGGTTCTCACAAAAATACAGCTGAGCTTCAAGTTTTAGTCTCAATTGAATTTTTGACATTAAAAAGTATATATTTACTATATGCAGAGAAAATATAAATATAAAGGCTGAGAAAATATAACTGACTGATAATTTTTCTGTTTAAAATATATATGTAAAGTGAGATAACTGAAGACTGAAAGTTTTCTATGAACTTCAGATACCTTTAGTCAGGTTAGATTTCTTTAATCGAGTAAGTATAAAAATGTTTCCAATATATCTATTAATGACGTTAACATTTTACAAATTAAAATTAATTTATTAATTCTTATATTTATGTCTTCGATTATTATGTTTATTAGAAAAGCTTAAAAGCAATTTAACTTGCTAAAACATAAATTTTTTTGTACATCTTTAACTGCCAAATGACGATGATTTCCTTTATATTATATAAAAAATTACATAAATAAGCTAAAGAAAATGTTTATTTTTTATTTTATTTCCTTTATCATACAACTATTTCTATGCTTACAGACCTTCCTCATCTGGCACGCCATCATCTTCGCGATCTTCGAGTGTTCCTACATCTCCACCATCCCGCCGACGATCCTTTGATTGTTCCAGGTTGAGCTCCTCCGACGACAGAAACTCGTCGAGAAGCAGCAGTGACGACTGGGCATCACCAGCCTTGCGCAGAGGACGAGGAAAAAGTGGCCGTCCCAGCTCTGCTGACAGCTCTTCAGAAATATCAGAAGCTGAATTGTGCAGAGGAAATTCTGATTTCCTTCGACGCCAACGCAGGTATTCACCTAGGAAAGTTATGAAATTTGGCGAAAATACTTGCTCAGAAGATGCCGAGGACTCTTCCTTGGAACCCCAGACGCTAGTGGCAGCCCAGCAGCAGAAGGCATCCCCAGCAAGAAGTAGAATTCCAACTTCACAGTCGCCGTCTCCTCAACATCGCTGCCGAGCAGTGGAACCACTTGGCAGACGCCTGTCTGCTAGTAGGTCAGAAACGTCTCTATTCCAATCCCCCATCAACCGGGGTAGTCGGACTCAGTGCCAAGGTCCACGTAGGGTTGTTCAGGGTGGAAGGCAAAGATCTTCGTCTACGACCCGAAGTGTGTCATCGTCACCAGCTAGAACTCCTGAATGGAATCCCAAACGTAGGACAATATCCCTTCAATCTTCCCCAGTAAAACCAGTGCCACCGTTGTTAGAGGAAATCATCAATGACTCTGAAGTTCTGGACTCTGATGAGAAGATTCTCGAAAGAATGCAGAGACTTATCAATGAGTACAGAGCACGAGAAGCTTCTCCAGACACATCTCTTGCTGATGATTTCGCATCGCCGATTCGCCCTTTGTCTAAGACCATGAGAAGGAACTCTTTATCAAGGATTCCTATCTTGACGTGGCACTCCAGACAATGATTAGAATAGTAGACAATCTTAGGCGAGCTTAGAAAGGCCCGTCCGTGATGATTACCGAATGTTCTTTTCACGTAGTTGAGTTGGTACTCCTCCCCTACAAAAGCATTTTCATTAATTATTTTTATATTTTAATAATTCACTGCTATTTTCGCATATTCATTTTACATGCTACATTTTTCATTTTATGAATATAAAGCTTTTTTAATGAAAATATTAAATTTATATAGAAACTTAACCTTATTACATATCTGACCGTTGAGCTTCCTGCTATTTATTTAGGTGGAAATTTTGATACATTTTGCAAACAGTTGGACTTTCAAACCCTTCACACACGGTAACCATTTCAAAATTTCTGACGAATCTTCAGTATTTAATATAGGCTATTGAAAGACATGATTTTATAATGGCATAATTTCAAAATAACATGATGATTGTGGAAAAAAAACTTGCACCAGAATTGCTTATAAATTAACTAATAAAATTCTTTCCTATAAATTCTCTTCTATCTGTACCATCTTTCTATTAATATATAATCTCGGAACATATTGATAGTTATTAAACTTTTATAAAGGTTCATCAAAAGAGTATTCCAAATCTATGATCTGGTGAATTTAAAATACTAATCAAATTTCAAAACTGATTTTATTACCAAATTTATGAAGAATGTTTGAGAAAATTTCTAAGAACAAATCGAAATGCAAGTTGCTTACGTACACTATTTTCAACAGCCCACATATCTGTGACTTTCCTATTCCCACTCAAAGAACACATATTTGTAGCCAACTCAACTACGTGCAACAGTAGGTGCATAAAGAAAAGGAGATCTTTATTGTTTTCTAGTCCACTCTCATCATTCCGCATTTCGGATGTATTGGTATTCTTTGCTTGATATGTGGTGCTCTGCAGCCTGAAATGTCGCTTTGTAGATGGAGTTGCCTTTGTGAAATGACCGCATCAGTGTATGTGACGCATGCCAAAAGAAAGATTTATTTGTATTGAGTCACTTTTCCAATTCCAAGGTCTGATTAGACCTCAATAAAAAATTATTCTATACTATTTGTCTTTCATCCTTTCTCTTAACAAGAAAACAAGTTACGCATCAAAGTCAAATCTGACAAAGAATGCTGAAAGTCAAAATAAAAATTACAGATAGTTTTACAAAACTGATCAAAAATTTATCTTTTTTTTTCTGAGGATAATGAAAATTAAAAATGTTTATTTATACAACATGTATAAAGTCATTAAAAAGTTTAAATTATATTTGGGATAATTAGCAATTGGATTTGTCATAAAATAGACAAAACTATAATTGTTTTCATGCCGAAAAACTAATTCTTATTTCCCACATTTTAACACAACGTCTTAGATTCATTCGTCAAATTTTCTAAGTGTTTGCAACACAAGTGTTTTCAATTAAAAAACAGGAGAGGAATTGAAAATTTTCATCAATCAATTTAAATTTTACTAAGAGATCAAAATATGTCTTCACAGTAGCATCAAATCTAAAAACGCAATTTTAGAGATTTCTGTACTCTCTAAATGTCTTAATATTTTGACATTTTAAGTTGATTCATTTAATCAGATAACTTGGTGCCTCTAACGTTAGAGAGACTTTAATATTTTTATAAGCATGTGATATTAATTTAGAATTCTCCTTAAAAATGTTTTTAATAGTGAAGTACTTTAAATATACTCATTCTCGTGTTTTCTTTATGATGATGAGGATAAGTTAAGGAAGAAAAGAAATTATAAATTGTTATTTATACAAAAAAAGATGTATTTACGTTAAAAATTTAGGAGATTTTCCTATCTTATAAAGGCAAAATAACTAAAGCATGATCCTTTTGTCTCATTTAAAAGAAATAAATTATAAAAAATTAAAAGAATATTGATAATTTGGCAACTGAAACTAATTTTCTTTCAGGAACTCGATGGCTGTCCGTCAGGAATAGGTTTTTTGAAGATTTATCAGGAATTATTTATAAAACTTGATAGGTCTATTTCGTAGAGCACGCAGAACAGTTGGAAATGTAAAACTAAAATTAAATACAGATGTGACATCTACAAGACAAATAATAAAATGTCTTTAAGCAATTATTATTAAGTATCTTAATTCTTATAGTTCAACTATAATTCGTATATTATTTTACAGAGATTTTTGATTATAAATCAAAACAAATTTTATAATATTTACTCACTACATTAGGTTAACAATTCAACTGAATAATACGTAACCAAAACAAAATAGACCAGTTTAGCATTTATGTAACGTCTAATATCAAATAATGTTTTTAATGTGCCTGTTTTCAGCTGAACCGCATATTACTCCCTATGCATAATTTTTTAAATAAATTCCTCTTCACAGAAATTACCATTTTCTGTCCACATGATTTGATAAGCCAAGAATATTTTAAACTTAGACCTATCCTAACTTCTAACCAAATATTAAAGTGTTACCATCTTAGTTATTTTGAAATGCTTCCAATCCTGCTCACATTTCCTTATTGATTTTAAGACTTCTAATTCATATATAAAAGATATATTCCTTATGAAATGTTAATATCACTGCGAAGTTCTACCCTCCAATCCAGATAGAATTTTCGGGAGTTGCAAATCTGTGATTAACAGAATTAACTAGATTTGATCTAGAAGTGGTAATGAATTTTATTCCATTTTCATAATCAAACAGTATGGAATAACATTTGTATGATCAACGGAACAGTAGTAGATGTTGTTCTATAAGATTAGATGCTTAGAATAAATTATTTAAAAAAAAACTTTGCTCTTAGATTTCATAGTTACTGACATTCCTTAGATAGTTACTCCAGAATTTTTTCATGTATCTCAAATAAAAGTGATCCAGTTACTTATCATGCTCATAAGCACTTCAAAACGTTTTAAAATGATTTTACTTTTTATTCTTAGATTCCTTCATAAGATATGTGGAATACACTGAAGCTTTTTGATAAGAATATAGCTAAACGTTTCCAATGCCAATTCTTGTTTATTTGCCCAAAATTTGAAATATTGTTTTGATATTAGAGCAATATAATTTATTGTAATGGTGAAAACAGTAAAATCTGTGGTATACATGTAAATATCGGTTTTAGTTTGCGGATCAAGATTCTTATCAATAATATCCTGCTATTAACCCAGAGCCTAGTTGATAAATATAGCTCTAATTCTCTGGTAATATAATAAATATAGCTCTAATTCATTGCTAGTTGTAGGATCGTATTTCTCAGTAATGGAAATCCTTATTCGAGCTTAGAAGGTATTAAAAATATGATAAATTATAGATGCTGCTTTATTTATATTAATACACGTCTGTGGAGATAAATTCTTAAGTTTTCTTTGTATTTCTTTGCTTGTGATAAATTTATAAGGCATACTACCTATATAAAATGTCCTTCTAAAAAAGGCAAACTATTTTAAACATTATTAAAAGACTTACAACAACTTTGATTATTAGACCCTCTAATATGCAATTTTTAAGTGTCGTATCATTAGGCCACTACAACAAGAAATCTTATAGAAAAGTGAACTTCATCCTATAAATAATTGCCTATGAGAAATATAAGGATTTCGTTTTTAATATTATTGAAAAGTAGCTAGCTTGACTGAACTTATTTTTTTAGTAGTGATATCTTATATTTGAATTCTTATGTATAAATATATATTTTTTCTCAATACAAATTTATAATTCCCGAAATTTTTGCATGCGATACTGTATACTTCCAATAAGAACATTTATCATAGATATTTTTGTTTAACGCTATGAATTTAGCTCCTAATTTATAAAATAAATAATAGAAGCTTAATTTCCATAAGTTTTTACAGAAGATACAATTCATGTAAAAAAGGTAAACATTAAGAATTTTATATGATTGAATCTGATGATTCTTTGCAACATTATCTAAAAATGCAATGTGTTTGAAATTATGAGCTTCAAAAAAAAATTTTTTTTTTCATATACTATATTTAGATTATTTGCATGAGTAAATATTCAACCGACACCATAAAAATAATAGTTTTTTTTTATTAATTTGGATTATTATTTTCAATTTTTATTGTATTGCCTTCAAATCAAATTCTTATTTCTGGAGTAATTGTTTCATTGAATACAAATACTTTAAATTATAAAGTTAAAATTAAAATACAGGAAATAATTTTTTGATTAATTTGTAGAATTTTCCTTTCTTTGATTACAAATAAATATTTACATAAATAAGTTAATGAATTTAAAGATATAAATTTTAATTTGGTGTACTTGAATGAATTATAAATTTAGATTATTTCTCATTTATCTCTTTTATAATCAAAATTTTCCCAGTTAAATTCCTCAGATTTATTTTCCATTTGTGTTAAAAAGAACTTTTAAATATTATTATCTACATATTTATTAATGTATTTTATAGGTTATCATAAATGAACAAGATATATGGTTAATGGAAAATGTTTGGCACTTATAATATTCAGAACTATTTTCCATCCTACTGTTTAAAGGTTATTGCACTCATTCAATAAACCAGCATTTCTAAACTACTGTAACCTTAGTGAAAACAAAAAGATGAGAACTGTAAACTGAATGAAGGAAACAAATGATCAATAGGAAAGTCACTCATTTTTTTTTTTTTTCTTTTAACATGATCAACTTTATGGAAGAATACATTTGGAGGAACCCATCATGAGAATGGAGTGATTTTTTCCCATTTTCATATGGATGTAATCTTTTTGTTTTATATTTCCTTGATATTTATTACTTCTCTTACTTTCCCATTTAGGTAAAATCTATTCAAGTTTTTGAATTTGAAAAAATATACAAATAGATTAAATAAAAAATGAAGCGAATTTTGCTGTATGAAAAGCGATTTTATAATGGATAGAACAATCAGAAGAAATTTATCCAACGTACAATAAATAAGAAAAATAATTTATTTGAGAAAAGTCACCTATATAAATATAACGCAATTAAAAATACCTTAAAAAGATTCATCAAATCTCTCATCTACAATGCTATGTTGGATCAGTAGATACTTAAGTATAAAAAAATAGGAAGCACACACATATTTTTAAATTTTTCAAGATTCTTTATAAAATTTGAGCTTTTAAACTCTGAACAATCCAAGATAGAGCAGACATCATTCATATAAAGTAAACTTGGTAAAGACATTAAATACTTGTAGAATAATCATTAATTCTCTTTTTTTATGTGGAAGATTATCATTAAAAATTCTCGTAAGGAATGCCACATATTTTAGGTAATAAATAAGTGAACTCTGATTAATGATTTACAGTTTATCAAACTCAGAAACTTCAGACTTGTCATCATTATTTTGGTAGGTTTAAATAATCGGAATAAATTCCTAAAATGCGATAATTTTGCAATAAAATTTACAATATTTACACAAGGGGACGAATACCATCGTGATTGCAAATATAAAGAAGTTTTGTTGACGGTAGAGTAAATGAAATTTAGTTAGATTGAGAGAGAGAAAAATGATTCAAAAATGCTATTTATATCTTATTTATCGAATATACAAAGCACCCTGTTGGAAATACTCCATGGTTTAGCAAAATTTAATTGGGAAACAATGCCAAAGGGGTATCAAATTTCTTATCGTTATTAATTCACAACAGTTAGCTTATCTGTAATACCATGTTACTTACGTGAATCTTCAATATTTTCTTAACATATTATAAAGAAGAAAGAGCAAAATTGTGAGACACATTCTAAAAAGTGATGATCCGGAATATCAATATATAGGGTTATAATTTGTACACACATTTATTCTTGCCAAGCTGTTGTCTGAATAATCAATGTTCTAATTATGTGTAGGTGCCATACATCAAAACAAATCTTACTTTTAACATTGAAAGAAAATAACTATTGCGACAATGTTGTGTGTTTGTCAACAAATTACAAACAATCGAACTTAAATTATCACTTTTGATGTTCACTGAATTTTTAATATATAAGATATTAAAATGGTAGTGAAACATGAAAATTGTCTATTACCCTCAATTTTTGTAATACTACATTTTACTATTCAAATGAATTAAATTATTGATTTTTTTTACTGTCATGAAAGAAATATTTTGTAGCATTCTGAATTTCATATTTTTTCATGCGCATCGGCTACAGTGAAGCTTTGGTAAGATCTTAAAACATCTATTCTAGTTTTTGATGTTTCAGTGAATATGACTTTTCAAAATATGTACCATGCATTTCTATACTTTTATCCATAACATTATCAATAATTTTATTGTAACACATCAAATCACTTTTCAGTCCTATGTGCTGACAAATTTGTTTAAAATTAAATTTAAATGAACAATATTTTTCCTAAAATGACTGTTGTATAACAGAAAAAAGGAAAATATGCTGAACAGTTATATTTATTATTTATCTTTACTCATTCACAAAAGTCCAATACATTGTCATGGTTGGATTTCTAAAACTTTCATCCATCCTATATGTAATATTACATCTGTTTCAAGTATTGCATAAAGAGTTAACACATTTAAATTTTTAAAGTTAAAATTATTTTAAAAATTAGTGAATTAATCAATTTATTGATAGTTTAATTTTTGATACTTTTATAATTTAATTTTAAGGGAGCTGTTTTAATTTTGTATAGATTTTTAAAATATCCTACCCACAATGACCAAGAATTAGAAATCTTTGGGATTTTTATTTAAATGCTTGCTAAGAATGAGAAATATGCAATTTTTTATAACCTGTCATTAGAATGTTCATCATTAAAATGATCGTAACTAAGATGAGAGTGCATTTCACGATAGATGAAGTTAAATGAGAAATACAACAGTTTTTCAACATTTTATAAATTACTTGTTGGAATCCACTTAGCGAGGGTTCTTGGTTTTAAGACATCAAGTCTCATTGGATTTTCAAAAGTAACCTTATCGAAAGTTTTCAAAAGTTGCAATTAAAACCTACAAACATTGTCTAAAAATATAAATGAGTCTCGAGTACAACTTTCCTAGACCAGGATCGACATCGTCTCTGATGATATGCGTGACAGAACATGCATTCTTACTGTGGTTTAAATGTCAAAAAATAGTCCAACAAAGCTTTTCTCAACAAGTTTTAGCTCGAATCATGCGCAGAGAATTGTAGGGAATAGAAATGTATCATCTGGAAAGGTCTCCTTTCATCCCGAAATGCGAAAATTCGTTTGCAGTATTGTTAGAAAAGAAAATGCTGAATATCTGAGAATTGAAAATGAGTATTGTTGTCGGATGAATCATACTGCACCTTGTTTTGCACTGATCGAAGGCATCGAATTTGGCGAGAATACCACCAAACTATGCATCTATTTCGCCTTATATCTACTGTGCAAGGATCTGCTGAATATAATGATTTGGAGCATGAAAGTTGTCTTCTGGTATATCTCGAAGGTAAACAAACATCTATGACATACCTAGATATACTGAAAAATCAAGCACACCCTGCAATATTGCATTTTTACTCTGACAGTGACAGGTACTTCATGGACGATAATGCAATTATGTGTCGTACCAGAAATGTTGAAGTTGTTCACTGAACATCAATCTGGCATCCAACATTTTCCCTGGCTCTCACAAAGCTCGGGTTTTAATTCCACGGAAAATGTGTATATGATTAAAAGACACAT
This sequence comes from Latrodectus hesperus, assembly GCA_037975125.1. NCBI lineage: Eukaryota > Metazoa > Arthropoda > Arachnida > Araneae > Theridiidae > Latrodectus > Latrodectus hesperus. The sequence continues at coordinate 48,484,099 of CM075853.1, forward strand.
CCGCAAGCATTCTCATTTTTTCTCTGATTTTCAAGACCTAAAAAGTTGCATATCCAATGCATGGTATTCCCAAAATATAAATCCACTCCAGAAGCATGTAGACATTGTGCCGAAATGTATAAGAGCTATTATAAGTGCAAAAGGTGGTTCAATAAAATATCGATCTTGAATTTTTCATTTATTTACCTATGTGTGTATAACAGGAGGAGAAAATTGCACAACAAAAGGAAAAGTAGTTAAAATTTCTTGTATACACAATATCCTTATCAATTTTAAATACGAATGTGAAAAAACGTCAATTAAATTTCAATTATATTGCTATCCAAAATTTTCATTTTTCGTTTGATGCAGATAATAATTATTGAACAAAAAATGACCACAAATGAATGAATATCATTTAGTTTAATCCCATTAATTTAAAAATAAAAAATTAATCTGTGACATGATATCTGGGAAAACAATGATGCAAGTATTTTTCTTTCATAATCATCTACTTCAGAATGCATTTGATAGTACTTTTAAACGCATTTGTATGTGGTCTAAAGCTAATGATTTTACTTTGAAGTTAAACTAATTTAATTGTTACTTTCACTAAAAATTTATTTTATCTCGTTATTTCTAAATGCCTTTTTAATATTAAACTGTTGTTTAAATTCATCACAGCCGTGTTCAATTTCTTTTCCAATTTTCTATCAAAAATATCCAAATTGCATATCTACTCTCATTCAATCTCGTTTATTGAACCCGATGTTAGTATCACAGCATGCACATAACTAATTTTTGATGTGATAAGAGCGTTTCTGTGTCCTTATCTTTTAAACCTTTGCACAGTACTTTCTATAGATTCGAAAAATTACCTATTGAAAATATGGATGATAAGATGTAAGAAAATTGCCACATCATCACATGCCTACTTATTACAACATCATGTGCCAGTTGATGAATTTTGAGTAAAATTGAAACCACATTGCATGGTATTAGCCTAATTGTGTTTGACTCGATGTCCTGTGGGATTATATCAGTGCACCACTAAACGCTGTTGCTTTAAGTATCGAAAAGTATCCTGAACCACTGTAAATTTAATCATACATCCATTCCATTATATAAACTCATTATATATATATATATATAATACGAATACATTACATAGTATCTATTGTTTGTTTTTTTCCATGTGGAAGCAATTTTAATTACCTAATTACCTATTAAATGCAATGTAAATAAAATGCTTAAAATTATTTTGTATGAATTATCTTTAAATAGTTAATTTTATATAATCATAAATTTCATATTTCTTTTTAATCTCACATTAATATATGTATACAAAATAAAAACAAAACCATTTTTCTCTCTCTCTCCATATATATGTAAACATATATAATCACGTTTATTATCTTTAAATTTTTCTAAATTTTAAGTTAATTTTCTAAGGCTACAAATCCATAACTCTTTTTTTTTTTGACAAATTTTTTCAACAAATGTATTTGTCAAAAAATACGAGTAAAATGTTCTTAAATTTTATGGCACAAAAACTGATATACCACCAATATTTTAAATCTATACATTCGAATGCTTCCTAAGTAGTTTCCATTCGCTTAGTAACGGGAAAATTTTTAAAACCTCTTAGAATTTTTGATTATTATTTTATATTACATACCTTATAATACAAATGAAAAATATGTTTCACATGACTGCAATTTTTAAAAAATTAAATAAATTTTCCAAAAAACTAGAAATTACATAAGATGTTTCAATTTTAAAGCTTAGTAAAGGTCAAACTAAGGACTTCATTTAAGTTTAATTGTTTATATTTTAATTTAAAAAATCGCAACAGTTATAAATAAAAAAATGTGTACTTGATGCTTGTATTGAAAATTTACTTAATAACTATTCCCTTACATTACCTTTTTTGTTATCATTTTGCTCATTTTTCTTCCTTTTAAAAAATGAATGTATTTTCTTATTATAAATAGCACTTTGTTTTAACTTGAATTATATATTTAGCTCATTTATTTATATAGATTATTCAGATAAGAAGAGCCATCATTGAATATTTTATTCATTTGATTAATTTCTGTCAATTTCTCAAAATAAGTACCATATTTAATATCAATAAACTAATTAACTCGTTTTTATCCAATTTAATTTTTTAAAAAAAATATCAGTCGTAATATCATTTTGTTTTCAAACATTTATTATGCTTGAATGAACCATGCAAATTTAAATAATCTACACTATTAAACTTTTGTTTTGTCCTTATATTTATAATAATTTTAAAGACAATTAAATTTTTAAATTTATTTATAAATAATTATTCCTCAACTTTTTTATTGAATTGTCTTTGTTTATTTTAATCTAATATATTTGACTTTAGTCTTTTTAACAGTAACTTGATACTAGATGACAGCACTATTTTCTCAGACAAAATTAAACGGTTATTATAATTTCATTTTAATTTATTTCAGCAATTTTAAAATATTATTAAATGATTGTTGAAACTCTCTCTAAATATTACTACAATTTAATAAATTAATCATAATATACGTCCATAATTTAATTACTAGGCAAAGATATAATTCACACAATTCTAAAAACTTTAGAATGATTATAATAATATGATTAGAGATAATATGATTATATGATAATATATAAATATAATGATTCTAAAAACTCTCTTTAGAATCATTACGAATAAACTTATCATGTGTAAAAGATCAGGAATATTGTGTAAAACTACCGCTGGCATTATATGTACATTCCGTTTTTCATTCATTTAAAGTTGACTATTTACATTCAGTATATTTTTTCTTTAATGATATGCTTTAAATTTGGAATATTGAATTGATCATTATTAAATGCATTTTAAAAACAAAATAAATTATATTGAATAGTATGAAATTAGTGTTTATCTTAAAATCTCTCATTGAAAATTTATGAAAGTAACATTTACCACCAAAATAAAACTATTTATATATTGTAGAACAGATATTAATATATATTAATATTTCTTATGAAGGATATTAATATATCTTAGAATGATATATGAGCCAGTTTTTTAATTTTTATTTAAAATTTTATTGCTCAAATATAAAGAATTTATATAAATATATTTGTTTACATCGTAAGAATTTAACGAAATCTGTTAGCGAAAATCATTAATACGAAATTCACAGATATTAAAATTTTCATTTGCGTAATTTGAAGTTAAAGCAGCAACCAATATGATGTTATTTAACAACAGAAAATGAATCCTGGGGTGGTGCTTTGAGTTTCCAAGGCACAGACTCCGAGGTTCGATCCTCGGGCTGATCGACTAAGTCTTTCACCCTACATTGGGTCGATAAATAGAGTACCAAGCATGTTTGGTAACTAAACACTGGAAGTTTCGGGTTAGACTGATCTCTTATCCGAGACATAAACTTCGCAGTCCAGGGCCTTCAGTCATGTAAACAAATATGGGTCCTGTAGTCCTTGGCCCCCAAATGAGCAGTCGTGCCACTGAGTTAAGTTTAAACAATAAAAAAATGCAAAGTTACCAACATCAAAGCTATCATTAACAATCTTTTTTAAATATCTTCAAATAAATGTCCCACAATAAAATTTGGTATTGGTTAATTGCAAATTAGAATAATAAATTTTTAAAAATTTAAACTTTAAAAAATTTTGTGAAGTGAAATTTTCAATTGAATTAGTAACGAATAAAATCTTAAATTCCAAAGAATACTGTTTACATCTAAACTTAATTTTATTTCCCTTTATTATCCTCATTTAGAAGCATGTTAAATTAAAGAGATTCCCATCTGCATTGGAGTTTTTGAAGAATGTTATTTATTCATTAATAAACCTAAAAGAAATAGCGTCTTACAGAACAGCATTATAGAACTGTATCTTTCGTCCAAGACATAAGTATTAGATAAACTACTATGATTTGAACAAATACATGATTCTATAATAATGATAGTGAAATCGCTTTATCCCTTAGTACAAGCTCTTAAATCAATCGGAAATCAACATGGTAAAGATTTATCAACAGAGACTTAGTTTATCTTAACTTTAATAAGAATGTCCTTACCAATTTATTTTCTCTCAATTTACTTAACTATTTATTTTCGATTAAAAAATATTGTCTCTACAGTTGCTTTCACTAAGAATTAATATTTGAGTATTTACTATTTGAGAATGTATACTATTGAGGCAGTTAACCACATTGCTTTAGTGTGACAATAGTTTAAAAGAACCTGAAATGTTCCAGATCAGTCAAAATCCGTTCTTAAATCAATATTTTTGAAATTTGAATTTGCTGTAAGGCAAATAATAGAGGAAAACCCTAAAATTATTCTTATATGGAATAAAGCAATCTCATCCTTCTGGTGTTCTTTCAGAATCACCTGAATAAACAGAATTTCTCCAGGCCCTCACATCAGAAGGGCCCCTGATCGAATAGAAAATTTATTCTATGCTGTTAATTGAACAGAATAGTTTGTGAAATTGAATAGAAATTTTGTTTTTGTGAACCAGAAAGGGCCCGTAAAGATGTATTTACCGATAGCCTTAACTATGCTAACTTGAGCCCTGCCGAATAACAGATTTTTAAATAACAAGTTTGATCAACTTTTGAATGATAACAAAATTGTGAGTTCAGTAAATTATTTCCTTATAGCTGGGAATAATTCTACTTCCGTAGATTAAAATTAACTAAATTAGAGATGTTAAAAAGATTGTTCTTCAAATTTATAACACTGTTATATTAATATTTTGACTATAGAATATCAATTATGGAAAAGAGGCTACTGATGCGATAGCAGGAGTAACTTCTATAAAAGCTACATTCTTACAGAATTTTTACAAATAAAAAAGATCACGACCTGGATTTTGTCTCTAATATTCATACATGTTTTCAGCGTTTAATCATTTTGTTTTTAACAAAAAAATATCCTTAAGTACACCTATGTGACATGGATTAGCAAACATTTCAAAGATTCCTGCTGTTTAGCTGATCGTAGCATCAGAAATGGAGATTTATGATATCAGAAATTTTCAAAATTTATGGACATGTTGTACATATACGTGTTGTTCAGAGCATCTAAAAAAATAATAATCAAGAACAGATCAATCACAGGTAATATAAGAAACCAATCAAGGTGATTACGTCCAATGCCATTGTTTCCAAATCCCCGTTCAAAAGCCCCACATAAATTTTGAGTTACCACATTATGTTGAAATTATATTTCGTGTGCAACATGAATGAAGACATCTTTAAGCATTTTCAGAAGAATCTCTTTAAGATAAACAAAAATCTTACTAATTCCCAGTCAATGTGATAAAAACCATGGGGTTACACAATTTTTCTTCACAAAAGCCTTCTGAAAATTTTTAGTGAAATATTGCAAGTTTCTTGTGGTCGAGATCTTGTAGGTTGTATTAGGCCTATGTGAGCGTTGCGCATATTGGCCACCATGTCACAGGAAACGATAGTTGCATTATTGAATAAAACAGAACTGGAAAATTGTCTTATAAGTCAGTGATCACTGACTGTCATGACATTTTAGGTGATCCTCAAAATCGTCTATTATTGTGCTCGAAGTGCCATGCGAGACAAAATAAGGCAGGCAGCAAACCTGTGCACCGCGTTGCTTGTGGATGGTGTTTCATCGGTGTCTGTTTTGTTGATCTTTGGTGTCTGGTTTTCCAGCCAAACACGAAACAATCACGTGATTAATGACGTCACTCAAAATATTAACCAATGAAAGTTTATTTACAATTTGACTTCCATTCTTATAATTCTTGTGTATATTTTCGAATAATTAACTATTTGTGAATGATTAAAATATACATATGTATGTAATTCTTTTATTTAATTTAAATTTATTCATTAAATTCAGAATTTTTTTCTTATTTCAGAATTAATAATAAATTTTACATGATGCAGCACATTAGAATTTTTTTACCATGTTAAGCACTGTCAAAGCCTGTTATGTTAAATGTGAATAAAAAATTTATAAGTATATAAAGTGTAACTTTTTCTTGTTAAATAATCTTTAACATTACAAAAAGTAAGCAATCATCAAATTAGTTAACTCAATATAAGTTTTGATAGCAAATGTACAATTAAATTTTATTAAATCAATCACAGAATACTTTAAAATATTTTTTATTTTTCTGAAAATAATGAATACACTTCATTATGCATCTTTAACATGAAAGCACGTTGCTTTTCTTTATTTAGATCTCTGATTACTATATTCATGTAGTTTAAAAAAGTATCTACCTCATCCTGAGGTTTTTTTAAAGTTTCAGCTGCTTCATTCGAATGAAGAGAACTCTATAGAGTTCTAAAATTGTTAACCTTTTACAAGCATAAAATTTAAATAACATTTCTAAAGCTTATTTCAACTGCACAAGCAACTTATTTAAAACAACGTTCACAGTTCTTTGAAATGAATACTTAAACAATGAATTATAGACAGAATTGTGAAATCATAAAAAAATTTTAGTACAAATACTTATGCATTTGCATTATATTAAAAATCCTAATTTAATAAATAATATTTCATTTCATAGTATTTAAATGAAAACTCAAAAAATAGAAATAAATTTATTTATCATATTAAAGTTTAAGCATTTAATACATTCATAAAAGTAGTTATAAATACAACAATATATTTAATATTATTTAATTTAAAGCTTCTGCAAAGCTTTAAATGCAGTTTAAATTTAAAAAGTTTTATTCAGTTAATTTTTAATAAAAATATTCAAAAATAATTTTTAACTTTAAAAAGCAGATTGCTATAAGAAAGATTTAAAAAAAGAAAATAGTTTTTAAAAATCTAGTAAAATCTTACCAGAGAAATGTTTTTCAAAATTGCTATTGATTTCTCCACTGAGATCTTTAAACAATTGAGATTTTTTATTTTTATTAAAATACTTATCATCTCTTGGGTCCCACAAGCACCTGTTACCTATTGAAATATATATATATATATATATATATATATATATATATATATATATGAAATCAAATACATAAATGTATGCAACAAAACAAAAAATAAAATTCTAAAAAAAATTAACCAAATAAATTAAACTCACTTTTAAAATATTCGATAATAAATTCTTCAATTTCTACAGAAAATTTATTAGACTCCATGCTGTCCAAACGGCACAAATCAATGTAAACATACACTTGTCACTCGGTTGTGGACAAAAAAAATTAAACATGCTGAATACTCCGTTTGGTGGAAAGCTCCGCCTCAATTTGACGTCATTTCGTGGATGGCTGGTGGATGACTGGTGGATGTTTGGTATACAGCTGGTAGTCATCCACCGTGTCCGGTTGACGGTGACCAGGTTTGCTGCCTGCCTAAGAGTCGCGCGAGAAACACATCCGATAAAATGACATCATTAATGTCATCATTACGTCAGAAAATGTGTAGAGCGTACGAAGATTTTGTATTTAGAGCACAGGTTTAAAATATCTGGCAATATTCCGAGCAACTGAGTTGATTTGACTTTCCGCTTTTCGACGTACAAAATTTAAATTGTTAAATCTCATGCGAAATTTTTTTTATTTCTCATAAAATTAAGAGTTTATTAAAATTTCAGGTTTTTATTTGAAGAAGAATTTATTATTAATCTTTACAGGGATATTATAATAATTAAAATAATATTTGCTATTAAAAAATAACAAATATTGATAATTAATATAATCCTTGTTATTTAAGCGTTTGTACTCCTTAATTGTTAACTAATTTTATTTAATTTGTATAGCCCACCGATACCTACAAACAGTCTTTATTTTAATTAATACAAAAGAATTCAAACCATTTAAGAAATTTCTCAGGTGTTTGCAGAAACTTTTCCTAAGATTATTACAGATAATATATAATTTATATTGACTACTAAATAAAGCATCCTAACTTTCATATAAGTAAGTATTCCCTTTAAGCAAATATTATTGCTACTTTAAAATTATAAGTAAGTTTAATTATTTAATTCAAAATATTTAATGGATATATTACGAATAACTGAAAATTTACATATCCTATTTTATAATGACACAATAAATACAATTAATTGAAGAAAATTTGCTCTTTATTCATGTTTACATTGTTAAGGATTATGATGAGATTCCTTTAATAGAAACATCTTTATACAATAAAAATCCTATATTGTATGACAAGCATTAGTAAATCCTATTGTAACTTAAGATATACGTATATTTATATTAGATTCAAGATTTCTCTTGAAGTTAACAATTTAATTTAATGTGTGTATAAATATATTTAATATTTGAAAAAAGTGTTTTTATTCCTGATATCAAAAAACTATTAAGCAAAATTTGAACATTTCAGCGTTTCCACGTAAAATATTGCAATAACAAATATTTTAAGTAAAATTATCATGTTTTCTGGTATTCAGATTTAGGTTAGTATGAATACATATCAATACAGATAAATGTTTATTTTACAATATTTTGAAAATAAAAAAGCTCTTTTGCTTGAAATATCAGGAAATAGTAGAACAACAATAAAGAGTACCCCTTTCATTTTTGTATTGATAAACATTATTTGCAAATTCTCATTGATTTAAAATTTCCATAAATTCAAACAACTACATTTAACTGCATCACATTGTAAGATGGTTTAAGAACATCCTAGGAACATCGTATATGCAATTTGTCGACTAATTGGCTTCCTGCCTTAATTTAGAAATCATTATGATGGCAACACATTGTGGGTGATCATCTGTTTTCAATGATGGAGCTCCCTGAAAATAAAAAAGGAGGATGTAAAACTTCACACTGCAATACATCAAATGGAATTTATCAAGACGTCTTGAAGAAAGCAGTAAGCACTCTTTCTCTGGTGCCAAGATTTTGATTATCATCATCTAACAAGCCATTTTTGAAAATAGGTGTTCCAATATTTTGGGGCCACCCAATATCCACAGAATTATGGCTATGAAGGATCTATACTCAACAGTGCTCAGATGTACTGAGCGAACATTCAATGAATTGATAGCTGCCTATTTAGTTTTTCTTTTCGAATTGAATCGAGCAGCAGCGGGTCCATTTTCATCAGCTAACCATAGTTGATACCCTTCAAAGCTCCATTTGCGAAATCATTAATTTTTATCTTATAAAATAGACATATACACCAAAGAAGCCAAACGAGTCGATCTTGAGAGAGTTCGTATACATACGTGCAGTTTTACTTGTAAATTTTCCCAGAGCTTTCCTTTATAATTATGGCTCCTAATGAATACTCCTAACACATTTCTTTGCAAGTTTGTATGCGGAATTCTGAGACATCACGTGGATGCAAACTTATATCTATACCTTGTCAAAAAGTTTCAAATATCTGGCAAAAACGAAGAATTTAAGATATAGAAGAAATTAAGATACAGAAATTTTTATTTGCTTATACTCATACTTTTTAGCACTCCTCAAATTAAAACTACCTCAAATTATTATGCATAATTTTCTTTATTTCTTCGGAGATATTGGATGCTCCCGACTTATAAAAACATTGCAGGGGTGACTTTATTAATATTCTTTGTCGTTTTTTATTTTTATAAGTTTTATTATTTGATAGAAATTATATTAACACAGTATAAAATAAACAGTTTAAGTAAGGCATATCATTAAGATAAGACAATATTAAATTTTTATACATTTTTTTTTTTTCTGCTATTGTTAAAAAATAGCAATGAAAATATTCTGCATCTAAAATAGTTTTCTGAGTAAGATTATCGGGCGAATTAATCCTCTTTTTGAAATAAATGCTTTATATTTCATATATTTGATTAGATTGTTTTTTTAAAATATAAAATGGTTGTTTATTAAATACTTAACTTCTTATGCAGAATTTACAGCATACCATAAAATGTTCGACATATTCAACAGAGCCATAAAGATGCATATTGATTATAATCCAAAATGATTATCTGAGGATTCAAATCGAAACCTACTTGATGAAAAGTATTGAAATTTAAAAATTTAGAAATGGAGACATTTGTATTTTGAAATTAAAATTTTCCTTTTTTTTGCAATTCTAAATATTACATTCATTTTGATGTGGGGAAACTTAATCGTCATCTTCATCGAATTTCATTAGTCGAAATTGTTTACTTCCTTTTTCACTTATCAACCGTGTTTAAATGGTCATCCATATTATGTGTGTATAATATACGGTATTTAATAGCTTCATTATAATTTTAATATAATTTCTTAACAATGAGTGTTGTGAAAAATGCTAATGTTTTAAGTTCTGGCTCTAAAAAGAAAAGTGGAGGAATTTTACGACAAGCAAAATCGCGAAAAGACTCTCCTGCAGACAGTGATCCAGTGACAGAGGAAGATCTGTTGCAGAAAGATGTAATAACACCGGATGATGTCCTTAGGTTAAACAAAATTACAGAAAGTAATTTTCCAATTAATGTTTAGTATTATATACGTTGAAATTTTATTCTATATTTTATAAGTTTCCAACTTCAAAAATTCATGAGCATAAATAATGCATCTGGGATTCTATCTGTGAAATATTTTATAATCTCAATCTTTAGTGCAAAAATATATGAGAAATAATGAATCTATTATAGTGCCAAAAGTAAATAAATAAATTAATTAATCTAAAATGTGTTTAATTATGTATTTTAGAATAAATTTAAAGCGTTTCCTGATTTATGAGTAAAAGTGATTTGAAATGTTTTCAATGTTTTATACTGAATAATTTTACCATAAAAAAGCTCTTAAAATATAATGATTTCAGATTTTAATTGTTTTATTTAGTTAGTTAAAACATTTTCGTTTGATAAACTGAAATTCCATAAAAGCAAATAATTTTTGTGCTCTTCAAAAAAAAAAATTGTTTTTACTTATTCCATATGATGTATTTTAAATCCTGTATTAGTATATTATTTCATTTTTGCTATTACAAAAATGATTTATTGAAAGATGGAAATTATTCCTCATTAAATAATTCAAATTAAGAAATTCACATAAATTATGAAAATATGTATTACATATTAATTATAATTGATTAGTACATTTTTATAAAATAAAATTAAATATTGGTACTAAATATTTCTTAATAGTTAATTTGTGTTTTCTTAAATAATGCAGTAGCTTAAAATATCTTTTTTAGTGAGAGTGTTTAGGATTAACTTCTGATGAACAGTTTTAAAGACAATAACTTAATTAATTTATACAATTTTTATAGTTATCTGTTATTTTATTCTATTTCTATAAATAAAGATCTTCATTACATTCTTATGCATTCATTTGTGTATGTGTAAATGCATTTACATATGCATTATGATATGACAAAAAGGAAATTTTATTGATATGTAACATACAAATAATTGCTTGTAATAATATATTTTTAAAAATAACAAGGAACTATTCTAATTTTCAAGTAAAAATTTACAATGTGATGTAAATAAAAAAACAAACTTTGAGGATTTTAAATAAATTGGAGTGCTGAAATGTAGAACATTTAAATTCTCAATTTGTATGAATAAAAATGACCTAATTTTTTAATATAATGTAACAACTTATTGTTAAATAACTTTTTAGAAATAAAATTGTAACCATATTATATTGGAATCAACTTTTGCTGAGATTTTATTTTTTTGCAATATGTTGTGTGACCAAATTATTGGGTTGCCTGGAAACTTTGTGCCAGGTTTGCTAAGCTTAAAGCTGGAAATTTCACCGGTAAAGATCAAAAACACCCGTGTAAGCCGTCTGCCACAGACAAAGTTCTGATTAAAACAGAAATCGAGAATAACCTATGGTCAACTTTACATCAATTAGCAGGAATGCTAAGTAAATCAAAATCGACAATACCCAACTAATATTGTGAAACTTAGCTTAGTAAACTGTTTGGATGTATGGGTTCCACAAAATGTAACAGAGAAAAATCTGTTGGATCACATCTCCAACAGATTTTTCAGTACAAAAGTTCTTGAGAAACTGTGATGAACCAAACTTAGTCACCCAGAAAGCCGGTCTTCAGTGGGATTAAAATGGAATCCTTTATAAGGTTTTACCAAATAATGGAACAATAAATTTGGAAAAGTAGCGCTCTTAACTAGACAAATTGAACACAGCAATCAAACAAGAGTGTCCAGAATTAGCGAATCAAAAAAGTGTCGTATTTCATCAAAACAATGGCTGACCTCGTGTGTCATTGGCAACTTGACAAAAATTGTTGGAATTTGGTTAGGATATTTTACTCCATCCACCATATTTGCCAGACCTCGTGTCCTTTGATTTCTACCTTTTCCACTCATTAAATAATTCACTTAATGGGAATATTTTCAACTTGGTTAAGATCCAGATTAGGTAATCCAGAAAGTTTGGGCCAATTTTCCTTAAAAATTGGCCCAAACTTTCTGGATTACCTAATATTTGTAGAAATCTCTGTTTAGCGTTACCTTTAAATGCTATGGGCATGGATATTTGTATTGGTTTCGGAATGCATTTTAAGTCTCAGATCCTGCTCAAATTAAGTCTTGCATACAAGCATTTACCATTCAATAACAAACTAACCAGCAGTGTGTAGTATTTATATTTTTAAATAACTATGCTTAAATTTCATTTTGCAGTTCAAATATTTTTAACAGTTTTCTAATAAATTCACAATACCCACCTTAAAAAACATCCACATAAACACAGTCTAACATGAGAAAATAAGCAATAAATCTAAATCAATAACACAAATAGCCTACATTTTTTTATGAAAAATCAATTGCTAATTAATAAAAATTATAAATCACAGTAAATCTAGATACACACAGGTCGAATATTTTTGCATATACTTAATAGAATAAAAGTACTCACCCAGTCATCACTAATAGAAAAATCATCAGTTTTAGTCTGACAATATTTATTTTTCAAATTTAAATAAAGAAAAAAACTAGCTTTACCCCAAATTATGAAAATTTGAATGCTTGAAAAGAAACTTTATTTTACTATTGTGTAACTTCAAACACATAACAAAAGATTCAAAAGTTATTATAATAACAAACAGATTTTGTGCATGCACACATGACAGAAATTTGCTAGAATCCTTTCTGCTGCAAGATTTAGCCAAAAAATATTTGCTCGGCAACAAATAAACCAAACCAAAAATTTCTTTTAATTTTATAATGTTTTATAAGTTTTAATTTTATAATGTTAAATATTTATAGTACTTTGGAAACATTCTAAATAGTATATATATATATATATATATATATATATATATATATATATATATATATATATATAGAAACAGAAGAAAGATTTTTAAAATTAAGTGACTGTATATATCTAAGTGAATGAGAGAGAGAGGATGATTACTGTATATGAAGACTTATAACTAAATGTTATTATTATGGAACTTATATATATGTTTTCATATTAAAGGTGTATTTCTTAATAAAGCCATTTTATCATTTGTAAAAAAATTTTTTTAAAGAAATCAGGAATGAACAATAAATTACTTACTTTTGTTTGTATTTTTACAAAAATTTCTATTGAAAACTCTGTAAAGTTCTTTCATTTTAAACTGAAATCAATAGATCAAATTTGTATATTGTTGAATTAAAGTAAGATTTCCATGGAAAATTATGTATTTTGACTATTTAGCTTGTTAACTTTAAAATATGTTCTGAATTTGTAGCAGCATATAAAAATATTAAAAAGCAATGTAATTTAATAAAGTTAGGCAATAACAAGAAAAATGATTTAGTTGAATTTATCCTTTTTTCTATCTTCAGTCTGTATATTTTATGTTTGTATACCTAAATTTGTAATTATTTCTTTCATTTTAATTTTTAAATATTTTTCTGAACTAAAGCTACATTAATTAGGAATTTAAAGTAATTTCCTTAAATAGCTATTACTTTTAAAAGCTTTGAAATTGGCTGTATATGGGCTTTTAATATTTTTTGATGCTGAATTACATATTAAAATTGAATTATCTTAAACTATATTTGAGAAAATTGTATCTTTCTCCCCAGAATATATAAGAGTTTTCATCAAAGTAGCTGAAAGTCTTTATACTGTAACTCATTTTCTTGTAAATAATCTTTGAACTTAATCAAGGAAATAATATTAAAAAATCTTCTATATTTATGAATTAAAATTCTTATCAAAATACCTTCAAATGTGTTGTGGATGCCAAAACAAACTCTTGTTCAAGAAAAAAAATGCCAGTTTTCAGTTTTGTTCAAATTTTTATTTGATTAATTTTCTAAAACACTAATGCTAACATTTTTATTATATTTATTTCAGTATTTTTGCTGCGCTAAGTAGAACAGTTAAAATTGTTCATAAAATCTATACTTTTTGTAAAAATGTATGAAAAATTCATTATATTTGTATCATTTTACCAAAGTGATCTATAGAAAGATTTCATATAGTTTAAATCTCCTAATGTTTCAATTAAATTAATAGATCACTCAAAAATAATTTATCACTTTATTTTATTTGAGAAATTAAAAATTGTATGTTTTAATATGAAAAATTTTTTTATAAATAATATTTTGTAAATACAGTTTTAATATAAAATAATATATTTCAAAAATGAAAAAAAGAGCATGCTTAGAAAAATATTTGTTTTTCCTTCATAAGATGAAATTTTAAATCAAGTAGCAGTTCAGAAATTTTTTTACTAAAGTTGGAAATTTTCTTTTATTTTCTGTCTTTATTGAGAAACAAAAGATTCTTTAAATTTTTATTCTTTATGGAAATGAAAAAATATTTGAATTTTAATATTTTGATTTAAGCTTGTGAATTTAATATCTTAAAACATACTTCAAAAATAAATAAAGAAAGAAGATTCATTCCTTTTTTTAACTTCCCCATGTTTAGATAGAATATTTATAAAATTTTTGTACTTGCAAATAAGGATTGAGATATATTAATACTTATTTTAGACTATTAAAGACTGGCTAATTGTTACTTAAAATTGTGAATGTTTCTAAATTGTTTGGTTTTTAAAAAAATGATTCTTTTGTAGTTTTATTAAAATATTTTATATTTTCTTTTTTAATTATAAAATTACATTGGTTTTTGTAATTAAAAATATATTTTTCTTCATTTAGATTACCTTTGTTCTCCAGAAGCAAATGTTTATGATATCGATTTTATACGTTTTAAAATACGAGACATGGAAACAGGAACTGTACTTTTTGAAATCGCAAAACCACCACCTCCAGCAGGTATTTATATAATCTAAGAATTAATGTAATTTTGATAACTTTAAAATTTTTTTTTAATTGTAAGAAAGTAGAAAATTAAAAAGAAATCAATCTTTTCTTCATTGCATGTATCTTTTAAAATATTTCTTAAAATTTATGAATTTAACATATTGCATAAGGAAGTTGTTTTCTTTGCATGTCTTTGTGACCCTACGATAGTGTGGTAAGAAATTATTGAAAATAAGATTAATAAAGTAAACTATGAAAAAGTTTTAATAGAATCTCAAAAAATCACTATTTTAAATGCAACTTAAGGAAAATTTGCCTTAAAAATTCTTGAATTATTTTATTTTTTGACAAGCAACAGTTGTTCTAAATAAATTTTAAATGTATGTATATATTTATAAGTTGTTTATCATTTTATGGATTGTGGATAATGTAGTGTAGCATTACTCAATTTTTTTATTTCAAAAATAATTTATAACTTACATTTTTAATGATTTTGTATATGAAAGTATATTTTCTTGGAGAACTCTGAAGTATGAATTTTGGTTTGCACTTTTTTAAAATGCTTGTATAAATTAATAGTTATTTTGCATCAAAATTATCAAATGTTAAACAAGCATTTATTTTTTATAGGGAAATCAAAAATTGAAAATGAAATTTTTTCTAATAAAATTTATTACTACATTATAAGAAAACAGTATCCTTCAATGTACAATGAAAGTTCTAAATTAATTTTTTGAGTCCAGCGGTACTGTTTAAAAAACTGCTCCTATGACATCGCAAAAAGAATGCATTTTTAATCCCTCTGCAAAAAGAAGAGGGTCATTTTCACCCCACTTAAGTGCTGAAGATTTCACCATGACAAATCTTTGTCTTTTAATGGTGATATTCCATGCTGGGTCTGCCATAATTTTGAAGAAAATGTAACTCGGTTACCATAAATACTATACTTGTTGATAAGCAATTGACTTTTTCCATTCATTGTTTAACATAATCAGATTAAGAAATATTATAAAAATTTTAAGTTTAATACTTGTATATGTGAAATAAATTTAATCTGTTTTGTAAACCATGATATGGCATACATTAATTTATTACAGAGAATTTTCTGAAATTATTGTTTAATATAATTACATGATAAATTTCATTGATTTGTTTCATTCTTAGCCATCAAAATACATATTTAAAATTGTAGATTTTTTTAAAGTAATGAATCCTAGTTGGCTATAAGAAAAATGATAAGCAATAAACTAAATGACTGAATTCAAAAACAGCATACCTGTAATTAAAAAATGTAACTAAAGATATTTTGAACAAGTAATTTTTGTTTATAATCGAATACATGTAAATTACTGAAGCTATATTTGAAAAAGAATTTAATCTGTATGTTAACAATATTAATAATTTGCTTAATTTTGTTATAAATATTTTGTGTTATAAGTAATTTCTATATTCATGAGAGTAAAATATATGCTCTCTTTCTTTTGGGAAAAAATCTTGTTCATGTCTTGAATTATTGTCTTAAATTTTTTCTTGGGATTTACTTTTCTGCAATTCTGCGAGTAGGTTTGAAATGTTCTATGCAAAGAATATTACAGGATCAATCTTGAGTTGAACTACTTTGATATGTAGAATTCAGGTTAATTGTTTATAAAAGTGTTTTTATCATGTAATAAATTGTAAAATTCTGTTCATTTTTCAATGACTAAAACTTTGAAAATTGTTCCTTCCAAGAATACATCTAAAATGTACTCATATTAGTCTCAGAAAATATTTCTATAAAATTCGTAAATAGAAAAAAAAATATTAGTGTAATATTAAATATAAATTCTTACATGTAGTGTTTTAAACTATGTATAAAGGAATGATCATTAAATTATCTTTAAAAAACCAAGATTGTGTTTATTTTAATTTTTTTGTAGAAATTAAAACTTATAAATAAGCTGATTACTATAAAGTTACTTAAAATATGCATTGCAGCTCACTTTATGATTGGAAATAATAATTTAAAGTTTTATCTCACTTCATTTCTACTCATATGTTCATGTGGTGAGATCAAAAAAAGTACATGGTTGTCCTAGAATATATTCATAAACAATAGGCCTTATTTAAATGTCCCAAAGAAGAAACCCAAAAAGTTGTCTAGTTACTATCCCGATATATGTGTACACAGGAAAAAAAAAAAGAAACATGATATTTAATCCACTTTGTTCAGTAGTGGGCAAGATCAAATCAGGTACATTCCACCTTGAAGAGCAAGTTCCAAACATTAAATCACTATTAGTTCTGTGGGAGAAGACGTTAAGCTTTCATATTATAATGAGATCTGTATCTTGATGAAAATGTTTCAAGTAAAATGGAAATAAAATGCAGAAACATCTTAATGATTATAAATTGCTTCATCAGAGTTAAACATGAAATTCAATTTTTTTTTTATTAAATAACAAATGTATGAATTTTAACAAAGTTCATCAAATCAAAAACTTCTTTCTATTTACAAATGTAAACAGTATACAACAAATTTTGTACTAAAACTTTAAATTGGGTTTTTCCTAACATAAATTTATTCATGTATAAATTTTAGGAATTATTTAATATTCCATTAAGTGTTCAATCTGTAAATTGGTTACATATCAGTCCCAAAACCATCAATTTTGACCAGGATTGGATCGAAAATAGTCATGCTGTTAAGGATTATAAATGTTAAAAATGTGAGGACACTATTGTTCCTTTTCCAGGATACTATGAATTTTGGAAAAAGTTGACAATACTGGTGCAACCTATCATATTATTCTTATTTGTATTAGACTTAAGTATTTAATTGTTGAGACTTAAATATTTCTGAATAGTTAAAAATTGAAAAATGCTTCAACTTCAATGTCACTGAAAGTCTCAAACATTCATAAATATGAAATTGCATGATTCAAGAACATAATCAACGGATAAATACTATCAATGGAACTGTAACTAAATATCTTTTTATAACAATTAAAAATAAAAATATTCATTATGTGCGTAAGAATGTATGCTGTAACAATATAACTTTTCTTCTATATATTAAAACCAATATTTTAGTATCTTATATGTGTGAAGCCATACCTATTTATTTCATTTGCCATAACAGCTAAAATCTCTTCTGTAAAAACAAATTAAAAAATTCAAGTTCATTCATTCAATCATTTATTCAGAAATACATAAGTCTCTTGTAAATTGAAAAATATAGACTTGTCATTTGTTTTAGCATTACATCTATCAAAATTGAATGATACAGAGAAATCTACACATTATTGTCATCAAGGAAACTACTACCCATGAATTTAGATTCAAACACAGCAATTAGAATCACTATCTGCAAGATTTTCTTTTTCTAATTTATCCAATAAATTTTAATTTTTTAAACAGTCAAACCCTTACAAAATGAAGCCATTGAAAATATTTTTTCAAGTGGCTAAAAGAGCAACTGGTTATAATGAAAAAATTTGCTAAAATGAGGAGGAATATACTTTCCTTTTAAAAAGATCCAATAAATCCATTTTTTATCCAAAATTCTTTCTTCTGACCATTGTTCAATTTTTAAGACTTTCAAAAATGAGCAGCAATTATATCTCCCTCAAATGTTTGAGGAAATTTGAGCTGGTAAAAGTTGAGCGCTTTGGCAGGAGGAAAATTCATAATACGATTGTTGTACCATAGCAGTGTTCTGAAACACTCACTTTCATGGTACGGCAGTTGTACCGCCTGGAGGAGAAGGTTAATGTAAGTTGACTAAAATGGTTAAGAATTTTATTGTTAAAAATATTACTACTACTGCCTGGACATATTTTGCATGCAGTTTTCTTATTGATAAGAAAACAAATTATATACATTGGTTTTAAAAACAATCAAATGCTATTTTCATCAAAGTAAAAAATTTATTTGTCAGCATTTCAGTTTGAGATTTCATTCAATAAAAGTGTTAGAACAAGAATGATTGGTTATCCAGGTGATGACTTTGAAATTTAGCTAAATGGTTAGTATTCTGCTTGGCCTTCTGTTCTACCATTTATGGGTTACTTTCTTGCTTAGGTCTTAGGTGTTTGAAATAGTGCAGAATCCACATTAAAATGTATTCTCCTATCCATAAAGCTCTCATGTGCAAAAAATTGCTTTAGATTAATATACAAATCTAAGCAAACTATTTGAAACATAAATTAAAACAATTTTGGGCAATTATAATCAAGAGCTTAAACCTTGATATTTTGCAAAATTTCTATTTATAAATCATTTTTTAGCTTTAAAATTTTTCAATAATTATTATTATTATTAAGGATATTAAACTATTAAGGATATTAAACTTTTAGAAAAAGTTAAACTTCCTTAAAAGTATCTACTGCAATGAAAATTGAAATTTAAAAATTTTCATTGTTTTAAATTTGGATGAAGAGAAGGTGAAAATATCTAGTTAATTCTAATATTTATCAATTCTTTATGGATGTAAATTAATTCTTAAAATGTTAAGCTTTTTCATGTTATAAAATGATTGTTTTTAGGCTTTAAAGTATATAATTTGTAAATTATAAATTTTAAGATGAATTTGCTTGTAGAGACTTATAGTTGATTTAAGCCTTAAAAATATATAATTGTTTTTTTTTTTTACCAAATTTATATATTGTTTTCACATTAAAAATAATGGAAAAAATACAAAAATAGATAAATGAGCCTTAAAATAATAAATAATAAAAACTGTGTTTCTAAGAATAAACATTTAATTTCCAAAATTTCTCCTACAAGATGCAAAATTTATAAAATATGTAAAGTTATAAATTGTGATACAGGGTAGTAAAATATATTTTTTCTTAGATTAATTTTTCAAAAAATACTTTAAATTTTGATTTAAAAAATGTATTGTTTTTATAAATTTAAAGTGCAGTATATAAAATACGTAAATTAATTTTTCTGTATTTATTTTTTCCAATTTAATTTTCTAAAATATTTTATTTATTAGAAGATGATGATGGAGAAGATCGGGACCCAGATCAAGAAGATGCTGATCCTAATGCTGGCCGTTTTGTTAGATATCAGTTCACGCCTCAGTTTTTGAAACTTAAAACAGTAGGAGCTACGTAAGTAAATTTAAAAGAAAAAAGCCAACATTTAATGTAATTTATTTTTAATAAAAGATCATGTGTAAATTCCCATTTGAAAATTGGAATATAGCTCATCATTTACTTATTTTAGTTCACATAATAAGTTTTCAATACATATAAATTAAATATTAAAATCATTGAAAATATGAGTAAAATGTACTTTAAATAAAAAGAAACAATCATAGAAAAGTAACAATTTTTACTAAAATTACTAATTTTCGTTCTCTGAAAAATGCTGATTTGTAGAATTTAAATATTTTTGTTATTCCTTTCTTTATTTTAATGAAATTATAAATTACTAAAATAAAATTAAATTTTTTATTCTTTTCTCTTGCCTTAAAAATTGTGCTTTAATATTTATGCTCTAATACCCAAAAATTAAAAAATTTCCATTTTATTTGAGTTTTGTTTAAAACATTTACCTTTCAACTACTACCAAAAAGATTTAAATCAAAACAATACTTTAATTATTTTGTGGCAATTAAGATCCATAATATTTAGGAGCCTTGCAAATCCCTTAAATTTGAAAATTTGTAAAGTCATTGGAAAACATACTTTTTGCAAATATTTGATTTAAAAAATATATTTAATACATAGTAGGCATTTCACATTTAATATTTATAATTTAGTTTATTTGTTATTGTAATGTATTCTATAGATTTAACATTATGATGTAGATGAATTGTGAATGCGAAGTAATTGTTAGTTAAATAATAGCTTCTTAGTTTTAAACAATATGCTTTAATATAAATGTTAGTAATAAAATTTTCATAACAGTACTTTCATATAACTTATTTTATAAATTCAAATGAATATTCTCTCTTTTCTTTCCTAAAAAGCATAATAAATTGCCAGTATAAACAAGTGAGCAACGAAATAAAACCAATAACAGTGGCAAAATTCGTTTGAGGCAAAAATAAGAACTTTTTGGGTTTATATACTGTCTAAAGTTTAATATAGTTCTTAAAATATATGAGAATAAACTTTGGAAGATAAATATGGGATATTCTAAGCTTATCAGTTTGGTTAAAATTAATTTTCCTCCCCTAAAACAAAGCTTCATGTATAGTATTTTTGCCCATTTTTTTTATCCAAAAATTGAAACTATTTATTAAAAGAAATGTAAGATAATTTCCCCAGAAACTAATGAGATACTTAATTTTTGCATTGTATTTTCTGTCAATTTAAATTATATATGTTTTTACTTTGTATTTACTTGTTAGGATAGTTCTACCTCAGAAGTTTTAGCTCCATGAGCAGTGGTTTAAATTTCAGGAAATAAAGTTCACCCATGTCGCCTGAGTTACTGGGTAAAGCAAGACACTAACAGTTTGTTAGGCATGCTAGAGGATTTGTTGGTTACTATAACTACATTGTCATTCACTCTAGGTTTTAGTACTGATGCTCTTAGTTTTTTCTCATAAAAATTTTAATGTGTCCAAAATTTTATTTTAATTTGTGTATTTATATTATTTTGTGTGAAACTTGTGTATTTATTTTTATCGTCAGAGATATAGCTTGTAGTACATAATCATGAACCATAAACTTAATTTATGGTTATAGCAGACCTGCCAAGTTTTGCTCAAGATCGCCAAACATTACGCTTTTACTGATAGCATGAATTATTTTACGTGTTACGGTTCTTCTGGGCAAAGTTTAAAAAGAAAATTTTTTTTATATCTTAGTACATAATGGCGATCTTTTCTCGTTAGCAATGATGAGAAACGGAAATTAGCACCCCATTCAACCCATCTGTGGAAAGAGAGAAATAACTTCCCTGACTCTGAAAATGCACATGTCAAACCCTTTTTCTATCGGGGGGGGGGAGAGGAAGGCTCCAGCTTGAAAAACTATAGATGGGGAAAAGAAATGGTAGGGTTATATTGTTATTTTGTCACACGGATTAAAACTGAAAAATATTTACGAAATACTTTTCTGAAAGTTGGCAGGTATGTTATAAGGTACATAAAATGATTATGTATGATAACTTTTTCTCATTTACCATGCTTATTTCCTAAATTTTCCTATGGGTTGGCAGTTAAATGTTTAGCATTATGGCATACAAATCAACTATTGTGGATTTGATTATTACATCAAATATCAATGTGTATAGTGGTTTTGAATCTTTAAATATGTTGATTTCCATAAAATTGCTCTTGTTGACAAAAAGTGGTTACAGATCAGTAAACAAATTATTTTATTTACATGGCGTATTTCTGTTTGTTTATAAATATTATTAAAAATATTATCAATACCAACTCATTTTAAAGAATTTTTGTATGCTTGCATGTTAAATTATTTTAATAACAAAAGTTTTATATTTGCAATTAGTTTGGTGATTTCAGTTTTAAATATTATATTCTTAATTTATATTTATATAAAGATAAATTTGTTTTTAATTGCAAATAAGTGTAATATTTTTATAATTGTCATTCTGTATTCGAAAATTTTTCTAAATTTTCATTTAATTTATTATTATTATTTTTTTATTTAATTTTCTTAAATCTAATGAATCCCTGTCATAATATGTACATAAAAATTATTTCTTTTTTTTTCAATGAATATTTTAATGCATAATTTTTTAAATTGCTTTTTTATTACTTTTAGTGTTGAGTTTACTGTTGGAGAAAAACCTGTCAATAAATTTAGGATGATTGAGCGTCATTATTTCCGAGAGAAATTACTGAAAACATTTGATTTTGAATTTGGATTTTGTATTCCAAACAGCAAAAATACATGTGAACATATTTATGAATTTCCAGTTTTAGATCCTGAAACTTGTGAGTATCCTTTTATATCTTCACTTTTTAGTTCAGTTCCTATTGAATTTAGTTTGTAATTCCATTTAAATCAAAAGAATTTTTAAATTTTTTGATGTACTATAACTTATTAAATGTTAATATTTTAGAAATAATTAATACTTAATGATGCTCTGATATAGTTATATTATAATGATATAGCTGATGCATAATTATGCACGAGCCTTTTTACCTTAATGACTTAGTGTCATTCAAAGTTTGCAATGTGTACTCCGTTTTTTTTATTAGTAATAATATCCATTATTCCAAACTTTTAACAAGCTGTTCACCTATCCATTTAACACTTTGCTATATAGATATGTTAGTATAACTAGGAGTATATTTTTTAAATATGTATATAATTAACTATTTTACAGAAGACTTTGTTGATATTTATAGTAATTATTTTGCCCTAACCAACACAATATCAGCTTAAGTAATAATTTATAATATGCTAACATCTGAACTCATTATTTTTCTAATTTTTCCAAACTTTACAATATTATGCTCAATGTGGCTTATTAATAGGACAGCCCTCTTCGAAGCCAAAATTCCTGGATTTCATCCCAGCTATTATTAAGCAACAGATGATGAATGTTATATTTTTGATTACTGCATGCAAATCTATTGTGTATATTAGGATTTTTTCTTTTCTCCTTTGAAATATTTGAATGTATTCTTCTATAAAAAAAAAAAGTATAAATCAGTATATGGAGGTTGTTTAAAAAATGTTTTCTAACTGTTCTTCACTATGTTATGTTGAAATTCTCCTTAAATTCTTTTACAACTTTTTAAAAGAAAGTGTTCATTTAAAATGGAACTAATTGTTCTGAGAAAAGATTTGGTAACTTATATATTGTACATAACAATTTTCCTAACTAAATGATTTGAACTGGAATATTGATAAACTTATGTGGATTTTTTGTATTTTTTGTAAAATAATCTCTATTTGCAATTAATTTCTAAAATATTAATATATTATTGATGATTTCAAATAGTGCATGATAAAGTGTCTACAGTAAATGAACAGTCACGAAAAAAATAACAATTAGAGCTTCCTAATTTAAAAGTATATTTTTTATTTTCATACTTAAACAATGAAATTTAATAAGTATAAAGATGGGTATAATTTTATAATAAATGATAAATAAATAAGCAAAGCTAAGATTGAATGATAATGCTTTTAAACTGCAAATCATAAATTATTGTTAATGCATTAGTTTTAAAACCATTAAAATGATCAAAAGTTTGTATTTCGATTCATAGATTAACTGAAGAGAAATGAATGAAAGAAAAGAAATTTTTATTTAATGTAAAATCAACATTAGTTGCTAATATCAAATATATGACAAGGCTTATTAGTAGTAAGAGTAGTGACACATTCTTCTACAGCTTTCTAAGCATTGATTGATAAATGAATGCTCCTAGATCTGTTTCATAATGACACTCTAATTTCAAACTCATAATCACTCTTTGCAAATATGATCTATGGTATTTGCACTTAAAACTGTTGATGATTATGCTGATCCATGGGCTGTAAGACAGAAATTAGATAGGGTAGGAAAAACTCCACATAAATCGATTCAAGATATGGGACTTTTAAAAGTGATCAATGCAATTATCCACAATTGAAACGTCAATCTGTGTCTCTCAACCGAATTTTCATAAATGCTGCCAGTCTACCATGGTATATAGCTGGTAATTTTTGAACTCCTAGATTTCTGAACTTCTTAAAATTTTAAAACATCTAGGCTTTAAATATTTTTCGCAATTTTTCTGTTTCATTCATGTTGACTGAAAGCAATGGTAATTCCTTGCTTCATTTTTCTACCCCTATTACATATGTTGCTTTTGAATCTAAGCTTTCTTTTGAGTAAGATCTTGAAAAACGAGCCCGTCTCATCCACATTGAAAACATCCTTGGGGTCATACATGAGAAGATATTTTCGATGCTCTTCCTTTCCATTTAGTTTCTGAAATTTTATTCATAGTTCCATTTTTACCACACAACTTTCCAAAGTTCATGAAGTTAAAGTTTAATTTTTAGTTTGTAAATGAAATTAAAAATTATTTTGTCTATGATGTCAGAGTATGAACTTGCCTGTTAGCTCAAAGAAGCTTTAGTGTTTGTAAGTTAGAGATTCATAAAAATGAGCATTTACTGTGGATAAAAAAGTGTTGAAATTAATTAGATGTTTGGTTTATTATTTCAATTGTAAATACCTTTAATATTAAATATTTTAGAAGGTTTATTTTTCTTGCTTACTTTTTAATCTTTTTTATTAACAAAAATAAATTATATTTTATTTTCTGCTGGTAAGTATTGGTAGAATAAATGTTTAAGGATGGAAATACTTTCTACATTTAGATTCAAATAATGCTAATATTCAATGTTTTGTGAAGAATTTTAAAAAATATTATAAAATTAATTAATATTTATTTACAATTATCAATTACATCTATATTAGATGTTAAATGCAAAATCTTAAGATTTATGTATTGTTTAAAAAATTTTGTTTCTAAAAAATATTTGCTGAAATATTAATTGATTGTAAAAACTTAAGTAGATATATAACTATACAGAGTCAGGCTATTAATTTCCAGGACTGACGTAAATGTAGAAAAACGAAAAGCCAGAAATTGGCACTAATGATTGCATAATGAAGAGCATTTTTTGCACATATGCAGTGCAATTGATGCTATTCTGAAGCAAGTGTTTTCATGGATAGGGCATTAAAATGTAGCTTTTAAATCCCTGTTGTCAAAGTGAAAATGGAACAAAGAAATAACATGAAATTTTGCTATAAATTGGGCAAGACAGCTGTGGAAACCTATGAAATGTTAAATCAAGTTTATGGTGAGGAAGCATTATCTTGCTCAAAACTTTTGAATGGTTTAAACGCTCTTGGGGCGGGTCAAAGTCATCAAACGATAATCCATACACAGGTTGGCCCCAGTCCGTATGCATGCCAGAAGCAATAGAAAAGTTTGAGATATGGTAAAATGTGTGTGTGATCAAGTCAATGGACAAAGAGGGGGTGGGGCAAATTTTGACACTAGACCTAGTCAAATGCAAGATTTGTTCCAGATTCGTTCCTTGCCATTTAAGGGATGAATAAAAGCAATTGAGACTGGACGCTTGTGGTGAACTTATTGACAACGCTGACTTTGCATTCCTGGATAGAATAGTCACGGGAGTCGAGACTTAGTGTTATTAATATAGCCCTGAAACCAAGCGTCAAAGCTGCGAATGGCGGTTTCCAAGTTCACTGAGGCAGAAAAAATTTCGATTTGAAAAGTCTAAAATCAAGGTCATGGTAATTGCTTTCTTCGATTGCACTGGACTCATTTGTCATGAATTTCTGGCTCCTAACATGACTGTCAATGAAAACCTCTACACAAAAGTTCTTGACCAACTTCAAAAACGAATTCGTAGAGTGAGGCCTCATTTTCAACAAAATGAGAATTGGCTGCTGCTACATGACAATGCCTGTCCACACATTGTGTTGCCTGTGAGGTGATTCTTAGCCTAGCATGATATTGTTGAGATGCAGCATCCACCATACTCTCCAGACTAGCACCTGCAGACTTTACTGTTTAAGCTGAAAAATACGCAGTAGGGAACAAAATTTCAGGATGTCGGAGCCATCAAGAAAACTGTAACATCACTATTAAAGAACATTCCAAAAGAAGACTTTAAAACTTCTTTCCGAAATTTCTACACCCAAGCACGGCCATACATTACGGCTGATAAGGATTACTTCGAATCATATTAAATGGCTATGTGTTTATTTTTTTTCTTCTCCATATTCCATGAGTTATTCCATGAGTCTTGGGAACTAATAACCAGATCTTGTATTTTAAAGTTATTCAAATTTCAAAGATTTTTAAAAATAAGGTTTAATTTTTAAATCAAAGCTTTTATAAGAAAAACAAATCTTTAGTTAATTTATTCACATATTTTAGCAATGATTTACAAATATTAAACATGTATTCATTTCTTGGTAATATAATATATACACAAGTGAATAAGACAAGCTCAAAACTTTTGAAAATGAATAATTTAATTTACTAGAGCATGATAAATATCTTTATAAAAACAATTTCTACATAAAAGCAATATTTCTTGAAATAAAATTAAAAAAATGAATATCGAAACACTTCCCAGGCATAGCTTGTTCTATATTATATCATTCTGAAATATTGAAATTAGTATTTGAGCATTTCCTGTCGAATTAAGGATGTAAAATTTTAACTATTTCTGAGCTTTAAAAGTATAAAGAGAAAATAAAGAAAACAACTTGTTTAATTTTTGGAAAATTCTATTTAAGTTATGCATGTTCATAGCTTACGAGAAAAGTAATTTTGTCAGTAAAAGTATTAAATATTTATTATTCTCTGTACAAACCTGTTCTGAATAAAGTTATGTTTCTTTTATAATCTATAAATTACAAGCATTTAACAAAAGGAAGATAAAAATTTATTTTAAATTTTAATAGTCATTAATGATAAATTT
Organism: Latrodectus hesperus; assembly: GCA_037975125.1. Taxonomy (NCBI): domain Eukaryota; kingdom Metazoa; phylum Arthropoda; class Arachnida; order Araneae; family Theridiidae; genus Latrodectus; species Latrodectus hesperus. The sequence continues at coordinate 48,511,734 of CM075853.1, forward strand.
ATCATCAATGTGTTTAGTAATTATATAGGTATATTTTTGCTTTTTTTCATTAAAAAATTATAAAAATAAGTGCTTTTTAATCTGAGTGTTTTTTAATGTATTTTGAACTTTTCTTTAAGAAATTCTTATTTTTAAGAAAATTGATTTTTCAAGTGTTGTGCAAAATTTATGACCAAATTTATGTTAGTATTTTGGCTTCTCAAATTGAAAATTTTCTGATAAGAATGAACTCATTGTTTTGTGATTTATAATTAAAATGCGTGATATAAAAATTATTTTGAATAATTTGTAGAAATAAATAATGTAAAATTAATTAAAAAATATACCCAGTTAAGAGTGTAGAAAATGTTAAATCTGGTAATGAATTTTATTTATTAAAATTATCAATACATATTTATATAATATTTGCATTAAGCTTTATTAATTTTTTAGTTAGTCACATAAATGATCAAATACAAAAGTATTAAAAGTTAACATAATGTATGAATTAAGTCAAAAAATCTTAGCATATTAACTGCAAATAACTTTACTATTATTGTTTTATAACTTTTTATATATCTTTACCAAAAATAATACTATAAAAATATTATTGAAAAATATTAAATATTTTTTCAGTAACATTTTTAATTTTTCTCAATAATAAAAATAATTTTATGACACTATTAAAAAAACCTAGAAATTGATATATGTCTTTTAAAACACTAGCATATTATATTGATATGAACAAATCAGTTTGATGGAAAAAATGATTTAAATTTATAATAAGAAAAATTATGTATATTTCCATAAAATACTTACTCATTGATCTTCAAATATTTTGATTCATTTGTAAAAAAATTTTCTGGAAAATTTATTTATATAATTCTGAACTTTTAATTTTAGGTGCAGTTATGATTGCAAACCCTTTTGAGACTAGATCCGACAGTTTTTATTTTGTGGATGATAAGCTAATAATGCATAATAAAGCAGATTATGCTTACAATGGTGGTTTGCAGCAATGAAAATACAGGAACTGTAATTTTGCACACCTGGCACTTCTCAAAATGAGAACATCACATGCATCACCTCAAGCATTTGCCCACACCAGTGGTTGAATGTGTATTTTTTGACTGTTGATGTAAATATTTCTTTTTACTAATGTTGGTCAGAACAAGGATTATTATGTAAGATGGTAGTTTAACTGAGAGAAAAGGCTGACAGATGTTTTTCTCTATCCAACAAAAAGTTTCTATCAAAACTCATTTTTCAAAGTGGTAAAAATTCCAGAATAAAAATATGATCGTATAGGCAAAAAGAAATTAGAATTTTATGGAAAATGGAGCCGGATTTAGAATATATAGTCCTAAAGAAAAGCATTATTACTAAACTGCACTTTTACTTATTCATTAAATAACTATATAAATAATTATTAACTCTGGCATATAGCATAAAACTTTTCTAATTTTATCAAACATTATTTTATTGAAAGAGCATTTGCACTATAATATTTTGATCATAATATTTTCCAAAGAAGCCAGACATTGCCAAGAATAGTAGAAGAAAAAACATCTGTTGTATGAGAGAAAAAATATTGTAAAACAAAATGATAATATCAGATTGTAAAATTGGCTGTTAAACACTTAAACCTTTGAGAGCTTGTTGACTGTTTTGCAATTGTATATATTCTCTAGAAATGAGAATGTTATCTTATCATGTTTATTATTGCAGGTTGGTTGTTTGGCACATAATAGAAACAGCAAATGAAGCACTATTCTTAATTTTGTGGAAGAATTGTTGAGACATCAACAGTTTTATGATTAGCTAATTATGACATTGCCATTGCAAACCACATATCTAACTGACTGGTGAATCTTGAAGGAGAAATACAGCTAGTATTTGAAAAAAAAAAGCTGTTGCCTTGCAGGAATTTAAAATCTTCCTGTTCCCAAATCGTAAATAATATACTTATAAGCTATCTGAAACAATTATTTTCTCAATTTGTTCATTATACAGCAAGTCTATAGAATTTGTAATCTGTATTAATAATGACAGAGTCAGCTTAGCCCAAATTACCTATTAATTTGATCATCTTATGTAATTTTAGAGATCATTAAGGTAATTCTATATACGTGCATAGTAACCAACAATTGCACCAGATATTAATGATATGAAATTTTATTGCATATGTTTATGCTCTTAAAATGCACATGCATACTTGCTCTGTTGTATAAGCATATCAGCAACTATGTGGTAAAAAAATTAAGATTGTAAATTTGTGTGTGAATAAATGAGTAATATTTCAATTTAACCACTGGTGGAGCTTTGCATTAGTTGTATCTCTTTTGATTGTGTTTAAATGCTGTTGCATTTTATAAGAATATAAAAGTTTGAATTGAATATCAATGTCTTACACTAGTCATATATGGTTGGAGTAGAGAACAAGAAATTTATCTAAATTATTTTAAAGCTTTTTAAATATGGTAATTGTACAAAAACTTTTTCATATGTATATAATTTACTAGTCTCTGATATATTTAATGGCAACCTGATATCTGCATTGTTTTCTGCAACTTTATCGGAAGTATGTTGTAGTTTTTGTGTATTCAAAATTATATGTTCTTTACAAATGTTGTAATTGTTGTTTGTTATTCATTTAACTTTTAAAAAATGTGCAATTGACTCTCAATTATATAGTTTAACAGTTATTTAATAATTATTATTACTTTAAAATAATACTATTGAAAATTTTGAATTATTTTTAAACTAAGTTTCATGTGTAATAAAAATAATTAAACATTTCACATTTTCTTTAAAAGGATTTTTTAATCTATTTTATAATAAAGTTTCTTTTCTTTCTTATAAGGCTTTATATTGCCTCTTTTTTATCACATAAATATGCATAAAGTTATTAAAATATTCTGTGTTATCCAAGAAATTTTTTATATTACAACATTTAAAAATGTTTTTAATATATATGCAATGGTCTTTAACATCTATTTGAGACTTATCAATGCTTTGTGTATATGCTTTTGTTCTATAAAAGTTAATTCTATGAATATCATTATCTTTGCTTTTACTGTAATTTAATTTTTTATAATGAATATTGTACTCCAGTAAATTATTTACTGCAATGTCAATATAAGAAAAAACCCTTTCAGGTTAAAAAAATTATGAAAAATCTTATTTTAACAAATATGTATTATTTTATTTCTAGTTTCATTAATTGCAGTTTTTGTAGAATAATTCTTAAGTTAGTTTAATATTCTCCAACTCACTTGCGTAGAGCAGTCTTATTGATTGCATTTGCATAAAAGGTGCTTTATTGTAATTTAATGCTACCAGGGACCATTCTTGCACTCCCATTTTGTAAACAATTTATATACATAATAGTGAAATATTTAATTATTAACTTTATAAACCATCTAAACCAACTTCAAAAAGTGCATTGCATAGTTTAAATTTTTTTATTTATTTGTTGAAGTTTTTGATTGTTATTTCTTTTTGCTTTTATTTTTACTAAAGCAATGTTCTTAAGTTAAATCATCAGGATGAACTTATTTGTGTTTTGTAAAAATTAAGAAAACCATAAATGTTGAATTCCTGGTGCTTTTTGAAAAAGAAACATTAGTTTTAAAAAAATTGACTGTGATATATGTTTTTTTTTTCTCAAATTATACGATTTATTCATACAGACATGACCAATAAACTTAAATGTGTTTAACTGATAAAAAATTATTATTTTAATTGAATTTATGATCAAATATTTTTGTAAAATTACAAGTATTAATTACTTTGCAATCAATCATCAAATTATTATTTTATTTACTTTTTGTGTGATAAAAATAAATGTGCAATTATGTGTACTTTTTTTGTAAAGTTATTTGTGTAAAATGATAATTGTGATAAAAATATTGTATTTCTTTAGTTTAGTATTAGTTTATTTTATATGTTTAAATTCTTAACTCTTTTATTTTTAATCAGTTCATGAAATTTAAATTATCAGTATGAAAAGAATATATATATTCAAAGTGCTGTATGTAATGTATTGTTTGAAAATGCAATGTATAAACCTTTTTACATCAAATATCATATTAAAATCTGTAACCATTATTCATTCAATTCTCAAAATACCTAATGATAAAATTGTGAAATTGTATTACTTTTTAAAATTAATATTGATAAGAATTTCAAAAAACATACTTGAAGTTCGCATTTAGTTTTGCATATGTATGTTTTATTATTCAAAATATTGTCCAAGTAAAAATCTAAGTTTTAATAATCAAAACATATTATCATGCAGTTATGTGTATAAAATGCAGTTTGTTGCATGACATTTCAATTTATATAGATCTTAATACCATTTACATATTTATCATTTGTTAATATTGGGTTTACTTGTAAATAGTATTGAAATATATATAAATTGTAATGCCATGTAACAAACAGCATTCTATGCTGTTAACTATTGCTATAATATATAATATTTATGAAATTATGTATAAATATAATTGGTCTGTTTAACTTAAATTATTTGAATTTGTAAAAAAAAAATTGCAAACAACGCATTTATTAGTTATTATGTAAAAGTTTCCCATTTATTTTTTCTTCATTTGAAAAATTTGTTTTGTGTATTTTATTTCATCTTTAATTGTTTATATCATAAACTCTTATTTAAGCTGTGAAAACATGTCTTATTAATTATTTTATCTGGATTTCTTATAGTTATTAACTATTTCATATCTGTTCACTTTTGAACAAAAAGAAATGCACAGAAAACTGCTCACTGATTGTAACTAAATAATAGATCTGTTTTTATTGCATTTATATTTATGTGATTTTTTTCTGAAATATTTTATGAATTATTTTGAAATATAGTAAATGTAATTTAGCTGTGTAGATACAAAAATTATTGCATATTGTTGATGTGCTTGTTGTTTATTATCTGAATAAAACTTGTGATATTAGATCTAAAATTTAGTCAGTTTGGTTTCATTTTAAATTGTTGGTATCAGATTGAATTTACTTGGATTAGAATTGATTCAACAAATTTAAACGCTTCCTAGATGTGTTTGTTAATTAGACAATACATTTATTTACTTACATCATATGCTTCTTCAAAGTGAAGAAAAAATTAAAATAAATGAAATTAATTTTTTAATGTAGTGACATTTCATGTACATTAAAATTTATCAAGTCGTGAAAAATAAAACATTTTGATTCAGTTTGACAAATGTGATGACATTAATAATTAATTTTGGGTTCAATATAATAAAAATTTAGAGCATTTTATAAACATATATTTCATTATTATTTGCATGTGTTGAATATTATTGAATTAACAATAGTTACATGGGACGACTTTAAAGAATCCAAGATAAAAATATGTAAATTATTGAAAAGATATTCATTTTATAACATTAATTTTAAACTTATAAATTTGATCCAGTTTGGTAATTAACAATTGAGATAAATCGAAAATATAAAAATATGTGTGTTCATTATTTCAAAAAAAAAAAAATAATCAAATAATATAAGTAACTTTTATGGAAAAAAAAATGAATTCTATGCTATCAAATGATTACTTTTCTATCAGGATAATGCTTACTATTTTAAAGAGTGAATTAATATATTTTGCAATCGCAGTTTAACTATTTACTATAAAATGAATATTTCTGAGTATTGCAAGAGTCCTAAAGAAAGTATAGTAAATGGAACATGAATTGTTTAAAAAAGTCTATTAACAATTTACAAAATTGAACACAATAATAGCGTTTAAAATTGTTTGTTTGTGAATTCAAATAACCGTTTATCTGCGAAAATTGCATACATAATAATTTAGGATACAAAAGTAAAATTAATATTAAAATATTGCTGCAAAATGGCACAAAATGTTAAGGAATATATTAGGAACAGATGAAATTGATCACGTGCAAGCATTAGCTGTAAATTTGTTTGATTTGACCGTTCAGTGTGTGGCTTTTAATTGCATTAAAATTGTATGTATTTACATTACTGTCAAATTAATTTGAGAATATAAAATCTGCTCCAGACTCTTGAATGCAATTGGTAAGTGGTTATAAGCTATATGTAAAGAAGTTTATGGTAGAAAAGAAAGCAATTTTTTCAATATTTTTTAAGAGTGGATTTCATAGATTTTAAAATTCATTTCCATTCTCTTATTTAGATTTATTTTTTCTGACGATGTCTACTGAGCTATCAATTTAAGCTAAAAAATATAAGGATTATTTTAAATATAAACTTAAAAGTATGCATATAAGTAACCATGAGTTAGAAACTCCACTTACTTACATCATTGTATTTTGATTCCCAAAGTTTAATTTTTTTAAATAAAAATTCTAACTTAACCATTAACTTTATTTTTCAAATTGAATGCTCAAAAATTAATGTAGGATTGTAATTTGGAAATTTCATTTAAAAGCAAAACTTATGACAGTGGAAAATCCGAGATTTTATGACAACTTTATTTTTAAATTCTAACTACCCATTTTGCAAATAAAAGGAATTACATTTTATATATTTTTATAGAATTCTTATTTTTATATTAAGTTTATGGAAAAGGTTAATACTAAATATTCGATTATATTTTACTGGAGCAATAAATTGATGATTAATATAATTTAGAAACGTTATAAATGTTAAAGCTCGAAATAGTTGTTTGATAGTTGTTGATATGATATACATATGTATAGTTAAATCTGGATCACACACATAATTTTGCAATTTTATGTAATGCTAATACTGAAAATATTTTAACAAGATGCAATAAGAAAGAAGGTAAATGCTACTAAATAAATAAGTTTTTTTATCGCAAATTAAATCACCCGATAATCATTTAAATCAAAATGATTAAAATCAGAATAAATAAATAGGAAAAATATATATGGTAACATTATTTTTCAATATATGCAGACACATAATGAGATGCATTTTGTTGAGTATAAAAAATGTAATTTAGCTTCTCTTTTAAACGAATATGAGAAATATATATACGAATAAATTAAGAAATCTTTGATTAAATAGATTAAATAAAATGTATATTTTCACTACATCTTGATTATATGTATACAATTATATATCAGATATTATTCAGCTATCAGTTTATCTATCCGCATCATTCTGATGATTACACGTTAATTTAGGCGTTCTTGATATCTTCTCTCTTTAAAAAAGAACAATCGGATAAGATGATTTAGGCATTTTCTGAAATTTATCGACAGAGCTGAAAGTTTCAGTAAATGGTCAGTCATTGCGACTGATATAGCGCTAATAATGGAGAAAAAAAATAGTTTTATCACATTATTAGAAGAAAATGGCGTAGCATATCCTATGATGCATTTATCTTATTCATTAAGGAGTATTATGTAAAAATCACCGAAAGAAACCGAAGTTTTCAAATTTGTAGTTAAAATTATTAAGATGTTAAGAAGTAAAAATTGTGAGTACTTGATGATTTGTAAAGATAACTAAACTAGTTTTTAATGAAAATCAATAATCTCAAATATTATTTTATATAACTTGATTTCAGGGAAGGCTTTTTTAAAATAAATATTCTGATCATTAATATTTTTTTTAGTTTTACTTAATTTTAGTTCAGTTTTAATAATTGTAAAATGTTGAAAAAAATTATTAATTTTTGTTCTGATTAATTAATATATATTATTTAATATAAGTGTCAATTTTATTCTGTACAGTATAATTCTATGAACAAAACTCGAAGGTTTTCACTTAATTTTAGTTACTTTTATTTCTAGCTCAATTTTAACAACCATAAGAATAAACATTTTAATTAAATAAAATCTATTGTTCCTTTCTTAAATTAACTGGGATTTTATTGAATACAATTGTATTAAGTACCTGTTTTATTCTGTACCGGTGTAACCCTACTCATACTCAAAATTTAGCAATAATTGGTTGGTTAAAATGTGGTTAGCAATCATGGTTAAAATTTTTAATGTAACTCTGTAGAGATCTCTCTTCACAAGATGGAAGTCCTTAATATTATTACAGAACAAAAGTATCAGCACTTTTGAATGAAGTTCAAAATTGATTTTTATACCTTCGAATCTTATCTCCCAATTTAGCTAAGAAAATGAATTCAAACAATAATGAATAAAGGAGTTTTTCTTAAGAATTCATTTTGATGGGAACAGCACCATATAATACAGAATGAAAAAATAACTGTTTTTAAGTACTAGCTATAGGGTAAACTTATTAGTATTTTTGAAAAAGGTAAAAAATTGGTTTTTATCGATATCTTTAATAATTATCAGGTCCATTGAAGATAAGGAAATGAAATTAAATATATTTATGATTTATTACTTGTAAGTTTTAATTCTCATGATATCTAAAGTAAAGAAATGCCTCTGTTCAATTAAATACATAAGGATCAGAAACAAACTTCTTGAAGAACTGTTTAAAAATGAATTAGTTTATAAATATACCTTTCATAAAATGATACCATGTATATACTGAATGTGTTACTTCAGTGAAATTCCAATTCATCAAAAGGTATTCCCTTAAATGTCAGATATGGAGTGCTTGATGATGTTTCTCAGCATCATGACTTTAATTATTATGACATCCTCATAATGTTACCATTTCAGCAGCGTGTCAAGTGTTGGGAAAAGAGCTATTGTAGAAAACGAAAATGTTTGTTCCATTGTCACAGTAAATTATTCGTGGCCGTCCGCGTCTAGCAATAAACCGTCTAAATGCCAGAAAAAATGCATCAGAAGAGAGGGAACTAACAAGCTCGAGGTGGATAGAACGGTATACTGCGCAAGTAAACAGCTCTATCCAAATTTTTCCTCCATTTTTCAAAAATAGAGGTCCGGCCAAGTCAATGCCAACAATTTCAAATGGCTCGCAATCCGATACCCTATCTGGTAGTAAAAGTGTTGGTTCGCTTGACATAGCTTTCGCTTTACACCTTCGCTTGACATAGCTTTCGTTTTACACCTTTAACAAACAACACAGTTATATAAAGCATTCTTTATGGCTTTTCTACCTATCCAATAATTTTCTCGTAAAAGACATTGCATCATTTGAATGCCCGCATGGCTATTATTTACATGAACATTTCTGATTAGCAGTTTAATGAATTCACATTTCTCTGGTAATAAGATTGGATACAAGAAAGATTCTGAATCATCTTTATAAACTATTCTTGTTGTAACTCTTAAAATACCCTTATCATATACAACAGTTTCAATAAAATTTAAAGATTTTACCTTACTTAAGTAATACCTTTGAACAAGGCAAATCAATTTTTCTTTGGACGTCTCTCTTTCTGATAATGTAAGTTCATGATCTTTGCATTTATTCAGACCAATTTTAAAATTATTTACAAACCTCAATAGCCAAGCAAATATTTTAATCATCTTATCATAACCTGATACATTATTCAAAAGCCAAGAAGGTGCGTCTTTTGAGAGATCAATATTCGTTACTTTAACCTTTTTTCTTTCCAAATCTACTTCTTCAGTTTGGCAGAGAGTTTCTCCAACAGGCCAGTTTTCAGAACATTCTCGCAGTCACAAAGGGCTTTCCCACCATTTGGAAAAATACATTTGTTTCGAAAAACAACCACGCGATAATATATCAGCGATATTCACATTTCCTGGAATATGTCTCCATAAATGACCTTTTGTCAATTCACGAATCTCTTTAATTCGGTTTTGTACAAAAATAGGCCAATTCCCTTGCTCTTTTATCCACCAAAGAGCCGTAGTAGAATCGGTCCAAAAGGTAATTTTTATATCTGGCAAATCGAGCGCATTAATAATAGAATTTGCAAGTCTAGAAGCTATGCAGCAAACCATTAATATTAAACGCGGAATACTTAAAGGTTTTAAGGGTGCGACTCTAGATTTTGCTAGAACGTGAGTTACCTTAATTTCATAATCGAATACCGCTCGAACAAAGACGCACGCTGCGTATGCCCCCTAGCAAGCATCCACAAAACCAAGAAATTTTCATTTTCCACAAATTTTGCAATAGCATTTTAGGAAGCAAAGTAACTGGTAATAATAATCCAATAGGATCGAAAATTCTTTATATAATTGATAAAATTACTCTTTTTGTAATTTTAGTATCACAAGTCAAGGCATCCAAATCAGTGCAACATTTTAATGCATCGTTATCCAAATTCCAAATTACTCCTAACACAGAAGTATCTCCTGAATGTTTATCAACATTTAGACCAGCGACATTTCTTTCAAAAGTACGCAAATTAAAACATCCATTCATCATAATTAATTTAGCATGTTTTATAATTTGCTCTTGTTCATAGCTATTAAATACACCCGATACACGGTTATCAATATAAAAGGAACGCTTAAGTTTCTGAGTTACATCATAATATTCAAGTTTACAGTTTTCTAATAAATGCATTATAGAAGCATTGAGCAGGAAAGGGCTTGAAGAGACTCCAAAAACAGCCCTACAATGTCTATAAACTATCTGACCTTTATTGGATGGGGAAAAATCTAAGAAAATCTCTGTGATGTGGTGCTATAGACAACATTAAAAAAGCTTTTTCCATATCAGTACTAATACCAATAGGATACATTCTAAATCTATCAAGAATATCAGGTATTAACTCAAAAAGATTAATTCTTTTATACAGACTTTCATTTAAAGAAGGTTTCCCTTTCTCCGAGGCAGAAACATCAAATACAGGACGGATTTTAGTGGTTTGGCTGGCTAATTTAATTACTGGTCTGTGAGACAAATAATGACATACATTGTTTATCTCAAAATGTGGCATGTGCTCAGTAATTTTTAATTTTTCCCAATCCTGAAAAACACGCTGATAATCAACAAAAAATTCGCTGCATCCTAATTTGTTAATAATTCGCGTGTGTCTTTTCCAAACTAGTTCTTTATTATTCTATAGATTCATATTATTTTTTCATGGGAGTTCTACTTCTTATCTTCCATCAGGAAGACCTTTAATTTTATTATTGAAATCATCTAAATTAAAATCACCTTTTTTTTCGACTGGGGTTGGATTGGAAATTCCTAGAAGTTCAAGTTCCCATAATTTACTTAAGGGTATCTTCATAGAATGCATCGATAGAATTTTTGAAATATTATTCGCTTCACATGAATTATATTTTCCAAATACAGTCCACCCAAGTTTCGTTTCAATGGCTGTCAGACCAGATTTTAATTCGAAAGAATTCCGAGTTAATAATTTTTCTATAAAATCTGCACCAATTAAAAGATTAATTTCTGTTTGCTTTAGAAAAGAATTGGTAAAATCTATTTTATTTTCTATTGATTCATTCAAAATCTCTTTATTCTCAATTGTAGGAATAAATCCACAAATCTGTTCTTCGGAAAGAGCCTCAAATGAGCAACTAAAACTTCCTTTCAAATTGCCGACTTCCATGGAAAACACTTGATGTTGTTTTGGTTTCGTTTCATTCCCCCGAAAGAGCGCGTGAATCACCGTCTCCTTCCTAAGAAAGGAGGCCCCAAATTGGGTCATCAACCTTTCGCTTACGTAGCTACTAACTCCCTGTGTTACGTTTCGTTTTAATTTGAATAATTCCGAGTTTGATTTCTCGATCATGTATAAAAATGGAATTCTTTTCAACGTAACATAATAAAATTATGGGCCGAAATATCTACGCGACATTTAAATTGAAGACAGAAATTATCAATAATGACTTTGAAAAACAGAAATTGAAACATTTATTTCTTATCGAAATCAAAACATTGCTCGGCGAGTGCCGGATGCATACTGAAAAAAAAGGTTTTAGGTTACACAATAACGCAAGCAGTCACATGGGTGACGTCACTCGCTTCTCTGGCAATTGGTTGTTACATATCCTCCCACCTTTTGTTTCGGGAGAAAACAAAACCTAAATGAAAAAGAAAAAAGTTAGTTACAATTATAAGATTACAGATTTAGTTTTTGAGGAATTTTCACTAATCGTCCAGTTCTGGTTGTTTTGGGTAAGTCCTTATCATCACTGAGCAAAATTGTTCTTAGAGAATCACTGGAAATGTCATTTTCTGATACCGGTGACAAATCATTTCCTTCAGCATCTGAAAAGGAATCTCTTCTCACATTTGATGTAGTTGGGACATCCTCTTTATCAGTAGTTGCTGAAATCTCTAGGGGAAAAATCCTCTGTATAGGTCGCACTAAAACACCGGATTGTGTTTTCAATTTCACAGTTCTGACGATATCATCTTTGCCAGGAATCAACTGCATGACTTTAGCAAGAGGCCAGTTCAAACGTTTTTTATTGTCGTCTCCGATTAACACGATTTCTCCAACTTGTATTTTTGGAGTTGAACACCTTCTGTTTAGACGCTGTATAAGTTGACCAAGGTATTCCTTTCGAAAGCGCAGCTTTAACTGCTCAGTTACTTTGGCCCGATGTTTAATTCTGATTCGAAAATGCTTGGCTTCAACTTCATCAATATCTGTGGTTACACTCCTTATCTTGGGATCGTTTAACATGAACATGGCTGGTGTTATAGGCTTTATATCTTCAACGTCCTCTGAAAGATATGTGAGTGGACGTGCATTTATAACAGATTCACAATCTGAGAGTACTGTAAGTAATTCTTCATATGTAAGTACAGCCTTTCCGAGGGTACTTTTAAGAAGATCTTTAACCACTCTAATCAGTCTTTCCCAAAACCACCCCACCAACTCGCGGTTGGAGGGTTGAATTTCCAAGAAATACGTTGGAGGGCTGTTTTGATCGAATGAGCTAATCTTACTCCAATGGCGCAGGATAATAACTCCAATCTTGGGATGGTGATGGGTTTTAAAGGAGCTACTCGTGATTTAGCTCTTAAAAGACAAATTTTTACTTCATTGGAAGTGATAGCTCTAAGGAAAACACAAGCGGCATAAGCTACTTTGCTAGCATCCATGAATACATGCATTTGTGTCGAATCATTAATTTCTGTATTACGGGCTATTTCAACATTATTTAGTAAATGTAAATCATTAATCCATCTTTTAAAGCTATTCTGGTCTTTAGTGGGTAAAGGAGAGTCCCAGGACAGTTTTAATTTCCACATGTCTTGCAATTTAATTTTTATGGGTAAAATTGCCGCTGACAATAAACCAATGGGATCAAAAATCTTCTGAATCGTAGCCAAAATTACTCTCTTAGTTATTTTCTCACCTACTTCTAAAACAAAAGGATCAACCTTTATATCACAGTTACATTTCAAAGTATCACGATCCAAATTCCATAAAATTCCCAAAACATTGGTGGTGCCAGAACTTTTCGTAATGTATTTACACTTGACATTGCTCTCCCACCCTCGCAAGTTGAAACATCCACGTGAAAGTACTTCTATAGCTGTTAAAATAAAATGCTCTTGTTCTTTGATATTGAAAACACCAGAAAGGCAATTGTCTACGTAAAATGATTTTCTTAATTTTTCAATTATTTCGTTGTTTTCTACAAAGGTGTTGTTAAGCAAATGGGAGATGGATGCTGCTAAGAGAAAAGGGCTGGAAGTAACCCCAAAAACTACTCTACAGTGTCTATAAATGACCATTTCATCTTCGCACGGATAAAAGAAGCGTAAAAAGTCTCTGTACCTTGGAGCAATAGACAATTGCAAAAAAGCCTTTTCGATATCTGCAGACAGGCCAATGGGATATGAACGAAATCGGTCAATCAGGTCTGGGATTAATTCAATGAGATTTGGCCCTTTATATAAAAGTTCATTCAAGGACGGCTTGCCACTAGAGGCATCAAAGACTGGTCTTAATTTTGTAGTAGTGCTTTCGTTTTTGACTATAGGCCTATGTGGTAAATAGTGACACTGCCTGTCGCTTATAATTTCATTTTGGGGTACCCTTTCAATTATATCAAGACACTCCCATTCCTTAAACACCATTTCGTAATCCTTAATTAATTTTTTATCTTTTGATCGTTTACACATTTTTTGGTGTCTATTCCAAGTTAGTTCCTTGTTATCGGGCAAACTTGAAGTATCTGTTTTAAAAGGCAAACCTAACTGGTATCTACCAGAAGGGAGTATTTCCAAACCCTCTTGAAAATCTTTTAATAACTCAGAGTGTACAATATTTATGTTTCTGTTTTCAGAAGGATCTAATATACCAAGATTTTCTAGATTCCAAAATTCACTAACAGATAAATTATTAGCATGCAAAGATAAAGCACATAAAACAGAGTCATTATTTACATCATAATTATCATTTAATTTCTGCTTTCCAACAACAGTATACCCCAGCCGGGTTTCAATAGCAACTAGACTTGATTCTAACTTCACAGAATGACCAGTTAACAACATTCCTGCCACATCGGATCCAATCAAAAGATTTATATCATAATTAGGGATTTCGAAATCACTCAATATAATCCCTTTTTCTTTCAGTTCATGAATATTCATCATATCAGTCAGTTTAGGAACAAAACCACAAATTTTGTTTTCAGATAAAACCTCAATTTTACAAGAAAAATCATTTTTCAAACTAGCAATTTTCACATCGTATACTTCATGAGAACAGGGTTTCGTTTCTTGACCACCAAAAAGTCCATGTATTAAAGATAATGACCTTTTGGGTTTTAACTTTAATTGTTTAACTATTCCTGAACTGAGGTAAGAACGTTGGGATCCTGTGTCCAAGACTGCTCTTACTAAACACTGTTTCTTTTGATTCATAACTTTAACAACAAGAGTCATTAAATAAACATTTTCTACTCTAGAATTATTTGACAATACAGTTGTAGATACAGTTTCGTTTTTACTGGCAGGACTGTTCTCCTTATCTGAATAACACATAAGAGTACAGTGATTTTTATTACAATGAAAACACTTCACCTTAGCCCTGCAATTTTTAGAGGTATGTCCTGTTCTCAAACAGGAGTAACAGGCCCCTTTCTGACTAAGAATTTTAATCTTTTGATCTAAATGCATTTTTCTAGCAGAAAAACAATCTTGGCTGGGGTGTTTCTTATTGCAAAAAAGACAATCAAAATTCCTCTTACCTTGATTTTCTGTTTCGGATGTACTTACAAGGGCGGCAGCCGTAGTAATATTCCCTTCACGGGATTCCTTGTGTTTGTCGATTCGGGGAGCTCCAAACCCGGTACGGGCGAGCACAACCATTTCTTGTCCTTGAACTTCTTGTCTCAGAAAAGACATCAAATTTTCTAACGAACGTACTCCTCCGTCAAGTGTACTTCGGTTTCTTTCCCAAGCTATTAGGACACTCTCAGGCAAGCACGATTCCACAAGGGGAGTTAAAAAGTCCCCGTACTTTTCTTGGGTTCTTCCTAGGCTGTCCAGCGCGCGCAGTTTTGATTCCAGTTCATCGTAAAGAACAGCTAAATCCGTTTTAGTTCGGTTTGAGGAGGCATTTCTCATTACCATAGTTAACAAGTCTCTGACGTAAACTTGTACAAGTAGATCACTCCGCCCGAAGCGATCCTGTAACTGTTCTATGACTTTGGGATAGTTATCCGCTGTTGGCGGGAAGCTTTCTACTAATCTTGCTGCTTTCGATTCTGGCACTATTGCCTGTAGCAAATACTGGAACTTGTCTTCTGGTGGAATTTTCTCATCATCATCAATTTTGGAGAACTGACTCCAAAAACCAAGCCATTCTCGAGTCTCACCGGAAAATCGCTTTAGTTCTAACTTCGGGAGCTTGAATTGTTTCTTATTTGAGGTATCTTGAGAGACTTCCGTTTTCATAGTTACTTTACGGCATTTTTCAAAAAGTTCAATATATCTATCACGATATTCTTCTGCTGTAATGAAATCTTCTTCATATAACCGTTCCGCATCTTTTGAAGTTAAAATTTCGTTTTCTACTTCTTGTTGAGAAACTTCTAATCTTTGAAATTTGTCTTCTAACTGCGCGGATAAAACCGAAATAACATTCTTATCTACTTCTGGTTTCAGGAATTCTTCTTGAATTTTATTCCCGCAGACTGTAAAGGATGCTCGAAGCCCTTTTCTTTTCTGTTTCAACAAATCCATTCTTCAGTAAAACTTTAATTTCAATCTTCAGGCCCCACGTTGGGCGCCACTTATGTTACGTTTCGTTTTAATTTGAATAATTCCGAATTCGATTTCTCGATCATGTATAAAAATGGAATTCTTTTCAACGTAACATAATAAAATTATGGGCCGAAACATCTACGCGACATTTAAATTGAAGACAGAAATTATCAATAAAGACTTTGAAAAACAGAAGTTGAAACATTTATTTCTTATCGAAATCAAAACATTGCTCGGCGAATGCCGGATGCATACTGAAAAAAAAAAGGTTTTAGGTTACACAATAACGCAAGCAGTCACATGGGTGACGTCACTCGCTTCTCCGGCAATTGGTTGTTACATCCTGTATCTATTACTGCGCGAATAGTTTTCTGGCGATATTGACACCAAATCCGAACAAAAAGGGTCTGCAAAAATACCGTTTCTCTTCTGCCCGCGATAGAAGAAAACTCTCCTTTTGAAAATATTTTTGTTCATTTATTGTATCTTACTTATTACACATAATGATTATTTTTACAATAAGAACAATGTAATTGATTTTTTATACTACAATATTTAATTAAATGTCCAGCCTTTTCTAAACAAGAAAAACATGCACCTTTTTTTAATAACAATTGCTTTTTATCAACTAACGTCATTTTCTTCACCGTAAAACATTTTTCGCTAGGGTGCGATTTATTGAAAAAAATACAAGTAATAATTGTCTTTCCTGGATTTTCCAAACTTACGAGGACTGATGCTGTTATCTGTTCAGCTGATTTTACCTGCTCCATTTTCCGTTAATTTTGACGGGGGCCGAATCCAGAGTGGGCTAGTAACACCATCTCCTCACCCTTTACCTCCTGGCAAAGGAAGTCCATTAACAGTTCTAAAGATATTGCTTTTGAAGAGTCATGGTTACGGCTCCTTTCCCAGGCAACCAAAACTTTTTCGGGAAGGCAACTCTTCACAAACGTCATCAGGAAATCTCCGTATTTTTCTTGAGTTCTTCCAAGACTCTCTAGTGCTCGTAGTTTGCTCTCTAGTTCATTATAAAGAGATGGTAAATCAGTTCTCGCTATTCCTGTAGATGCATTCTTTATGAACATCGATAATAAATCGCGAACATAAATCTGCACTAATAAATCTTTACGCCCGAAACGATCCTTCAACTGTTGAATTGCTTTCGGATAGTTATCTGCAGTAGCTGGGTAGCTAAGCACTAAACGTTCAGCTTTAAAGCCCGGCTCCATAGATTGCAATAAATATTGAATTTTGTCTTCATCGGCAATGATTCTTTCATCAATGATCTTTTGAAATTGACTCCAAAGGGTTGAACATTCCTTTGCTTCTCCATTGAATTTTTTAATCTCAATTTTCAGTAATTTCAACTTCTTCGATTCCTTATTACATGGAAGGGACAGTTCTTTTAATTTCAAATAAATTTGGGAAGACATTTCAAAAAATTGATCTCGGTAATTTTCAGCTTCAACAAAATCACTATTAAATAATTGTTCAACATTTTCAGACTGCAAAAATTTCTCAGAAATTTCAGTCTGACAAACATCCAGTCTCTGAAATTTATCATTTAACTGACATTTCAAAATCGAAAGTGTTTTTATATCACTTACTTCTTTCGATGATTCTAGTTAAATTTTCTTCAGAGTAAAAGAGAATGTTGTTCGTAATAATTTTCTTTGAGTTTTAAGAGCGCCAACATCCATCTTGAATTTCGAAGTTCAGTCGAAAATCATAACTAAATACTCCGTCCCGCCGAGCGTACCACTGTTATGTCAAAATCGAAAATAAGTATTTTTAACAAATACTTTCAATGTTCTTTGTCATGGGGTTTGCATCTACCCGATGCTGGAGATATTTTGATATGATCATAAAGGTATTTTCAAATAAGATTCATTAAGGAAAATAAAGAATTCAGTAACAAACAAAAAAGCACAACTTTATTACAGCATTTTTACTCTTCTATTACACTATAAAAGAACAGAAAACATGAAGTGACAAACAGCACTGCGTAGCGGCCAGGCACAGTTCCTTTCACTTTCTCACAGTAATTAAACTAATCCCCCCTCTCTCTCGCGAGCGAGCGCACGCACACACACATAGTGAATACACTATGCCTACAAATACTGGAGTACAAATTTCAATAAATATGGTAAAGTTAAGTTTTAATTACTTTGGTAAACAAAATGATATTTAAATACCATGTTTTAAGCTGTATTTTAGTGAGATTAATTCAGGGCTACGATATTCGATGCCTGTCAATTTCCTTTGACACCTTTTCCTCCTAAAAACAGTTGTTGTTGTTGTTGTTGCATACCCCCGAGGTCAGCAGCGCTAGACCAGGTCCATGAGCACGTACACCTTCAAAAAGTCCAGCACCATAAGTAGATTCTTTATCAGATCTCTCCCGGAGAGACCAAAGCATTGAAAAATATGTTCAGGAGAGGTATGTTCATTTAAACACTTGGAGCAAATTTCGAATTTCTTCGTCCCCTGGACGAATTTCAAGTTACTAAGATGGCCACTTCTGAGTCGGGTGATAGCCGTTTGTTCTTGTCTATTAAGACCAGTAGCCAGTGAAGCACCTGCACGCGCGCTGCGGTACCAATGATGCTCAGGAGGAACAATCCAAGTAGTTTTATCCTCATATTTAATTTTTGAGTGAATCTCTTGAAATGTGAGAGGTGCCGATGGCACACCGTCCTCAGCCACACCAGTTTTGGCCAAAGTGTCCACAATCTCATTCCCCTCGAGATCCACGAAAAAAGCACATTAATATAATTATAAAATATAACAAGAGTAACGCCTAAAAGGAACTTCTCTATTATTGTATTCAAGCTTTATATGCAGAAGTTTCATACAATAAAATTATTTTATTAGGTTAACATACTCCTAGTTCTATGTTAATATACGAATTAACCCCTTGCCACTGTAGCCCGAATCCAGTTTGAGCAACTACTGCGTGCAGTATTTGTGATGCCCGAACTGAGTTCGGGCAGAAGAAAAATTAACGTTTCTATTTTTTGAAGCCCGAGATGAGCTTATTTCTACTTTAAGATACTTTATTTCATATTTTCCTAATAAATGACACAAGTGGTCCTAGTTTTTTTTACCAATTTTGACTTCGGTTGGGGGAGGCAAAATGTGGATATTGTCAACTGATCAGATAAACAAAGACATGCTTGGGTTGATAAACAATGATAGAGTTTCACTTTCACATTTAATTTTGGCTGCATTTTTGGTGAGTTTTTTGGAAATAATTTTCTTTTTTCACAATGTCTGATTCAGACACCAATGAGGAGTATAGTTTAGTTTCTTCGGGATTAAATACCAAAAATTAAAATAAATAAATAAATAAATAAACAAAATTAAAAATAAAAAAAAATAAAAATAATAAATTCGAAGTTCTTACTTTTCAATGTGTAAAAATTACTGCTATAAAATGGACTAATAAAAAGGATGTTTTTTTGTTTTCTTCAGTCCATACCACCGAAATGATTGAGTTTAAGATAAAAGAAAAATTGAAACCGAAGGAAGTCCATGACTACAGCACTATGGGAGGTGTTGATAAAGTTGATCAACATCTTACAGACTACTCAGTTGCTAGAAAAGGAGGTAAAAAATATTACAAGAAAATATTTTTCCATCTCCTACACCAGGCGTTATTTTGTATACTTCAGCAGGAAGTGCGAAAAATAATATGAACTTCAGAAAATCAATTGTTGAACTAAATAATTCAAATGTTCAGCTACCAGGACCAAGGCGTCCTAGTGCAAGCTTACTGCTCTTTACAGGTTGACACTTTCCAGAACACACCCCATCATTGGGGAAAAAATCTATTCCAAAAAGAGGCAGTGACTTATATGCTGTCGTAAAACCGATGACCAAGGAAAGAGAATACTGGGTGAGACAAGAGTTTATTGTAAAGAGTGCGATATATGGATGGAGTTTTCAGTGTAAGCAAAAACTAACCTCAGTTGACCTGAAACCATCTCAAATACTTCCGGTTTTCTCTCTTCCCATTGAAAATCAATGCAATCGCAAAAATTTTATTTAAATATTTTCAGGTATTTATTCCTGTTTTCAAAATTTTTTTATTTTATCTGTTAAAATCATAATTTTTAATAAGAGTGCAATCAATGGCGATCCCGTAAATTTTTAAAAATTTTTTTAATTTTTACTTAAATAATCCTGATGGATTACTATATTTTGCGGGGAATCATTCTTATTGGCGATATTAGGATCCATTGTTGATGAATTATATATTTGTAACCCACATTCTAACTCTAACTCTTCTTATTATTTATCTCAATTGTTAATCATTTTCTACTTTAACTAAATTTTAATTTTATGCATTTATTCCAAAATTTCAGGAAATATACTTTGCGCGTGATTGAACTATAAATCATTTCAAATATTAAGCAAGGTATTACTTATGCTTTCATTTATTTAGAAATTTTATTAAAATTTCCTTGATCATGCTAGAATATATGAATTGGTACCAATAATGAGGTAGAACAAAATTGTTATGATGTATTTTTTTACTTGTTGTTTATTAATATTTTAAACAAATCGTAGTTTTTATTGCAATTAATATTTAAGTCTTATTTTTAAGAGTTGATTTAATATATATAGCTAATTATATTAAGGATTATAAATCGGGTTCCATTGGAAATTTGAACATTTTCACTTGCGAAAGTAAATTTGTTCCAGCTCGCATACTGCAAACAAATGCTTCGCAACAACTAGTATCGTTATTTGCTTTCTGCATTTCAAAAATTTTTATAGGATAATTACTTTTAAATGAATATTTCTCAAAAGCAATGGAAACTACAGAAAACAAGCACAATGGTATAAGACAATAATGGAATATTAAGCAGGAAGTTTCATGCTGGAAGTTTTCTAGATCTCCACGGTAGTAGTGCCCTCTATTCTATGCTTTACAGAAACTTCCATCCATAGGCTTGTGTGCAGTACTATGTTTTGGGATATACCATACTGAATCTGAATCTGACATTGAAAATCATATTGTTTTTTGTATTATACTAGTTTATACTAATAATATTATATTTAGCATCAAAATTTCGTTTAATTTGCCCAATATGAATAAGATGTATGTGTAATCAATGTTTTATGTATATGTAAAAATTATAAATATAGTAGTTATTGTATTTAAATTTTTTTTGTAATAAAAAAGCGTTTTCTAACTCTTATAATAATATAAAGAATAAAATTAAGCGGTCAAAAAAATTTTCCATTTTTGGACCATTTTTATGAAATATATGTCACAGTTAAGGGGTTAAGAATACATTTCTTACGAGATAAAGTCTGATGTAGCTGAGAGTATAAACTCTACACAGCTTCAGTTTGACTGTAAATCAAAGCATTGTTTGGCAACATTGAACCAGTTTAAAACGAAAAGTAAAAAAAGCATGGCTTCTACTATTCAAACATATAATTACGATGGGACGAAATCTATTCGTATTACTAAATGGAAAATTCGAATAGGAAGTCAGTTATTTTATAATTCAACAATACTTAGTTATAAAGAAGAAGATGGTAATAATTCTGATCAAAAAGACCCATTACTTAAGTACAAATCAAATATTGGCGGTACTGTCACGGAACTCCTTGCTTCTGAAGGCGAACTTATTAGTTCCGGGTAATTTATTAATAGATATCTTTCTTATTTGTTATTCAGAAAAGGTTTATTCTTAATTTGAGATTTATTGTTTTACTGATTTTATTTTAATTTTATTTTAGTGCTGCTCTCTTAAAATTACAACCATGTACACATCCTGTCATTATGAAAGATATGTGTGCAGAATGTGGTACTGATTTGAGACAGTAAGATTGCTTATTCATGATATTCATTATTATAACACGTTTTGAATTCATTGCAATATTTTATGTCTCTTATATTTAATATGAAAATTAATAATTAAGGCATTAAATTTACAGGCAGGATTTTTTTTAAAAAATGTATTTTTACTCGTAATAATAAGTTAAGAAGTGGATTTTAAGATAAATATGAATTTCTTTCAGGATTTCTGTGAATAGTCAAAAGTATAATTAAATTTAGATTAAATTTTATATTAATGTATGTTTATATTTGTAGTAAAAAGAATTGTATTTAAAGAATTTTCTTGTAACCCTATAAATAATTTATCTACATTTGTCAGTGTAGTGTTGAATAATTTAGTTTAGTAATGGAATGGAACAGTTTTTGTTTGAAATATCAGTAAAACTGAGTATTACGGTCTCACCTTGGCGAGTTTGGAAAAAATTTTTTCGCCAAGTAGAAGAGACAAGGGTATTGGAAATTGATTGGCAACCCAGAATGGGTGCCAATCGGTGTAAGAAATTAGGGATTCCCCTTCCCCCACCTAACACTAAATAAGTAAACAATAATAACAACCATGTAAATAAAGTGAGGTTTCACCCAGATTTCAAGTTGCTAAGTCTAACAGCATGCAAGAAAACAGTAATCGTAATAAGAATTGATTAAAGATTTATTTGAAAATATTTCAGAATTAAAATTAAAGGAAATAAAGTAGCAAAAATAATTACTTTTAATAACATCCAGATAAAAATAAATACAATAATGAGTTTCTGTTATTAAAGATAGAATGTTACAAATCATTACTACATTAAAGTAAACAAATCTAGAATAATTTTAAAAAATAGATTCTATGATTTCGTTTATTATTGGAAATTTTGATACTTAACATACAATTCTAGGAACTCTATGGCTTTAGAAAATTCAAATAAAAATCTTACCTTCATTTTTCATCCAGCGCTCTACATGCACAGCAAAATCCAAATTGAGTATAAAAACAGGAAATTCTTTCACTATATCTACAGCAAAATACAAAACGAATATAAAAGACTGGATTGAAATTCCGATGCTATATTCACAGCGAAATACAAAACATATAGACAGGATTGAAATTCTGGCACTATATCCACACCGAAATAAAAATGTGAATATAAAAGACAATATTTATATTCCGCTCTACATCCGAAGTGAATTAAAATATAAATATTAAAAAACAGTATTTAAATTACTATGTTTACATTCGATAAAAAAATCCAAAATAAAAATGGCAAGCATTTCCAAGATGTGTGGTGGCGACGCTGTATTTGGTGACACATTTGGTGACTAGTCATTTTTAATAATGCTTTAGCGAGGGAAAAAATCATAAAATTTCACAAGATTTGGCGATTTTTTGCTGAGACCGTGATGACTTTTTGCGCTTCGCAAGCTTAGACCGTAATACTTAGTTTAGCCGAAATATCTTATTGATAATATAAATTTTTAACATTTATTGTAACCATATTATGAAACATGAAATGCATTTCTTCTGTTGAATGTAATAGATATTTAATTGTGGATATCTATATTATTATGTGATCATTACTTGTAATTATATATAATCTGATATATTCTGCATTACTTAATAAATTTTTCTGTTGCAGCATATGTTATTTTCAAATTGGGTACCTACTAATTTAATTTATTCTGATTTTCCAACAAATGTCACATATTGGTTTCACATTAATATTTATATGCTTTTGTTGAATTTCTCAGTAAAATCCTACAAACCGGTACAGATTTGGTATTATTTCGAATTTTCACACCAAGCATGTCTAGTTATCTTGCCAACCTAAATTTTGTTATTTCATGCTATGTTCAATTTTCAATATCCCATTCATTTAGTCAAATTAACTTTGAATGTTGCAATTTTGCACTATTTTCATTTTTATTATATTTACTTACAATAGAAACATTATAAAACTATATAAATTTAATTTCACATATTTTACTAGATAGCATATTACAAATCAAAAATAAGATAACCCTGAAAATCAATATACTATTCGTATTCAGTCAATAAATTATATATAGACAAATTTTTAATAATTTTCTTTTAATTTATCAAAAGAATATAAACACTTTAAAAGGTAAAACACTTCAAAATATTTTTCAACATATTAAACAATATCAGGCAGGTATGAACAACTACACTGTAAATCTAAATCAATAACATAAATAATATACATTATTATGAAAATTCTGATTTTTAAATAACCGAGCTGTGATATTCTTGTTTAAAATTATCTGTTACAATACTATATAGCATGAGAGAACAGCTGAGCAATAAAACTGAATCAGTAATATAAAGAATTTATTTTTATGGAAATTTGGTGTCACAAACTTGATAAAAATAGGCATGTCTTCAGAAAACTTCAATTTTAATTAACTAGGCATTGGCATCCACATTAAAAAAAAATCCTTCGTATGAAGACAATCTTGTACGAGAGATAACTAGGCATTAAAATTGAATCAGTGATATAAATGATATATGTTATGAAAACTTATCTTTATGAAACCTGGCAGTGGGGCTCACCTTAAAAAATATCTGCGTAAATGCAATCTAGCATGAGAAAACAAACAGGCATTAAATCTAAATCAATAACATACATTTTTTGAAAAATCAGTTTCTAATTAACAAGAATTACAATTCACAATAAATCTAAATATATATATGTCTAATATTTCTGTACTATACTTAGTAAATTGCATAAATTATTACATTACAGCAATTTTAATCAAATGAGACAAAGTAAAAGTATTCACTAAATCATCATTTGTAAAAGAGTTTAAAAAAGATTATAATGCAAAAAACAAATTCAATTTATCACCAAACAAAACACACGAATACGAAAATTTGAATTTTCAAATTTTAGTTGCTTGAAAATAAAACTTCATTTTCTTGTATCCCAACCTCAAATACAAACATTTCAACTGTAAATGTAAAAATGCGAAACACATACCAAAAGCTTCAAGGGTTATTATAACTCTAGACAAGTAACAACAGACTTATATAACTCTAGACTAGTTTATTCACACATCAGATTACATAAAAAAAAATCTCAAGTATTGAATTATTCTCTTTATAACTTTTACTATTACATTTATACTTTGGGGTAAAATATTTTGATAAATATATTTTAATGGCAATTTTAAACAAATAGAGAAATTGTCTTCTGCATCTTAATAAGCAACTTCTATGTATTAGTTTAATTAGTAAAAAGTTTAAAACATATGATTTTTCATTTTTTCGTGTTTCTGCATTAAATATTAGAGGATAAAAAAATAAAACATATTTTAAGTGTTATTTTTTTAATTTCCATAAAAAAAAATTTTAAATTGTTTTTAACCTAGAAAAATTTTTTTTGTAAATATTTTGCATTTCATAGTCTGCAAAAGTAAATTTTGAATTAAATAACTAGAAGCTTCTGTGTTATTTTAGTTATGTAAGACGATAAGGTGATGACAATAATGTTCAGCAATATACATATTTCTTAAAAAAATATATTACTCAAAAATAAAATTAGTTAAATTGTTAATTAAAAATAATCACCCTAATTTCATGTTTGTAAAAGCTACCTTGTAAGGTTACAAATTAATTTGCTAAATAACTTGTAAAATCTCTATTATTAGAATAAGGAAGTCTCATTCAAATTATTGTTCAACTAGACACAGAGATATAAGTTATTGCAACAAATTGTATAACATATTTATTTTCATTTCTAAAACCATATTATTCTGTTTCCAGGATAATTTGGTTCTAGAAATGAATATAAAATGACCTCATTTGCTGCATCTGAATAATTAGTCAATGTATTTATTAAACATCAAGTTTTAATAGTAGTGAAAAAAATAGTTATAATTAATAAGTAATAAAATTACAATGTTATTTGATGTTTTTAATAAATTCTAAATATTTTATGCAAATCTAAATTTTTAACATTTTTAAAGGGCTTTTAAATAATGTGATTTTTAAATTTCTTATTTTATGGAAATGACTTATTTATCATAGCATATTGAAACTATTAATTATGCATGATATGCTATGTGTAACACTTTGAAATTAATATAAGTGACAATTCTAAAAATAAAAGAGTAGAAAGCAATGCTTTTAATTTGCATACTCAATAAAAGTTTTCAAAAATTAAAAAGTTTTAAATTTATCAAAGCATTGAAAAAACATCTTTGTAAGATACAAAATAGGATATGCATTAAGAAAAACATTTTATTTACAAGAGAATGATCTATATTTTTCAGGTGTGGTAAATCTCAAGTAGGAGTATTTAAAGAATGAGTTCCCAAAAGTTTTAAGGAATATTATATGGTCAACTTAATTTATATGGTGTTATATATTAATACATTATTTTTTTCTCAGCAAGATTTCTTATTTTAAACACTAAATTATTTAAAATACATTCATCAGAACAATAAATTCTCATTTCATTATTGCTTTCCTACTCCCATAAATTAATCTTTATTGAGAATTTGTATTTAATTTTGCATCTAAATATGTGATACTTACAAATGTTGTTTATGAAAATAACTGAGTTCTTCAGTACTGAGAGTTTGAAATATGGTACAATTGCTTGTTGAAAAAAAAGTGTGAGACACTTTTACATTTGCTAGCATTTTATATTTCTAGATAGAATATTTCAACCACATGCTTCAACAAAAAGGAATTAATAGTAATGTGTGCAACCATCTTATATTGCAAATTTATTATGGCCCCATATTTTCATTTATTATATTATTGGTTTGTTAAATATTTATTATTTTCAAATTAGAGTATTTTTTGTAGATAAATATGATGTTAGAGTTATTATTTAACTTTTATTATTGGAAATTATATAATAATTGAATATTTTTAAAGCAAACTAGTAATGTTCATTATTGTTAGCTACTGAAAAAAATAAATAGTTTATTTTTATTATAACATATGTTGTACATTATTATTGCTTGAATATTCACTTATTGCATATTTTATAAAGAAATATGTACTTTTAATCAATTAAAATATGGAATTAATCTTTCTTTAGTCTTGATCGAGATAATTTTGAAAAATTAGCCGCTGCTACTACATTTAGTATGGTGCATGTTGTTCCAGAGTTGAAAGTATCCCTTGAGGTATTACAGTATTTTGTTTTGGTAACCTTTTTGACTTCTAAAAATGCTGTGTAATTAAAAATGTCCGTTGACAAAATTGTTTGAATAAAATTTCTTTCTTTTTTTTCTTCCTATTAATATTGTTTTTAGCAAGCTGAAAAACTTGGAAGAGATGATGAAGATAGGCTTATTAAGAATAAAAAACTTGTTTTGCTTGTGGATCTTGATCAGACTCTTATTCATACCACAAATGATAATATTCCTGAAGATATGCCGGTAATATAATTTCTTTCTAATATTGCTTCAGCATATCTATTATTTTTATTTGAAATTTTTATTAATAAGTCAGATATATCAGACTTTATTTTGTATTTAATATTTTCTTGAAAATAATTATTAGTTTCCTTTTCATTGAAAATTCCAAAAATCTAATATTTATATCTCAAAAAAATTAAAAATATCATAATTTTTGTTTATATTCAAATAGTTTATATTTGAGAAATAATTATTTAAATTCTATGATAACTTGCATTTCTGCTTTGATAAAAAAATAATAAAGAAACCTTATTTTTAATCATAAAATTAGAATAAAAAAATAAAGAAAATTTAATTTTTTGCTTTTATCCCCAGAATTACCAACTGCTCTACTTTTTTTTAACCTTCTCTTAATTTATTTGTAACAAATTTCTTCTGATTTTGAGTGTTACAAAATATTCAATATTTTTTTTAATATTTACTCGTTTTGTTAATTTTTTTCATTCATATCATATTAAAAGTGAGCTTTACATTCAAGGTGTTGACGTTTGGGGATTTTTTTCTCTGCCAAACTGAGGATAATATAGTAAAGAAGTTCAGTCAGCAATCCTAATGGGTTTCAATTGGCTCTTTCTGAGCAATAGCCACCATATAAAAAATCACAAAACAAAATGCCAGTAATTTTGAATTGCTAACCCTAATGATATATAACTTGCAATAAATATTCTAAGAATTAATTTAATTTTCTTAAAAATATGAATAAATGGAAATTTTAAAAAATATGCTTCAAAAAATAAACTGCATAATATTTTGTAATATAACTATAAAACAATAAACAAGACCTCTCAAATAGTTTTTTTATTTACTATTTTAGTGAATAGTATAAATTTTAAAGAATGAAAAATAATTTTAAAAAACAAACTTTATTTTTCAAATAAATAATCTTAGTTAGAATAATCATCAATATATTTAAAAAGATGAATATTTTTAAATAGAATTTGTGTGTGTGTGTGTAAAAATTAGAAAATTCAATAAAATATGATTTCATCTAATGAGTGCACAATAAATTGTATTATTTTATAGCAATGTTAAAAGTATGTTATAAAATTTTTGGAAAAAAAAAAAAAACGAAGTTTTTAGCTAATAAAATTTAGGAATTCTCAGTAAAAAATATATTCCATATGTATTGAATAAAAGTATTCAGAGAAAATAATAATTTAGTATAGAAATTAATACAATTTTAAAATTCTTACACTTCTCAATCCTGGGGACAGTTATCTGTGCTTAGAAAATGTTTGAAGTTGATATTTCAATTAAAAAATTATGTTTTAAGAGGATTTTTAATCAAGTCTAATTCTTTTGCAATCAATATGGGAATGTAATTCATTTAAAAGGGCCACTTGAGACTAGGTTTATGCAAAATTTAACTGGTCTTAATATATTAAGGTTTAACATTCTCATAACTCACTCTGGGTACTACATATAATGATACTACATATGATGAGACATAACATTAAAAAATCTAAAAACTTCTTGTATGTGGTTGAGTTATTAAACACAAATCTGTAACCACTGCATTCATGGGATGAAGCTTTTATTTTTACTTTAGTTCTAAAAATTATTGAGCTCATAGAAATTTAGCTTTGTCCAGACTAAAGATGGGAAAGACTTGCTTATCATATATAATGACTCACGTGGTGACAACTTGTGACCACAATGCTCCTTTTAGCCCATATCTGTTTTTAACTTTAAAAAAATTTTGTGAAGATAATGTACATTTATTTATTAAAATATAATATTATTTCATTATTTAATTAATAAAGATAGAAACTTGTTTTAAAAATAAATTTCTCACTCTATCATGATTTTTTAAATTTCTAATATTAAGTCAAAATACATAGCAGTGCAGGTGAGCCCTGGACCGTACCTTAAAGTTAATGGTTTTGGAATACTCTCCCATCACCAAATGCCTTGTAATTTTGAACCATGATCAGATAGTGAGGTCACACCTGAGTTTACACACTTCTCTCTACATCTACGCCATACCAGTGGATTCGACATTAGATAAAACAAAATACAGTAATGTTAGTAGAATAAAACAAAGTTTGTACAACAAAATCAAAATCCTAGAAAGCAATAAAATGCAACTGAGAAAAAAAATTACTGAAAATGACATTGCCTTAGACAATCTGTGGCTTACTAATATCAGGAAATTTTGGACTCGAAGCCAAGAAGTTCTCTACAGCTATGAACAAGTATTTTGTTCATATTTTTTCTTAGATCATAGAGTGGGTATAAAGGATGGACAAAATTTCCAAAACACTGAAGATGCTTGTCTAAGCAATCAGGACCAGTTAGTAACCTATATACTAAATAAAGCTGCTGCATCACATTGTTCATAATCTGGAAAACTAGCGCAGTCATTGATTTTTCATTGCTTTGACTGAATTTCACTTATTATTTTGAACTAATGTCTCTGCCTAACAGATTTCACCTTTTTGTGCAAGGGTGTGTGCAAATGCTTTTTGTGCAAATGAACAGATGTTCATTTGCAAAGATATTACTATGTTCGGGTCCATTGTATTACATTATTTTTATTTTTTTGCTGTTGGAATTAGATATATTCTTGACTTTGAAGAACCTTTGCTGAGATTGGGGTTTGTAAAGAGAAAATTGCTGCTCTGAATTGAAGCTCTTGAGTCTGATAATAAGAGAACATTTCCGAATTTAAAATGCGGGGTCAATAGTTGTTTCAGGGTAATTCTAAGAATTTATACCTCTCCATCAAAAGCATTCTGCTCAATCATGATTTAAAATGTTACATATTTAGCAGATATAATTATGAATCATTCAGTGGCATCAGTCTAGATAATTCAGTTGCATTGATATATAGATTTTGATATTTGAATATTATGACTACTATTCTGTCTCATTTCTATAGTGTTAATTAATAAATGATTATTTTGAATAGACATTTTTCAAAACATTTTAAGCTTAAATTGGAGAAACATTTAGATTATTCAATTTATTAGTATTGGTGTTACTAATAATATTCACATTATCTTTTACTGTGAGCATTACACAATCAAAGTAACATAAAGTGAAAATTGTTTTATCTAATTTAATGATTTTATTTCATATTAAAAGTTTATTATAAATTATGCTAGTGATAAAGTTTAACTGTAGAATACCAGTATTGCTAGCAGCAATCAAAACTATTTAAAAAAAAATGAAAGTAATAATTTGGAATGAAAGTATTTAAGTTTTGAAACGATTTATAATAATTCAGAAATCTTTTTAATTTTATCTGAAAAAATTGGTATTAGCAATAGTTTTTTTCTTTAATATTTTAAATTTATTTAAAAATTTTTAATTCATTTATTGTGATAAAATATTGATAAAAAGCTTAAGTTATATTAAATAATGGATTAGCACAGAAGAGCATAATTAAATTGATATTTTTATTTTCTTATTTGAAAACATTAATTTTAAAAAATATTCAAACTGGACTTTTATGTTTTTTATTATACTTCAAATAGTTTACCAATTTACACTTATTTTTGTGATGAAAATAAACTAAATAGAAAAAAAATTAAATAAATGAGAAAATAAAAATAAATCCAGTTTATTGAAACATTATTTAAGTATGTATAACAAATTTGATAGCAATTTAAATTTGAATTAATTTCTAATTTAATGCAAGATTTTCTATTAAAATTTAGTTTTAATTTTCAAATTTTATTATATAATTAATTTTTTCACCTCATATTAAAGCATTACTACTTCAGATCTAATTTTAGTTCAATTTTATTTTATCATATTAAATATTTATATTATTTTCAAATAATATTTAAAATTTTAATATTTTTGGTGTTTTGTTGTAAAAAATAATTGTTAATATTTTTTTCATTTTCAGTTTTTAAAAATAATTAAAAAGCTCCTATTTTGTTCCTTTTTTAACATCATTTAAATTTTTTGTATTTTATTTATTATATTTAATTATTGCAAATAAGGTTAAAAATGTTTTTGACATTTACTTTGTAACTTATTAAAAACAATATTGATATTCAGTTTTGACTAAAAGAAATTAAACGTAGTTGGAATAAAATATTTATAATTAATTTTTTGAAAAAAAACTGCTAATTCATATTTCTTCAGTTTCAAATTTTTAAGAATAGTGTTTCATTTAATTATAATGATATATATAAATATTTATTCCTTACTTTGAAATCAATTTCCAAATTTTTATATTTGTCATTTTTTTATTTTAATAAAAAGAACAAAGTATTCTATTATTAAGTTTGTAAATTCTAGGTTAATAGTGAATTTATTTTCAAATTAATGTAATCTAGACTCACACATTCGATTGTTAGTGTGAAAATTGGGGATATTAAATAATTGGTATCATGTACTTATAATATCCAATTGGAAATTTAATAAAAATGTCATTTTATAATTTGAAGAGAAGTACAAGATGTTATCAAAATCATTAGATGGATGTAGAATAACATATATTTAAATTTTATAAAAATTGTGATTCTTTTCTTGATATTTAATCAGATCTTTGTTAAGAAAAGTTATTCATTTGTAATAATTTTTATTTGCTGATTATTTGATTTAGAATTTAATGAATGAATGACATTAAGTATTATTTTTACAGGATGTTTGTCATTTCCAACTTTATGGACCTTATTCTCCATGGTATCATACAAAATTCAGACCTGGCACAAAAACATTTCTTGAAAATATTTCAAAATATTATGAGTTACATATATGTACATTTGGTGCCCGATTATATGCTCATAAAATTGCCAAAATGCTTGATCCAGATGGGAAATTTTTCTCTCATCGTATTTTATCCAGAGATGAATGTTTCGATCCATCTTCTAAAACTGCAAATTTAAAGTAAGTAATAATGTAATATTCAATCTGTTACAAATTAAATCTCTTGTTCATACTTTTTCATTTTTTTAAATTAAAAAGTTATGTTTAAAATAAAATATTAAAATGTTTAATTCAAAAATTAAAGTTAATATTTCATTTTTGTGAGTTTAAATGTTTTGATTTATTATTTATTTCCCATTTTTAACTCTGTTTATTTGTATATATACACATATACTTATGTAAAAGGCATATATTTCTACAGACTTGAATAAGTAAGAGAACAGAGTAATTCTGACTGGGGGGGATAGCAGTGTAAATCAGATTGAAACTGAAATAAATAGCTTAAGTTTAAACAAATTATTCAATTCCCATTAATGTTAACTATAAAATGTGATAATTTTAAATGAAAAATATTTTTTTTCTTGTAAATCACATTATAATTAACATTAGTGACACTTTGTAGTTTGTCTGTTTTATAATAAGACTTAATAAGTTGGTGTAAGTTTAAAAAATTGTTGTAAATTTAACAAATTTTATAATTTTTTTCAATGTATAACAGAATTTAATTAAGGTCTTTAATTTGTAAGTGCAGGAATATTCAAATTCTACTAAGCATCATCAATGCACAAGCTTTTTTATCTTGATGTTTTAGTGTGATTTGAAATGTTACGTGTATATTTTGTTTATTGGATTAGTAATGATGTCCTTTAATTTTTTTTTAAAGTTTTTAATTAGGAGAAGAAATTAGTAGGAATCTCATGAGAACTTGGTGAGTTATCAAATAATTCAGGATTGAGAAAATTGATTTTAATATGAAGTGATTAGAAAATTTTTAGTTGGGATTTGCAAAAGATTAATGAATTTGACTTAAACTTTTCTTAGCTTTTTCTTTAATGTATATGTGTGGGATTACATTTTTGCATTTAACTACCAGAAAATCAAAATGTTGATCAAATAAAAAGAATGGGATTCTTTATTTTATGATGTTAATTATTTTCCTAAAATTTTATTGTATATTTAAAAATGTCACTCTTCCAATTGCAAAGTATAATCCATAATATGCACATAGAATAACCCATAATATGTACATAGAAGTAAGTGATTAATGTTTGAATTTACCAAAATCAATTAATTTATTATTTTTTATTTGTTGTTATTTATTTAAAATTTTCTTATTGTTCTATGTCTTAAAATCAGTTACCTGAAACTGCAATATATTATAGTAAAAGTGAAAAAAGTTTATTCATGTATATGTCACATTTGTGCAATGCTTTTTGGGAAACTCTTTATAAAATTTTTGAATATATTATGTAGTCTCATACCAAAAAACTTAAGACAACCCTAGTTTAAAATATGAATTAAAATGGATAGAGTTGTTAATAGATTAGAAGATGGACACTCCCAAGTAAAATCACTTGTTGACTGCATATGTCCCATATGGTTGCCTCCAAATTAATAGTAGCAATTGCAAACATAGGGTTCATTGTGTAAATAGCTTACTGATGGGGACTTTACACCTGGAGATCAGTTGTATGTGCTCCCTTAGTGCATGTTCACTGGATCTTATTTTGGAGTTATGAATGCTATTCATGGGCAGATCAAAATTGATGCTATTTTCTCTTCAATGATAATTCTTGAGGATTTTTCATTTGAAGACAAGTTATCATCCTGCAAACATTTGAAACATTTATCTTTCTGATGACATTAATAAGACTTCAGTGGATTGGTGGATCGCCACGACATTTTATGGTGATCGCTGATGCTAATTTTTTATGATTTGTTTAATCCCTGATGTTCTGTGAAAGTAAAAGTGAGACAAATAAAAAATTAAAAATAGCTTGTGACGCAGAGAAGTCTGTTTACCACTGCTGTATGCATTAATAACATTTTAGAATGAGTTACACAGAAAGATTAAATTATTTTTTATGTTTCATAAAGTTCATGATGTTAAGAAATTCTCAAAAAATGATATAAACTTATTTCAAGGATTTAGTACTTTGATTTTTGACAATTCTTTGTATTGTTTACTGCCCAGAAGTTCTTTGGCAATTTATAAAATTTTGTCCAATATATTTTAAATGAAAATGCACTAATTATAAATGAATTGCTAGTTATTTAGAGTCGTTTTTATAGAAAAATGCATAAAGAAAGTTTTATTTCACAAAGAAAAATGTAGGATGCAGTCATACTCTTTGGCTCCATTTAGATGGTCTTCATAGTAGAAAAAGATGTCAATATCTATTAGGAATTTTTAGGCTCTTAAAAAATCAGATTTCTTTTCAGATCATAAAAACATAAAGTTCAATTTTCAAAGCAAATTTTATAAATGGCTTACTGTCGTCTCTAGTAAAATGTCTCCCAGGTTCTATACCAGTCACTACTGAACAGTGGGACGTGAATGTAATACATTATTTTCAGCGTACACTTCTGTCTGGGTGTGTGCTTGGGGTTTTTTTGTGGTACATGAATATGGCTGACTTTCTAGAAAAAATATCCTGGAAGGCAAGGATACTTCTTATGTTCAAATGTCTTATAGGACTTCAGTACTGGTAGATACCAACTCAAGGCCAGATACATGAAGTATGCTCGTGCAACAAGACTTCAGTTTGGCTCTTTTCAATATGATATCAATTAGCTTTAAAAAATCATTCTATCTTTGAACTTTTGCATTTTAAATAAAGTGATATAAAAAACACACTTATGTGATAATATGTGATTGAAATAATTTCTATTTTATATAAATTATATTCTTTAAATGATCATTTGTATAGCAGTAGGATAATATGATAATCTAAAACTTTTATTAAATTTTTCTAAATTAATTTAATGAACTTCCTATATTCAATGTAACTTTAACACAATCTGTATATTGACTTGAATGTATATTTTCTTGTTTAATATAAGAATCAAGTATATTTTGGTCAAAGAATTGAAAAAATATTTTTAAGGAAGAATAAAAATATTACTTGTGATGGTTAGTATAGTGTTCTTAATTTAATGTCATATTTCGATTCAAATAAAGTTTTATTCAGCATATGACAATTATATGGGGATATACCTGCTATGAAGCAAGCTAACAAAGTAACTACGAATGAATGATAGCCCTGATGACTAACTGAGTTTTTAAATCCATGGCCTTTTGGGGTTGGTGCCCTTGGCGAAAGGAAGAAATTGCCAACATTCAAAGCACTGGCACCGACATTTAATTGATGGATCATTTGACTATGTTTAATTTTGTTTTGAAATTATGAAATAAGTAATATGTAATTAACAATATTGTTATGATCTAATAAAAAATTACATTTGGATTTACAAGTTTTCTGTCCACTGATTAAAAATCATTTAACTGGGTATTGATTATAGTTCGTTGTAAAGTGTAAAGTATCCTGCTTAGTATTCCAAGACATCCCTAATGTCTTCACAGAAGCGCTTTCATTATTTCCAAAAACATTCTTGATTATTTGTTGATACTTATGAAAGTAGTTCATAATTATTGGAGCTCCATTTATACGAATGCATTCTATCTGCTTTTAACATACCTATTAATTGATGCTGACTTTTTAAAGCTCTTTCCACATTTGGTCACCGTTGAGTACAGCATTGATATAAAAAATTTTCTCTATCAGTGATGCTAACATAAAATTTTTCCTTTCATCTTCGACTAATTGAAGAAGAGTTTGCATGAGCAGAAATGGGGCACAAGTTGTTCCGTATGTAACAGTAGTCAAATGAGCATCGGCACCATAAATGTTTACAAAATCGTAAAAGAATTAACCAAAGTTCATCATGAATAGTTCCACCCTTTAATAATATATCATCCAAGGATATACAATAGAAGTTTTTGCTGAAGTATTGAACACAACTCTAAGTTTGCTCGTTCTTTTGTCTGGTCTTAGTACAGCTTGGTGGGGAGTATAATAAGGAGGATTTGGAAGAACACTTTCACACATCAACTTTTTCCATTAGCCTAAGATTCTCATATTCTTTGAGAAAATCATTATAAGGTTCCTTAACAATTGGGTTCTTTTGGGTTCTTATCAAGACGAATTATAGTATTATCGAGTAAGTTCGACTTAGTTTTTTACTAAGGGCATTTCAACTGTATAACAACCATTAATATCTCTAGAATGAGTGGCTTCAAAATGTTCTGTGCAATATTTCAATTCATCATTCATAGGAAATTACAGCCAAAGCTTCAACTTTGCAATATAACCTTAAGGTTTTTTCTAGGTTACTCTCTTCTATGACTAAGTGACAAAAAGTTTTGTTAGTAGAATTACATGGCACATTACCAGCAATTAAATATTCAAAATATGTATTTTTGAGCAGATTATGTTTAGTTATTCTAATTTGACTAGGTTTCAAAATTTCAAAAAAAGTTTTAGCTCCAAGCAAAACATCCACTTTCAATGGTTCAAAAAATCGAGAATCTGTAATTATGATATCCGTATGCAATTTTAAATTGCGAATGTCTAATTATTGTGAAGGTGTCAAATTAGTAATTTTAGGAACTACAAAGAATTTGATAGCTGTCATGAATTCATTATCTTTACTAGAAATAATGTGTTTACTAAATGTCCCACTGAGACTAACTACCCATTTAATCCTCCCATCTGGAACATTAATCGTATTTTTTTTATTTCCAAGTATGCTGTGCAGTTATTAGTAATAAACGAAGGTTGGGATGTATTATCCAATATAGGTCTACCCCTCTTAAATTCTCCATGATAATCTTTCACTTAAATAAAAGTACTAAAAAGAACATGAGCTTTTTTGTTTGTGAGATAAAATTCTGAATCATTTTCGACTGGCACCTGGTGGGGAGATGAAATGGAGAAAACAGATTGGAAAATTTCTTCAGAATAATTTATGTTTGTTTTTTGACTAATTTGTTTTGATAAAGGCTGCATATTCAATCCATGTAAAAGAGGTGATGTTTTTGGTAGCATTCGATACATCAAGATTTAGATAAGCATTCTTTTAATTTATATAATGAGTTCAAACAGTTTAGATTTACAAAAAGCAAACCGTCCAAATACTTTCATTTTCAAAAATAAATGACATTTATAATGAATGATTCAAATCACAAAGAATCCAATAATGTGAAACAGATTCAAGCAGATGTTCACTGACAAAAAAAGCTTAAGGTTTGTTAGATGGAAATGAGTTTTTTCTGTTATATTAACGATTAATATTAATAGGGTTTGAAAACTTGAGTTTCGAATTAAAACAAGCAGCTTTTAAATTTTCTAATACTTGATATTATTTTTTTAAGAAATGTATGAAATCATCCTTAGTAGGTGTTTCATGAGAATCAATAGTTAATTGAAATTCTCTGTGAGTTTCTTTGTCTAGTGTAATACAAATTAAATTTGTTAACAAAACGTCAACAAATTTATTGCATTCATATTCTACTGCTTTCAAAGAACGAATATTTTTCTGCAGAATATCAAAAAGCTTGCTAAGTTCTAAAGGGTTTTCTTTTATTTAGTATATGTACATGACTTTCAACAATGAGTTTCTTATAACAAAGTGTGAGGGATTTAAACAACGAATCATAATTATTTAGTGACTGCACCTGTTTTGTAGTACCTTTAAAGGAAACATTCAAATAGTAAAAATTCTGAGAGTCTCTGATGAAGTTGAATTTCAACACATAAAAACTTTTGTTTTTAAGTTTAATCGATTTGTAAAGAAAAAGGTTTGCAGTGACCTGAAATTCTTGAACATCTTCGTCAATTTTCAGGATTTTTTTCACCTTTTTTAAATTCTTCGTTATTATCTATTTCAAAGTATTCATGCTTTATGACTTCAAAGGTTTTAATATATTCCAATGAGTCTTGAACTGTACGAAGTTCAGTTTCTTCTAAATCGTTTAGTGTTTTTGATCAAAGTTTAGTTAATTGAGTTTGAATATTGTTTCATTTTCGATTTAATATCTTAATGGATATAGCATAATTCCTATTTAGATCTCCGGCTCGCACGATCTGAAATGTGGGGTAATGTTCTTAAAGTAATACCATATATCGATTCAAATAAAAGTTTTATTCAGCATATGACAATTACATGGGTTACAACTTCAAAAGTTATCCTGCTATGAAGCAAGCTAACAAGTAACAACGAACGAAAGATAGCCATATCGACTAATATAATTTTTAATTCCACGGCCTTTTGGAGTTGTTGGTGCTGTTGGCGAAAGGAAGAAATTGCCAACATTTAGTTGATTGATCATTTGACTATGTTTAACTTTTTTTTTAATTATGGAATAAGTGATATGTAATAAACAATATAGTTAAGATCTAATTGCATTTGGATTCACAAGTTTTCAATTCATTGATTAAAAATCATTTAACTGTAGGTCCTGCTCTAATTAGCCATATGTATAAAAAAGCAACAAACAGACTAAACCAAAGAATCATTTCAATTTAAAACAAAATGAATTTATAGATTTATCGTAAACATATGTAATGTTATATTTATTTAAATTATATATCTGAACATTTATTTATTTATAAAAAAACTCGATAACTTGAAATTCATTTTCTAAAAAAATGTTTCTATCATAATTGATACAATGTACATTTTATCAGGTTTTTATCTTTAATTAGTAAAATTGACTGATGAAATAGTATGTAATATTTATAATTTTAAATTTCTAGGGCTCTTTTTCCTCGGGGAGATGACATGGTTTGCATTATTGATGATCGAGAAGATGTCTGGAATTTTGCTCCCAATGTTATTCAAGTCAAGCCTTATACATTCTTTCAGAATACTGGTGATATTAATGCACCGCCTCCAATCGGTGTTACAAATGAAGTAAAACATCCAAAAGAAACTAAGGGTTCCTTGAATACAGAGGATAAGCAAAATGCTGCTCAAAATTCTGAAAAAATTGGTGTAATAGAAGATGCTAAAAAAATTAGTGAAAAAGAATCTATTCCAAAATCTGATTCAACACTTAGTGATAAGGAAATAAATACTAATACAAAACAAAATGCTGCAGATAAAGTTGACAATAAAATTCCCTGCGATATAAATGAATGTAACTCTAGTAGTACACCAGATAAAAAATCTGAACTTACTACAACCAAAGAAAAAACTAGTGATTCTTCAGTTGATGCTGTTGAATCTGCAGATGTTTCTGATGTAAAAGAAACAAAAAATTCAGATTCTAATAAAACTCATAATGATGATTATTTATTGTATTTAGAGGAAATTTTAATTACAATCCATAAAGCATATTATGATTTATATGAGAAAATGAAAAAAGAAGGTTTAAAAACTATTCCTGATCTTAAAAAAGTTGTTCCTGATGTTAGGAGAAACATTTTAAAAAATGTAAATATTGTATTTAGTAGTGTTATTCCCACCAACTGTGAACCTGAAAGTCACCATTTTTGGACTCTTGCAGAATCTTTGGGTGCTACAGTGACAAGAGAGTTAGTTTTAGGTAATTCAAAGTTAAGGACTACCCATTTAGTTGGTTCGAAACTTGGGACAGCTAAAGTAAATGCTGCCAGGAGGCAACGTCATGAAATATGGATTCTTTCTCTTGACTGGTTGTTATGTTGTGCAGAAAGGTGGGAACATGCTGATGAAAGATTATTCCCACTTTATAAAAGTGTAATGGATGCAAGTGAAAATAGCAAAAGTGTATTTCAGAAACCCCGTAAATACAAGAGACCTCTAAATGCAGAGAAAAGAAAAAATGAAGAAAAATTTTACGAAAGAGTTTTTGCAGAAGCTGGATTAGCTTTATCTCAAGATGATATCGATGATATGGACAAAGAAATTGAAGAAGCTTGTAGTGAAGAATCAGACGAAGAAAGTCAAGTTTGTAGTGCTTCTTCTGGTTCTTCATCAAGTGGAGAGTCCCTTTCCTCTGGGGATTACCCTAAAGGTTGGAGGAAACGGCGAAAATGTGATACTTCTCTAGAAGAAAAGATTATGGAAAATAGAGCAGATGATAGCAGTGATGCAGAGACTATTGGCTCAGTTGACGAAGAAATGGCTGAAGCTGTTAAGTTAGAATTTGAAAATCACTATGCAGATTAAAACGCATAAAATTATTTCAATATATCACTTTTAACTTTTTTTTCAATTAAAATTGTTTAAAACAATTATGAAGTTGTACAACACAACCACCATAATTTTAAATACAACTTATCTTTTATGCTTTTAAGAAATTAACATAAAAGTAATACAAATTGTATCATTAGATTATTCTAGTTAATATGTATATTATATATGCAATTTATAATTTTTAATATTGAGCTACAAAACATTTCATCAATATCATATAATCTATAATTTTACAAGGAAATTGTATTGGTTGTTAATTTTTTCATACAAAATATTTCCTTCTGGGAACAATATTAAAAAAGGTATTTTTGTTTCAAAAGTACTTCTGTGTTTTTTTTTCTTCCCTTTTTAGGATGCCAAAATGAGTGTAAATATGTTAGAAATTAAACTAAATTAAAAGATGGTTGCACTACAATTTTAAGAAGTATATGCTTTATTTTTACATCTTTTATCATGTACCATTTATAATGATTTTATTTCAGTGATATTTTCTCATTTCATTGTTTATATATTATAATATCATTGTGTTTAATATAGTTGCATCACTATTTCACTCCGTTTTCAAGGACTGAAGGCAGTTAATGATTAAATATCCGTAACGAATGCTTGTTAAAAATTAATTAATAAAAAATTGCGTTTACTATTTTTTATAGTTTTAATCTTTCTTCATAATATCTAAATATAATTACACACATTGAAAATGCAACACCAAGAAAGAGTTGCCAGAAAGTGACGTAAATCGGCAAACGGAGAGAGACAGCAACGAATAATAAGTTATCTGTGTTTCGAAATAGT
Source organism: Latrodectus hesperus (assembly GCA_037975125.1). Classification (NCBI taxonomy): domain Eukaryota; kingdom Metazoa; phylum Arthropoda; class Arachnida; order Araneae; family Theridiidae; genus Latrodectus; species Latrodectus hesperus. The sequence goes on from CM075853.1 coordinate 48,552,742, forward strand.
AGGCATAATATTGAGCGAGAACAGGGTCGGATCAGTAGGTTGTAGGACCACCGTCGACAGCGATACACGAAGCAACACGCCTAGGTACCAGGGCTAGGTACAGAGTCGATGAGGGTACGGATGGTGTCCTGAGGAATGGCTTTCCATTCCTTATCAATAATTTGCCAAAATGCATCTTCTGAAGAAGGATGTGGCAGGGTCTGCAAATATTGTTCAATCGTATCCTAAACGTGTTCGATTGGTGAGAGCTGTGGCGACCACCGTGGCAAGGAAAACAACTGTACACCTTGCATTGCATGTTGGCTGATGCGAGCAATGTGCATCGGGTGTCATCTTCTAATAAAGGGCTTGCGGTGCCGCCTGAAGGTAGGAAAGTGTCACCGGCCGCAGCACATTATTCACGTAACGCTGGACTGTCATAGTACCGTGAATACGAACTAGGGGTAATCTGGAATCGTACGCAATGCCACCCCATGACGACGATAACGTGTAGTCGCGCGGTGGAACGTTCTACAATTGCTGCAGGATTGGACCTGTCTCCACGTCGACGTCATTCTTATACGCGGCGATTACCACTGAAGAAACAAAAGCGCGACTCGGATGATATCCTGTGTCATACCGTCGTCCACATCGCTCTACTCTGCCACCATTCCAGACATTGGCGTCTGTGCTGTGGGATCAGTGGTAGCCCTCTTAACGTACACCATGTGCTCAGGCCACTCGATTGACGGCAAATGGTTCTGATCGGTGTGGGAGCACCCAGTGTGTCTTGCGCGTGCTACAAAATGTCGGTAGGCTTGCTTTGTAGGGCCGCCACCACTTTCCGTCAGACGCGTCGATCCACGCGTGCTCTGGCTGCACCGATACCCCATTGTTTCACAGTTCCTAGTTCCAACAATTCTTCGCCGCCACCGGTGCACTGTGGACATGTTCAGGTGTCTGTCAGCTGTGATTTGCCGAAAGGATCAACCTGCCAATCTCAATCCGATCAGCATGCCATTCTTAAAATCGTTTGTCTGGAACTGACTCCGTCGACGATGGCCTGGCATTCTCTTCATTTACAGGCGTCCTTTGCGATAATAACAAACTTACAACGATTATTTTCCAAGCAGCGATAACGACGTGAATATTGCCCACTCTGCCGGTTCCTCACCTTATATCTTATCCTATATATGCTGAAGCATTTTACATCATTTGCATCATTTTCTGACCGTTCCTTGGTGTTGCATTTTCAATGTCGATCAATGTATTTAGCAATGACTTCAAAACTTCCTGATTCCATAACATTCGCCTAGTGATGAGTTATAAACGATTTATCGAATTACTAACTTTTTTCACAAATAAAAACTTAAAATATTACATCTAATTATGTTTATCCGGGATTTGAATTGAGTACGACTGTACTAAACGGTACGTGTTCTTTGGCCAACTTAAAATGAGAGATGTTTCATTTCGAGATTTTGGCTATAATATTTGAAAAACTTTAGAAAGTTGAGGAAAAATAAAGAAGCATCTAAAAAGTTCATTAAGTGGAAACATAAATAAAAAATAGGAAATAAAAAATCTCTTAATTACCCTGAAAATAACATTCATTGGCCTCTATACACTTATGACATCGTTGATAAAATTGCTTGATTGATTCAGCGAAGACATGTTTTGGGATCGAGTGAAGCGCAGATGTCATACGTCGGATATCTGATGTGTGCAAAAGGTGTATTTAAACGATTCCCTTGAGCGAAGAGACAAAAAGAAGTCGACAGTTGCCAGATTAGGCGAGTGTGGTGGATGTGTAGTAAGTTATGCGATATTGAGCCAAGAATGTGTATACATGAATCGCAGTATGCGGCTGTGATTTGCCATATCACTATGATTAATGGTTTTCTCTCTTGTTTTTGATTCAACAGCCCATGGCAGACTATTCTGCCTAGAATTCTTGTTACAGCTCGATGACGTCCCTCCATTGAGTTTCTACCTGCACATACATGAACGTATTTTTAACACGCGTTGATTATGAGATAGCCTTCCATTCACCAAGCTTTTTGGACGCATTTGTATTTACTGCACTGGATCCTGCTTCCATTTCCAGAATTTGATTTTCTGGTACGTTCATTAAAGAAGGATCCCAAAACAAGGGCTCCTACATTAACATCAAAACTGAAGAACATGGGAACAGCAGTCTCCGTAAGTACTGTTCGAAATACATGCAGAATGAAGGTTTCCATGGCCGTGTTGCGAGACGAAAATTTTTTGTTATTAAGAATCGGAAGCTGCGATTGTCTTTCACCAAGTAATACGTTATGAAAGTCCAAATTTCTGGAAAAAGATTATCTTTACAGACGAAAGTAAATACAACATATTTGGATCGGACGGGAGACGAATGGTATGGAGAAAGTGCAATACAGAAATGCATCCTAAGAATTTAATGCCAACAATGAAACTTGGTAGTGGAAGTCTGCTTGTTTGGAAGTGTATGAGTGCTTCTGGGGTGGGCAAATTAGTCTTTATTAAAAGCATTATGAATCAACTTTAAATTGACATTTTAAACAATAATTTAGGACTTAGTGAAACAAAAATGGGCTTGAATGGTGATTACGTTTTCATGCATAATAATGACCCCAACCACACAGCCCTAAACACAAGGCTCTGGATACTATATAATACCCCAAAGTTCATGAAATTTCCTGCTCAATCGCCGGACCTCAACCCCATCAAGAATTTAAGGACGTTCTTGATAAAAATATTAGAACCAACAGACATATTTCTAAAAAATATGATTTAGAATCAGCTCTTAATCAAAAATGAGACGCCATACCTAGCTCAATAACAGCAAAATTGGTGAAATCGATGCCAAAGAACACTCAAGATAGTTATTCGAGCTAAAGGATATCCTGCAAGGTATTAGCTGTAATATTATGATTGTGTTAGCCAATATATGCCTGATGTACGAATACTTTTTATACCACAAGATGTTGGAGTGCTTCAGTTTTGTAAATATTTATTCATGTATAAAAATTTTTTTTGTAAATTACACATGAAACTAGTGAAAATATGTTCTATTATATATTTCTAATTAATTAAAACGGTATTTTTAATTTTTATGAATGGATCTTTTTTAAATCAATTGTCGTACTGTACGAATACTTTTTACACTCACTGTTATCTTGTAAAAATTGCTAAGATAAGTCTTGACTTTTAAAGACTTTATTTTATCAACACGAGCCACAAAATGTAGTACAATATTAAAATACATAAAGAAATAACTTTTTAATACCTTATTTAGTAATCAATATATTAATAAAACAAATTTTGGAAAAATTTCGTAAAATATGCGTGCAATTTAATAGATTTTTCTTTTGTAAAAGTAATGATTTTCTTTTGGGTACCAAAGCTTTTGGTAATCTGTATGACTGAATTAAAAGAAAATAATGAACTATCAGAGTAAAAATATACACTGCCCGACATTGAAAATGTAACAAAAAGGAGCGAACAGAAAATAATGCATATATCAGAATAGACGCACCTTGCCGAGTTATACAAATGATGCGAAATGCGCAGCTCTCCAGCGCACATCGGATAAGATAGAAGGTGAGGAACAGGCAGAGTGGTCAATATTCGCGCTGTTATTGCTGCTTGGAAAATAATCGTTGAAAGTTGGTTCTTATCGCAAAGGACGCCTGTAATTGAGAATGCCAGGCCATCGTTAACGAAGTCAGTTCCGGAAGACAGACAAGTTTACGAGAGGCGTGGTGATGGCACTGAAAAGGGCAGGTTGGTCCTTACGGCAAATCGCAGCTGAGATATCTGAACATGTCCACAAATGCACCGTCTGTGGCGGAAATGGCTGGAACTGCGAAACGTTAGAAGGGTGCCGGTGCAGACAGTGACGTCAGCACATGTGGATGACGCGTAGGACGGGAGGCCGTGATGACCCTATAAAGCACGTTTACTGAAATTTTTCAGCATGTGCAAGACACCCTGGTGCTCACATACTCACCAGAACCATTTGCCGTCAGTAGGGGCAAATGGTTCTGGTGAGTATGTGAGCACCAGGTGTCTTGCACTGGTGAGTATGTGAGTATAAATGAGAGTTCAGCCCCACTTTTGAGTTGAGTCATAAACTTTACGAGTGAGATTACACTTAATATTCCTACTGTTAAGCAAATATACTTCAAACATTAAAAGAATATGAATAAATTCTGTTGATTAAAATTGTTTACCTTAGTAATTATAAAATGAATATTTTTCAGAAAGCATTTTATACATTTGTTTATTTTTGTTATATTACATAGTATTAAATTCTTAAGGTTTGAACAATTTCCGAGATAAGATATATTGTGATTCACTTATCAGTTTAAAAATTTTAAATAAAAGCATAATGGTAATCCTTTTTTTTTTTTTTAACGAGAGATTGGTTATATTTTATACGATGCGGGAAACAAATTTCTTACTAGTGCTACCATCTATGTGTATTTAAAAATAGTTTACAAATTATGTTTTAATTTTTAATTGAAAATCTTGTATTCGAACCAACAGTCTCCAAAAGTATTAATGGTTCCTGGTTTTGAATCATGCACGCTAACCATTCAACCATCAGCACCTACGTAGACTGAACTAAAAATTTGTTTCATTCTGTTTTTTTTTAAGTTTCATTGAATTTTAATAAATTTCTTAATTATATTTTGTAGTTGTACAATCTGATTTTTATAATGGCCATGAGCTAGGGTGGAAAAACTGTCATTTAATATGTATCTTTTATCATCCAGAGGGCATAGAGCTAATTTGTTTACTGTTACAGTATACAAGTCATGATTTTTTGAAACAATTGTCTTCATTTCCCCCCCCCTCACTTGTTGATTATCAAAAAGACATTTTTTATAGCTTTCATGCTTTAGCACTTTTTCTCTTATATTTTTAGAAATTCCCTTCGCGGTCTTCTTTTCTACACACACTCTGAGTTAATAAATACATTTCGGAACGTAAACCAATAAACTCTTGCACTACGATCCCATTTAACTGATCCTTCATTTTCCCTAACACTTTTTAATTTTTTCGCTGTATGAGAAATGATTTTTAGGGCAGTCAGATGTATCGTAAAGTTCTAGATAGGCCATACCGAGATAGATATTTTCCGTTTGTATGTTATAACAAAGCGAATCTGTGTCAGTGAATAATAATTTAACTTTATCCCCATATTTATTTTTTATATGCTCATAGTGAAATTCGTACATAAAAATTTTGCTTATATCCAAAACCGAGAAAACTATGTATAACGGATGATTAAGGGTGAGAGAGGTGACATGACGGGTTACAATAGTTAAATCGTTATTTATTATTTGAATTATTTATTATTACGAATGCATGAAAGAAGTAATTAATTTAAGTGCCTTTTTTTTATCAGTCACTAAATCTATATTTACATGATTTCTTAAGTTTTCCATAATTTTGCCGAAAACGCTATTGTTTATTAACTTCCAGAAATCCTTATCAAATGAATTATTAGGTTTTTTACGCATGGAAGTAATGAAGTCAATAAATTTACGAAGCCAGGGCTCCTGTTTAAAACAAACCTTTATAAATTTTTTTCAAAATCAAGCCTAATTTCAAATATAATTTTAAATTTCGATTATAAACGGCGCATCTAGTTTTGTTCTGTAAATTAGGTATGAGTTTTGATACCCTTGTTATATTGTTTAGGTTTAAGTTACTGGCTACATTTTTTGAGAGTCTAGAGAAAGCATTTCAAAATTCACTTTTAATTTTTCCGGTGCTACAGATAGATTGTTATGTAGATCATGAAGTGATGGGGGATATTCTAAGTCCACCTCAAGAATCATACCCTACTCCGCCTCTTCCTCCCCAAATAGAATGTCTTCCGTGCTCAGTTCTACATTTTTCAGACCAATGAAAGTTTTTTACAGGTAAATAAGACATCATAGCATGTGTCCGTACAGATTATTCATACCTAAATATATGATATGGGAGTTTGGAATATCAGGATCATACTTACATGAGAGTATTCTGTTAGCATGAGCATAGCGAATGGATATCATAGAGACTCCTCATCTTATACCCTTTTCAATAAACAAGTGCATAGTTGGATCTGTAAGAAGTTCCAATTCTACTTTCTTCATTTTCAGGCATGATTGCCAAGCGATTCCGGGGGACGTATACAAATGTGTAGGGCATATTTTATAGTAAGATAACATAATTTCCTAAATTTTTCGAACACGTCTGCGAGGAGAAGAGTGTCAGTCATAACATAGAGATCGTGGTATTCTTTTAATGTCTGCATTTTAAATGTTTTGAAAACGGTGTACGCATGATTATAGTCGGATCCACTAATTTCTTCATCATTTAGAGTATTAAAAAAACTTTCTCGAGGTGGTAATTTTGTCTCATTAAATTTTTCCATACTATCAAAATACTCGTAAGGGTATACACCCTTCCTTCGTAAAAGAGGTATTAATTCTTGCTTTATTTGGGAAGATAGTATATGAAATTCATTTTCATTTAAATTTCTAATCAGCTTATCGAGAGATGCGGGGAGAAACTGTAAGCGAATCTAAAAACTGGAGATTTCCAATCGAAAATTTAATAAATTTTTCTGTATTATTAGCACAATGCTAGTTATTTTTTGCTTTACTTAAAACTTTTATTATGTGGTGACTGTCATATCCCTTTAAATTATGGAAAATAACAGGGATTTTTGTAACTTAAATTAGTCAAAAAAATCCCTGTTATTTTGGTTGCTAGAGGGCTGATATCATGGCGTCCGTTATAGACGCCAAAATCTGGAATGTTGCTGGATTAGAGCAATGTATACGACGGAGTGGTACAGGATATTATCTCAGATGAGTCACGCTTCTGTTTTTTAGTGATAATCGCCGCGTACGAGTGTGGCGTCGACTTGGAGACAGGTCCAATCCAAGCTATTGTGGAATGCCGCACCACGCGACAACGTGGTATCATAGTTTGGGGCGGCATTGCGTACGATTCCAGGTCACCTCTAGTTCGTAATCACGGCACCAGGACAGCGCAATGTTACGTGGATGATGTGTTGCGGCCGGTGTCACTTTCCTACCTTCAGGGAGTAACCAATGCTCTTTATCGGCAGGATAACACCCGACTGCACATTGCTCGCATCAGTCAACATTCCCTGCTAGGTGTGCAGCTGCTTCCCTGGTCATCGTGCTCGCCAGGTCTCTCATCAATTGAACACGTTTGATATGATTGGACATCATTTGCAGACCCTGCCTCCTTCAAGACGCCATCCGTACTCTCATTGACTCTGTGCCTAAAACGTGTTGCTTCGTGTATCGGCGTCCACCATATTCCTTCAACCTACTGACCCGATCCTGTTCTCGCTCTGTATTGTGCATATCATTTCGAAAGACTGACCCCTTATTGTTCGTTGCTGTCTTTTTCTGTTGGTCGAGTTTTGTCACTTTCTGGCAATTCCTTCTTGGTGTTGCATTTTCAATGTTGGGCAGTGTAAATGTATATTTTAAAATTTATATGCCTGTTTCTATAAAATTTATTATTAAATCTTCATAAAAGGAAAATCTATAGTTAAATCATAAGTTGTTATTTAGAAGAAAAGAGCAATTAAAATTTTTAACACGAAGAATGGTAAATTTTTCTCACAAAAAAAAACGAGAGCAACTAACTGCATTTACGGAGTGGATTGATTGGACACTGGGGGAAAGCATGCTCATTTATTGTCTTAATTACATTTTGGATTACAATTGTTAACTACGCACAGTATTCTTATGCATACTGTCTCGTAACTTTAAAAATTTACCCAGTTTATTTGTGTCATATTTACGATTTAAATGTTGTTTAACATTTTCTGGAGAAAAAAAATGCAAAATTGTAAATTTACAGAGAATTTTAAACTTAATGAACCGAGAAGTACGGCATGATTAGTAAAGGCGAAAAAAGTTGTTTTGTTCTGGAACAGTGGTGCATAGATGTCTGTTAAACGGCACTTTAAAACATCCGTTTGTCAAAAAAAGCGAACCAAAGCAAAAGGAATCAATTCCAAGTGCAATAAAAAAAAAAGAAAAAAAAAGTAGACGTCTATTTTGGCAAAAATTATCATAGAATGAGGCAAGTTACTCGGTTGCATATGGCATTGCTCAGTAGAGTAACCTTTTCTAGAGGAAGAGCTTTTGAAGGAAATCTGGTTAGCAAGAAGTCTAAAGGAAGTGTTCCAGAATTTTCTTCTACTGTTTAAAAGCGCAAGTAGCTTAGCATGTTGGTATTTGGTTCGCTCTGTCAATCAAATGCTGAATGACTAATAAAAATTCAAACAAAAATTTTTTTTAAATTTTTTTAGAAATTTATTTTATAATGTTAAGAATTAACATATATTTATGTCAAAGGATAAAAAAATAACTAATTAGAATTATGAGTAAATATTATGTAGAAAATATTTAAATTCTTGTAACTTTTTAATTCACGATTAAAAAATTAAATGCTAGTGTATATATTGTAAAGTATTCCACTTGTAATAATTATTGATACTTCACAACAAAGTCATTCTAACCAAATTGAAATATTTACATCTGTCATATTTCATTTATTTTGAATTGTACATAATAAAATGGTATAATTTTCTCATGTTTACTTATGTATTTCCAAAAAGTAAATATAATTTTTATAAAATTTGCAAATGTAAAGTGCTTTCAAATTGTCAAACGATATATTCTAATTTAAAATTATAAATAAATAATATAAAAATGTTGTGGCAAATCCTAAATTTTATGCAAATTTAATTATTATTATTATTTTTTGAATTACTTCATATACCAATTTTGTAAATCCTTTTATGATCATTCAACTTTATGAGTAAAGTTTAAATTGTAATTTTAACACCTTTTATCAAGCTTTATTTATAAAAAAATAAAATTTCAAGAATTGAAGCAGCACATTTGTAGATTCATTGCGCTTCCAACAATTGTGGCTATTTTACTCCTTTTTAGGGTACATAAAAATTATAAGCAATCGTTTATTTATCAATAAGATTTAGTTGACAGCATGATAATCGTTATAGGCGGAAATAGATTAAAAAAATCGGCTCTATTTAAATCAGTTGTAAAATTATATTTTATACTATATAAATCTTCTTCTTTTAAGTATATACCGCTTATAACACTTCAGAATCTCATCGTGTGTGTCCTTCGCTTATAACACTTTTAAGCAAGATGTAACCGGATTCACGCCTTTTTATTTGCTGCATGGTCGAGAAGCTGAAACCACCCTTGACACTCTTTTTCCCTTTTGTTCTGACATTGAAAATGACTATACTGAGTATCTTGTAGTAAAAACCGAATAGGCCAGACAGTTAGCCAGATTGAGTACGTTGGAAGCACAAGAAAGGGACCGCCAGCGTTATGACTCCAAGCATCAAGTGGTATCCTATTCACCGGGAGATTTGGTGTGGGTTTTAACACCGGTTCGGAAAGTAGGTCTGTCCGAGAAGCTGCTTAAGAAATACACTGATAAAAACAATTAAAGGATATTGCAGTTTTAGGTGGATCTTGTGGCTGGGAAACTTTTTAGCTGATTGATACGTGGTCGACAGTCGTAGTAGGTTATATGATAATAAATTACACATGTTTGACAGAAAAAAATGCATTTTATTGCACATTTGTGTACAAAAAAAAAAAACACAATTTGTGCATATGAGAAAAAAAGAATAAAAAAATGTCTTCAAAGGAAGTCATTTTCAGTAGGAGGTATTATTTCCACGGATGGCCAGCAACGTTTAACACCCTTGAGGCATGGAGTCAATGAGGCTATTAATCACGAGTTGGGGTATTCTGTCCCACTATTCCAGAAGAGCTCTTACCAGTTCTTGGAGAGTTTGCGGGGGTGGTTGGTGGCCAGCAACTAGTCTTCTTAGAGTGTACCAAACGTGCTCTATTGGATTCATGTCTGGAGAGTACGTTGGCCATTCCAATCGTACGATTCCTTCCTTGAAAAGGAAACCCTCCACCAGGTTAGCACGATGTGGCCGGCAGTTATCGTCCATTAAAATGAAGTCATCTCCTATTGCTGCAGCGTAAGCGACTACAATAGGTCTGAGAATGTCATCCCTATATCGGCGACCAGTCAGAGGTCCACCTCGAATGATATAGAGGTCTGTGCGCTCGTCAATGGAGATGCTACCATACACCAACACCCCCCCCACCGCCAAATCTAACACTTTCGTGCGCGAACGCTGGATTATTCCTATTGCCACGGTCCCTCCAGATGAAAATACGCCTATTATCAGGATGAACAGAAAAACGGGACTCGTCAAAAAAAAAAAAACATTGCTTCATTCATTTCTTCTTCAGTTCACATGCTCTGTTGCCAACTCACTGCGGTCGTGACGATGCCTTGATGTTAGTTTAACACATACCATCCATCGGTCGGCAAGCATACAGGCCTACACCACGGAGCCGGTTTCGGACAGTCCGAGTTGAAACCGTGGTGTCAGTAGCCGAGTGAAGGTGTTGTTGGAGAAGAGTAGAGTTCACATTTCGGTGTCTCCGAGCCGTTAACACTAAATAACGATCTTCATTGGGTGTTGTTGCCCGTCTACGCCCTTGCCCTGGTCTTCGGCCTGTACTTCCAATCTCCAAAAAACGGTTCTAGCTCCTGGAAATCACACTTTGTAACACTCCAATGGCTTGCGCTACTCCGGCTTGAGTTTGGCTCCCTTCTAACCTACCAACAACTCTCCAAGCTTCTGAATCTGTTAAATGGGTGTTGTTGCCCGTCTACTACGCTGAGACTTCATTCTCATCGAAACAAAGCAGTCACTGAATACCGATCATCCTTGTATTCATTGTCTTTTATTCAATTGAAAGTCAAATTTCATTCACTGCCGCCGAAGTGACGTTTTTGACGTCGCACTCAAAATTAGCATACTCCACAGTTTGAAAATCAGAAAAATTTTCAATCGCGATTCTCTTCTTCCATTTTCAGCAAAAAAATTTTGTTTATATCTTTATGTAAAACTTACAATATCCTTTAATTGTTTTGAGCAGTGTACTTTGGACCATACAAGGTGTTGCGACGATTATCCGATGTCACCTACGAGGTACAAGATCATGACCCCACATCGAGACACCGTCCATGTACTCAGAATGAAGCCTTATTTTGAACCTGAACAACAAGTACCTGGTTCAGATAGTGATTCTACAACATCGGAGAACAGAATAGATGAGGACACAACTTTTTCTAGGAAAATCTAGTACACTAGTCCATTGACTCATTCAAGATCAAGGACAATGACTAGGTAAATATAAGAACAGCAGGACGCTGTCCTTCAAAAGAGGAAGCAATGACGATTAAAACGTTTCACTGCCGTGGTTCAATGGTCAAGGCAGCGGATTTCCATCGAATCAGCCAGCGTTCGAATCCCGCACGAGTGGTGTGGAAGTTTTTTCAGTTTAATTTCAAGTGCGAATATTCTAGAAAATTCTTTGGTTTACTGGAACGGTGTTCCAAAACTTTCTGTTATAGTATAAAAGAGCAAATAGCTCAGTATGTAAGTTAGTTCTCACCTTTGTAGAAGAATACTAACTGTGATATAAAAAAGCTTTGCCTTACGAGTTTCCCAATTATTCTACGCGACAATATATATATATTACCATACATTGTACAACCAAACCGTATAAGTTGACCAAAAATCAAGCAATTCGTAAGATTTGTGAAGTCATGCAATTATATGACCGGCATATTCAAGTAAACGATATCTGTAACTGATATAATTCCATTTGTAATCAGTGTTTAGATATTGGGGGGGGGGCAGGACTAAGAATTGTTAGAGGTGAAACAGTTGAAACAATAGCTTTTTAAATCGCCTACTTACAGCTTTATTTTAAAAGGAGACATCTCATCTATTAGGAGTTTTTAAAAAAATTTAAGGAATTTCAGGAAATTTTTAGAAGATTTGTTCTTCCAATTCATAATATAAAATATCTTTCCATTATTGTATTCTTCTTTTACATACTTTATCAGAAAATATACACCAACAAATATCGCGAGGGCCATAAAATAAACGTGAAACGATGTCTTTATTTTCATCAGACAGCAATAAATCTCTTGACTGAAGGCTAAGTAGTATGATAATCATTATAGCTACAACAAAATTTTTTTATATCTCTAAGCGATATTTTCATGTCTCATTGTTTTAACTATTTTCACTGCAATGAAAAGTGATTTAATACTTTTATGAAAAACTTTTTGAAGGCTTGAAAAAAGTCAACTTTATAGCTTATAATGTGTGCAGAAAAAAAATGAAGATTAAAAATTAAAGTATATCCAAAACCAATATAAAAGTAAAGAATTTGTTACAGAAAAGAACTAAAGATGCAGAAAAAAATATTAAAGAGTATGATAGTAAATTACTCTAACAAAGAACGTAGATTTGTATGCAATATTCATGGATCAAAAATAAATATTTGCATTAAAAATCTGCTTATTTTCCACAGTATTTTTAATACTTGCCTTTTACAGATGGCAGAAACTCAAATGGACACAAAGTTAGTGGAATCAACTGATTACAGTGAATGATTGGTTAACGAGCAGTTCGGACTACGAACAAATCGGACAACGAACTAAAACGAATTCTAGGGAACACTCCTCGGCTCTCGGAGCATAATGTGCAGGGTTTTCAAATCCAAGAAACCAAATATCGTTTTTCATGTCTCTTGAATTATATTGTTTATTGAACTTTAAAGTTCTACATAGAAAAATTTTTTTTTTCTAATGAAATATTTATAGCCAAATTGGATCATCTGTTTCAGCTTTGATATCATTCAAAACCGAAACTGATTTCATTTTGTGCGTCTCCCACCCTTCTTTTATTCACCGTCATATTATGCACTCTCGAATGATTTAGAGATGGCAAGCTCCCTTCCTCTAGAAGTGAAATAATATGAGTCTCGGTTTCACTCCCAGTTTCTTCTGTTCATTTATTTATATCACTGATCCAACATATTTGCAGTAGCGAATGGGGGATAGTTTATGTTTATTAAGAAGCAAATTACAACACATCTGTTGCCTCAGAAAATGCAAAATTAGTATTCTTTTTTTCCCTCTCGTTATAACGCATACGACTCTGTAGCGGTATTTGAAAATGCCGCTACTGTAATTGTCACCTATATTATTTCATATTTTAAAAAATTGAAATTATCGCCCAAAGTTTAAAAAAATGTCGCCACTTCCATATCACGTAACAGTGAGACACGACTCGGTTTCTCACGTTGTCGCATTTCGCAGCGTAGCTAGTGTGTGCTTTTCTGAACCTTTTATAAAAAACTGAAAATCTGACAATATTATGGGTCTCAAAAAGTGTAAAGTGTCAAGAACTGTGCTCACGATAAAAAACAAGCAAGAAATTATAGCCGAAGTAGAGAGTGGGTAGAAGATGGGTGATGTTGCGAAACAATATAGCTTGAACAGGTCTACAACATGCACAATCTTAGCAAGAAAGATATCATCAAGAAGAGTCAAGCAGCTAAAGGAGTAAAGAAAATCACATATGCGATGCAAGGAAGTGCGCTCCAGGAAAAAAAAATGGAGAGGTTGCTTTTAGTTTGGATAAATAAAGGGGAAATGAAAAGAGATGTAACAAGTATGGCTATTATTCAAGAGATGAAAAGATAATTTTTTTAGAAAATAAAAGAACAAACTCCAGATTCGTCATCCAAGGAGTTAGAATTCAAGGCTACTACTGTGGTTTTTTTGCAAAGTTTAAAAAACCCGGAATTATACATGAATTAATGCATAATGAATCTGCTAGTGCAGACAAAAAGTTGAGAAGCACTGCCTCAAATTTTAAGAACTCATTGAAACTGAATTGTGATGAAACTAGCTTATTTTGGAAGCGCATGTCGAACCGTACCTACATCACGAAAGATGAGAAAAGTGTTCCTGGGCATAAAATGATGAAAGACGGATTGACGTTACTTTCGCGAGCAAACGTTAGTGGTGATATGAAGCTTAAACCGCTTCTCTCGTTTACCACTCTGAGAATCTTAGAACATTAAAAAGAAATCCATAATCAAGAAGAAGACTGCCAGTAATGTGGCGATCAAATCAGAGGGCATGGGTCAAGCAGACTCTTATCAAAGAATGGCTGTTTAAGGTTTGTGTTTCTAGCATAAAGGACTACCTTCATGCCAATAACTTGTCATTGAAAGCACCGCTGCTATTGGACAGCGCACCAGGACACCCAAAAGTCTTGAACATAATTTGCTAACACTTTCTTTGGCTGACAGTTCCGTTTCCACCTCCGAATGCGACTTCGCTGATTCATCCGATCGATCTGATTATTGTGGGTTTCAATAAATTGTACACTCGCGCACTGTTTTGAAGCAAATTAATTCTCCTCAACGATGAATTTAAAGACGTTTTGGAAGGAAAAACTTGACATTCTTGAGGCTATTCGTGTCATTCAAAACGCAGGGATAATTGATTTTTGCTTGGCAAAAGCTGTGGCTATCCTTTGTTCAAAGAGACGGATGTGATCACAGGGACAACCCTGAAATTATGGATGAAATAGAAGAGCTCATAATGGAACATGAAAATGAACTGGTGTCAGAGCTCCTACAAGAAATCTTGAATGAAGAACATTTAGAAACGCAGAGAAATGTGTCACCTTCTGAACAAGAGGAAGACAAAGGAGAACCAATGCCAACACTTGCCATTAAAGATCTTTTGAAAAAGTGTTATTATGTCAGAGTAATGGTCTTGGAATTACACCCAAACAAAGGTAATGTCAGAAGGATTGGGTATCCCTCTCTTTACAAAGACAATGTTATTAATCACTTTCGGAAAATCCTGAAAAAGAGAGAGAAGCAATTGCCATTGGACATGTTCTTTAAAGCCTCTTTAACAAAAATTAAAAAGGACTGATTAATGTGAAAGACTGTATGTATGTATAATTTTAATGAACTTACTAAGAAATTAAACATCCTTTTCTTAATATTGTACCGAGCTTCACGGGTTCGTGTCGATTGAGAGTTGAATAAAGCAATCACTTAATGAACACAAGACTTTTATTCGTAAAAACTTCACTAGATATATGAAATTCCCGCTGTAACAATCACAATTATACAGCTACAATTCGTCAGATATAATAAGAAACAGCTTCCAATCACAGGTCTCAAATACCTCAGACAGAGAACAACTAGCAGTCACAACTAATCGTCTTCACAAAACTTAAACTTTCCATGTCGGGCTGCGGTATTTATACCTAACTTTGCGGAGAAATCTACCAATTTCGCCAAGGTTCTGGAAGCGTCTAGGCTATCTCGAAAAATATTGGTCCTAGAGCTTAGGTGATGGATGTTTCCAGAAATATCGATTTCTCGCCAAGTCGCCAAGAATCTCGCCAAACCATTAGGAAATCCGCTTTTAAACTACAACACGTCTAAATACCGCAATTTTGCCCAAAATGTGACAATTTCAAATCTGTCTGAGATATTTTAAGACAAATATAATCATTATTTATAAATTTGTAACATTGCCCCCTCTCAAGGACTGCACGTCCCGGGCAGTACAATCCCCTGATAGGAGGCCAAATTTAATATAAGAGAATTTACATTTCAAGAGGATACAGAGCACATTACATACACAAGCAACTAAAAATACAAGGAAATAGAAAAGATTAAAATTATCTATACTATTTACAAAGAGACCATGGTCTACTAATTTTTACTCTACATTACGATAAGGAGCTAATCTATCATAATGTACTACCTTTGGTTTTGAAGAAAATGATTTTCTTATACGAACCACGACGTCGTTCAGTCTTTTTAGGACTGGGTCTTTTTAGGACAACCTTCCCAGTTGGATTGCAACTTTGGAGAAAGTCCTTTACGTCGAATCGGGTTCCACAACCAAACTTTGTCACCTTCTTGAAATTCATGTCCTGTCGCTCTTGTGTCATATCTTGTCTTCATTCTTTCGGTCGTCAGGTTGATTCGGTCTCGAGCGAAGTTATGGACATCTTCAAGACGTGCCTGAAGGTCTCGAAGGTATTCCTCTGGCGATGAAGATGTATCCGGTGGACGACCAAACTGAAGATCACAAGGGAGACGAAGTTTGCGACCAAAGAGCATCTGTGAAGGAGTATATCCGGCAGTCTCATGGACAGCACTGCGATATGCAAGCAGAAACAGCGGTAGCTTCAAATCCCAATCTTGCTGATTTCTGGAAACCATAAGTGAGAGATTATTCAAGATGGTTCTGTTAAATCTCTCTACCATGCCGTCCGATTGTGGGTGTAGTGGCGTGGTCTGCGTCTTGTCTATTCCGAGAATTTGACACATTCCTTTAAACACAACAGAGGTGAAATTTGTCCCTTGATAAGAATGGATTTGTAAGGGTATGCCGAATCTGGAAACCCATTGATGCACTAGAACCTCGGCTACTGTAGTCGCCTCTTGATCGGGGATTGCAAACGCTTCAGGCCACTTAGTAAAGTAGTCCATGACAACTAGTATTTGTTGCCATTTGAAGATCGTGGTAAAGGACCCAAAATGTCTAATGCTATTCGCTCAAAAGGTGCTCCTACGTTGTACCGCTGCAACCTTCCTCGGCTACGTTTCTTTGGTCCCTTATGTACCGCACAGTCATCACAAGATTGACACCATTTCTCTACATCTTGTCTAGTTTTGCTCCAATAGAAGTGTTCACGAACCTTCTGTAGAGTTTTCATTACTCCAAAGTGGCCTCCAGTTGAGCTACTATGCAATTCTTTCAAAACATCTGAAATTCTTGATTTTGGAAGAACAAGCTGCCATTTGCAATTACGTCCATCATCGGACTCCCATTTCCTGTATGAGACACCATTTCTTATATGGAGTGAGTCCCAAAGAGCCCAATATTGTTTAGTAGCAGGACTGTAGGTGGAGATATCCTGCCAACTTGGTTTCATACTGGAAGATTCTCTTAATTCTAAAATTGGATTTATATCTTGATCTTCTTTTTGGGCTTCTCTAAGTCCTTTATCACTCCATGGGTCTGGTTTCGGTGGAGGTGAAACAGTAACTTGGCGTACCGAAGGATTTACTAACTGATAGTTCTTCTCTACTCTAGAACAATATCGGCAGCTTTCATTACACGGTTTCCTTGATAGTGCATCAGCATTTCCATGAAGAGTTCCTTTGCGATGACGTATTTCAAAGTCAAACTCCTGGAGTCGTTGAATCCACCTGGCTACCTGTCCTTCTGGATTTTTAAAATTTAAAAGCCAGGTTAAGGATGCATGATCTGTCCGGAGCAAGAACTTTCTTCCGTAGAGATAATGGTGGAAATGTTCTATGGCTTTGACGATTGCCAGCAATTCCTTCCTGGTTGTACAATAATTCCGCTCTGGTTTCGATAGACATTTACTCCAATAAGCAATGACATATTCTTTATCATCAATTTCCTGCGACAAAACAGCTCCGATATTTTCGTTGCTGGCATCCGTATCTAAAATGAATAATTTTCCGGGCTGGGGATATGCAAGAACGGGCGATGATGTCAACGCATCCTTCAGTTGTTTAAAAGCTTTCTCACATTCATGTGTCCATAGAAATCTCTGTTTAACTTCTGTCAACTTGTGAAGGGGTCTGGCAATACTTGAAAAACCCTTAACAAATTTCCTGTAATACGTGCATAGTCCAAGAAAACTTTTTAATTGGTGGACATCCTCTGGACGACTCCAGTCCTTAACTGCAGAGATCTTTTCAGGATCTGTTCTAACACCTTCAGCAGAGATAATGTGGCCCAGATAGCTTATTTCACGTCGGAATAAATTACATTTGCTTGGATTCAGCTTCAGGTTGGCCATTTTTAATTTTTCCAGCACCTTTCGGATGTTTCTTAAATAGTCTTCGAATGTACGTCCCACAATAATGATATCGTCCAAATATACCAAACAGGCTTCATAGGAAAGTCCTCGTAATACTGTCTCCATCAGGCGCTCAAACGTTGCAGGTGCATTGCAAAGCCGAAATGGCATGACCTTGAACTGCCAAAGTCCTTGTCCTGTGGTGAACGCAGTCTTTTCTCGATCCTCAGTATGTATCTCTACTTGCCAATAACCACTCTTGAGATCCAAAGTCGAAAACCATTGTTTTCCGGATAAAGCATCAAGTGTATCGTCAATCCTAGGAAGAGGGTAACTATCTTTTTTTTGTGATGTTGTTTAACCGACGATAGTCAACACAGAATCGGGTAGAGCCATCTTTCTGCTGCATTTCCATCAGAAGATTATCCACCTCTTCCTGCTTAGCGAATGGCAACCTTCTCGGATGTTGTTTAATGGGTGGATGATTTCCTGTATTGATTCGGTGCTGCGTCAATTTGGTTCGCCCAACATCATCTGATTTCTTGGAAAAGAGTTCTCCGAATTCTAATAATAGATTTCTTGCAGCATTCCTCTGTTTATCATCTAACTCTGCACTCTGAAGGAGTTCATTAATTAGAGTGTCAGGAGGCTCAGATAGTGGGACTTGACAATTTCGGTTAATGCAGGTCACTGGAGTGCAAGTCGCCAGCACTTCTCCTTCTTTTATTAGTTTTACCTTATTGCTTAGATTAGCAACTCTTACCGGAATTACATTTCGTGAAAGGTCGACGAGTGAAGAAGCCACTAGTACTCCTTTAACGCTATTGTCAAAATCTGGATATTCAGTCAATCCATAATGAAAATTATTATCTTCTGAAAGAGCTCCGGAAACTATTGTCTCAGTTCTTGGTGGTAATGTTGTTTCACTCTTTGCAGTTATATGATGGACTGTTTTAACATCTGAATATTTCGTCTTAAAAATCGCTATGTCTTCGGAACATGAGTGCAGTTCATTATTTTTAAAATCTAACTTGAAATTGCTTTCTTTGAGGAAATCCAATCCAAGAATAAATTCGTCATTTATATCAGCGACATATGCCATATGATAGTACACGGCATTACCAAATGCAATGTTTAGATTTACTTTTCCATGCACTTTAATCTTATCACCTGTCACAGTTTGGAGGGTAATGCAGGGCGGCGTCCAGATGAGTTTCTCACCAAGTTTGCGAGCCAATTCTGTCCTAATGATAGTTACGTTGGCTCCAGTATCGATTATCATTCTGCAGAGAACTTCGTTGACATGTCCCATAACGAAAAGTCCGTTGTCGCCGCCACTTACGGAAGAAATGTGAAACAATTTGAAATGGGGCTTCTGACTCTCTGGACATCTCCGCCCCGCGAGATGGCCACATATTAGTTTCCCTGCTGTGGTGGAAGATCATTTCCACCATCTTTTCGTTTCGGGCAGTCTCTATGGACGTGTCCGACTGCACCGCAAATCCAACACTGAATCTTCATGTTTCTGCCACTTTTACTCAATTCTAAGCTACGGACTTTTCGCCGCAGATCTTCAATTTGCTTTCTTAGATTACACTCCGTATCAGTAGCAGAGACGGCTCTGATTGAGTGCCGGTCTTTACGCGCGGCCTGCTGGGCAGCCTCTATCTTATGTGCGTATACTAGGGCAGATCCGATATCTTTGACATCGGCGAATCTAAGTGTTTTCTGTATCTCCGGATCCCGCACACTATCGATGAAGTGATGGAAAGCCAGATCTTGACGTGTCTCAGCTGGGCAGTCCGAAAATGCTAGATGGGAAAGTCGCTGAATATCGGCAGCCAATTCTTGCATAATTTCACCCGCTTTTTGATAGCGGGACTTTAACTGTAGTCTGCTATATTCTTTAGTGCACTTATCTTCAAACCGCAGATCAAGCGCACTCGATAGGGCTTGGAAATCGTGCCTCTGCTCCTCCGGAAGCGTCTCGAGGATGTCAGCCGCGTCTCCTCTTAAAGAAGCCGCCAGGTGAAAAGCTTGGGCTCGGGGATTCCATCCATTAGCTTCCGCTACCATCATAAACTGGGTCTTGTATACTTGCCAGGATGATTTCCCATCAAATGTTGCGAGTTTAATATTGGCTAAGGAAGGCACAAATGCCACGTTGGGTTCCTCATGTTTGTTTGACATTTGCTTGTCCAAGCTTTCAATCTTCTTATTCATATTGTCTAATGCTTCTTCAACGTTTTCTTCTATCTCCAGAACTTTAGTTTCAACTGAAGTTACCTTATCTACCATTGCATTCATCTTCTCCTGAATGATGTTGGAGAATTCTTCTTTAACACTTACAATGTCCTTCTTAAGTTCCTTTTTAAGCTCCTCGTGTCCAGATTTCATCTCCTCCTATCCAGATTTTATCTCTTTCATCATCTCGGTTTTAATCTCTTCTTGTCCAGCTTTCATCTCAGCCATCTGCTCCGCTAATTTTTCGAGAAGACTTTTCATTAAATCCATATCCATTTTTCTTGTGACACGCTGCATCAACTCTTCAACCCCGATTCTGACACCAGTTGTACCGAGCTTCACGGGTTCGTGTCGATTGAGAGTTGAATAAAGCAATCACTTAATGAACACAAGACTTTTATTCATAAAAACTTCACTAGATATACGAAATTCCCGCTGTAACAATCACAATTATACAGCTACAATTCGTCAGATATAATAAGAAACAGCTTCCAATCACAGGTCTCAAATACCTCAGACAGAGAACAACTAGCAGTCACAACTAATCGTCTTCACAAAACTTAAACTTTCCATGTCGGGCTGCGGTATTTATACCTAACTTGGCGGAGAAATCTACCAATTTCGCCAAAGTTCTGGAAGCTTCTAGGCTATCTCGAAAAATATTGGTCCTAGAGCTTAGGTGATGGATGTTTCCAGAAATATCGATTTCTCGCCAAGAATCTCGCCAACCGTCGCCAAACCATTAGGAAATCCGCTTTTAAACTACAAGACGTCTAAATACCGCAATTTCGCCCAAAATGTGACAATTTCAGATCCGTCTAAGATATTTTAAAACAAATATAATCATTATTTATAAATTTGTAACAATATAATTTTCAGGGTCTCCAGAATGAATTAATTGATTTTGACAAAAAATCCAAGGTAAATAGATGATTGGCTAACGAACAATTGTAATAGAGAACATAGTTTTGTGACAGATTATATTTGTTAACTGGTCACTCACTGTACTGTAGGCTAGAGTTAATTAGCAATTTCGGATGTTTATATTAGGGAAGAAAGGAATATCGATCACTTTTCCAACATTATAGCAAAAAGAGTCTGATGCGGTGGAATTCTTATTTAGAACTATTTCATGCATAAATTGCAGATTTATAGATCTTTTCAGATTTGACTTATTGATTTATGGCCATTTTTAGAAGTGACATGGATGTGTATGGACAGCATTTAGGATCAGTTGCATATTTTTAAATCGATATATTTACCCAATATTCCTTTAGTGATCTAAAGTTATAAAAACTGATTTTTTGATAGCCATCAAAAACAGAATAAAAAAAGGATGATAATAGACTAAAGATCAAAGAAATCAGATCCATTTTAAACAAGATTATGAAATTTTCCAAATATTGGGCAGTATAAATTACTTTATTCATGTCATTAACTAAATATTGTCAGTATAAATTTTATGATTACTAAGCAGTCATGTGAAAAAATGTGTAAGCTTTTATATTTTCACAAACTTTTGACAGTACAGAAATTATCTCTCATATGCTGTAACAAAATTGTACAAATTGGAAATATAAGTAAAAAAGATATATGAGAAAACTTACCATACTATATCATGAAAAACAACATATATACATATCCAGTAAATATATAACTTATTTACAAAGTATGCTAAAATGTACCAATTACATATATAATAGAATTAAACTTACTTTAAAATAAAATTTTTATTGGTATTTTAAAATAAATTATATATAAAGAATCAACTACAGTCAATACATTAACAGCACATTGTAATACAAAGTTTAATAGAAAGGTATATTTTATTCTGATACAAATATAATAAAATTTTCCACAAAATTCTATTGAAAAGTCTAATATTTATGTACATTCATATGATTTAAAAGCAAACATGAAAAAGAGAATGCAAAGTATAATTTGAGACAATAATTATGAAAATAGAGAACACAAATAAATTATTAAATATAATTTATATAATAATGGAAAATTTTTCTGAATTTATATTTGCCCCTAGTATTTATCTGCTACTCAAATTGAAAAGCTATCTGTTTTAACTCACCACTCTGGTTAAACAATAAAAAACATCTAATTATTAAATGGTTTATAATTTAATGCTTAATTTTAATCCAATATTATTGAAGCTGAATTCAAGAATAAAACAAGACAATAGGTGATAACTTACTTGATTTAAAACTGGACACATTTATGCTCTAATAAATATTAATAAAAAGGAAACATTATAAAAGAGCTAATGGATATAGATTTTTTTAAGCATTTTTAGAGCAAAATGCTAGTTTAAATAAATACATTTATTAAATTAAATCAAAATAATTTTTTAAAAATGTTTATAATTTGATGTGAAAATTCATATCCAAATATATTTAAAATAATATTTCAAATTCAAAGAATTTGAAAATAACAATAAATTGCTTTTCTATTATAAATAGGCCTTGGTTAAAATATACTAGTTACAATAATACAAAATATATTTCTTAAAATAACTTTTTATCCAAGGAAGGAAAACATTAAGTTGATAAATGTAGTAAGTCTGTATTCTCAGGAGGTAAGCATACATATTTACAATTAAGATAGATTTGATAATTCTTATCTCTTGATTAGCATGAAATACAGAAAATGAAACCTTTATAAGAACAGTCATCTTCTAAGTTTCCTAAAAATAAAAGTCCACTTATAAAAATATATAGAAATCAATTTAAACAAAATGATATATTATTTAAATTTATTAAATCTAATCATAATAATTAAAATTTGAAATTGTGAATGAAATAATTATGCTGAGACAGAATTGATATTTTTAGAGCTTCTAGTTAATATATTGGATATTTAAAAAATTCCTTGTATTTAGCAGTTTCTATTGTTCAATTTATGGAAGTAATATTAAGTTGGACATTTTTATATTTGGTAATTTATTTTTCAAGCATAAGGAACACAATTACAAAATATATAAATGTTGAGTGGTAAAAATAAAATAAGAAATTTCTGTTTAAAAAGTGTTTTCTAGAATTGGATATCCAGCACTATATAACAGGAGAAAAAATTGCAAATTTAAAGTATAGCAATTTTTTTGCACAAGCTGTTTAATATGCCTTGTAGAAGACATCATGTCCTTTACAAATAAGTTTCTTACTTCCCAGTTCAACTGAAGAAGAAGAATAGCCTATAGGAGTTGCAGATTACCCTTCAGAAAATTCAGTGATTATATTGAAAATTGTTATACAGACAGGAAAGAATGGCAAACTGATAAAAACAATCACATCCACCAAGTTACATGATTACACATTATGGCAGGCATGCTGTACATTAATACAGTATATATGTACAGTGCTGTAAACGAAATTTATTGTTTGCTAAACATCTCGGTCAGAGTAAACTGTTTCACTGCTTGATTCATTTCCAGGCAGTGAAGAAGAGCATCTGCCTGACAGTGAGAATTTGTATGTGGTCACACTCGGGCTGATGGTATAACTAATAGTGTGGCAAGTAAACTAATTACTAATTTTGTCACTATCCATACTTCATAAGAGGTTGTAATTTTAATAATTTAATCTTTGTATAACCTGTTAGGATTCAAATAAATTTTGCTGCAATATATATGATCTTTCTTGTTATTGCATTTTGCGTGGTCAGCAGTGTCTTGCAAAACATCTTTATAGTAAAATTTTTGCTTACAATGAATTATGTTATAAAGATTTGAGAAAGTACCAGAAGTATTCAGGTGGCATATGGATTTCTAAATTTTGCAACCTTTACAATTTATAAATTATATACCAGGTGAAACGGATAAATAAATTTTAAAGGTTTTTATTATATGATTACATTGAAAGAAATTGTTAAATTAGCCAATAAATTTAATCTGTGATTGTTAGTTGTTGCTCTACTATCACTTTTTACACACAGAGCTAAGACCTACAGCTTAAAACAGATGCTGAGTAACTACAATCTATCTCAAGATGAGAATTGACTCCATACATTTTTTAACTGTAGGACAGAATGTTAATCTTTCAGCTGCCAACTTGGCTTAAAGTCTAATTCTTTCAATCATTTGAGGTAAAACAGAAATGATAAATTGTCTTCATAAAAAATGTTTGCCACTGACATGCTGCATTTGCAAAAATAGGATCAGAAGTTATGTTGTTCACCTATGAAATAAGATTTCACATACAAGAATTTAAATCGTTTTTTACTGATAACCACTTTCTTAGAACATTTTCTGCATAGATTTGAAAAAAAAATGGTTATTTTACAAAGGATAACTCATTTCATGAAGTTTGGAATTTACTCCTATTCTAACACTAGCATATATTAAATTTAATTTCTTTACTTATTTGTATAGAAAATTTCATATCTTGCATATATTATGCAATTGTGTTTTTCACATGTTAAGCTGTTGGATTTTGTATTCAAGGTCTGGCAATTAAAAATAGTTTTACATTGAGAAAAATAGTTCTGTATAACATGGTTACTTTCAAATTTTGGTGCACTAAAATATATTATTAAGTAATTTTTATTTACACTATTCCCTCTACCTGTTTAATATACAAATCACCAAAAGGATAGATAAGTTATAGAGCAAAAAATTCTTTAAACATCCATTTATTCTAGCTTTTGTGAACAACATTATTTTGACAATGTACACAATGTTGTTGACAAAAACTGGACATGACTGATTTTAGTGAAACAATAGTTAAGCCTATCCAATAATGACCTCTAAATTCCAGATTACAAAATTTTCAACATATTAGAAAATCCTATATATCACATTTAATCCACTGTATGATAAAAAACTGTGCTCCTATAAGCAGCACTTTTTTATATTACATTATTTTTACTTACATCATACCCTTGTTGAATGTGTTGCTCTATCTCGAGAATTAATATACTTTTTATGAAGGTTACAATAATTTAAGCATATATGTGTGAAAATCTACAAAAACAAAAAATCCCTATCTGTTTTTCCCCCCATATAATTTCAAATTATAATTCCCACAGTGTATCATATTCATTTCTACATATTGCTTTCATGCTTGATTGTTAACTTCATGCTTGATTGACTTCACACCAGAGACAAAACTAATTCTTTGGACCTGGTATGCAACTTATATTATCAGTCAAAATTTCATTCATATAATTTGATTGTTGAAAATTTAGCAAGTATTTCTTAAGAAAGCATCGGTATCAGTTTACTTTTAAAAAGCCAATAGAAATTATTACAATTTACATAAAAATCACAAGTTAAGTAAATCTTAATGGATTGTTTAGTATGAAGATATTCTTATTTCTGTGGAAGCATTGAAGTAAGTTAATTTCTGCAGTTTTCCCTGAACTTTTAACGTTCATTTATATGTATTGAAGATTTTAATAATATTTACAATTTCCATAACTATTAAACATTCTTATTTAAATCATTTGATATATTATAATAGAATGTATCAGTATATCAGCAATTTAAATTTATAGCTCGCTAATTATCTTTCTGTACAATTGTCAGCACAACTTTATATAAAATATTTTTGGTAACTATTCAAAAAATAGCTTTGTTTTGAAATTTAAATAAATTATTCAACTATTTTAAAAGTTCCTATGACAAGTTACATAGCTATTATCTATTTTTTTAGATATTTTTCATAGCATTTATGCAGTAATTCTAAATATTAGTTTTTTTCAACCAAATTAAAAAATTCCCCATAAAAGCAAGCTAAAAACATATAGTCTAGCAATGGAGTTATATTATTAATTTCAAACTTACATACGCACTGAAGGTTCTTTGTAAAATAATTGAGGTGGACGTTGGCGTAAACGTCTTTTGTCTGTCTCTTTGAAAATTGCTGAAAATTCTTTCAACATTGCTGTTTCACAATCTTTAGTATTGGCTTGATCTAAAAAATTTACAATTCGTACAGTTATAAATACATTAAAAACTATAAGTATAGAACATTTGTAAAACAAAATAATATTTTCACAAGTACCTTTTGTATGTAAGCTTTTTATAAAAATGATATTCCACTACAATAAGTCTAAAAATTATTTAATTAATTATGGCACTGCGGTTATAGTGTCTTAATTGAGCCTCTGGCATTTCTGTAGAACTGCTAGAGTATTTTGCCTTACCCAGTCACAAGCAATGCCAGGTAGAACTTATTTCCCTAGAATTATATTCCTAGTTTTTATTGATAAAGAATCAACAAAAACTAAAACCACTGTTCATGACCTGCTCTTCACAAGATAAGAAAACTCACAAGAATAAATTAACTGAAAGAATAGAAATGGCTCTTTGGTATTAGAAGTAGAAATGACTTCATGCCCATCCCATCTGGTGCGGGGCAAAATATTAGTAACATGACTGCCTCTCTAGATAAAAATTAAGAAAAAGTTAACTAAGAGTTCAAATTCATCAAGGCACTTAGGTTGAAAAACCCAAAGGAAAAGGTGAGAAAAGAGACTCTCATTTGATAGAACAAGGTATGGTCTTGATGACTACAAGGAAAGACATACCTCTGAAGGAAGAACCTACAAAGAGGTTCTCATGCTGGTCAAGATAACTGTAGTTTTGGATGAACATCCTGTAAAATGTAAATCAGAGGACAACCTTTTGATTTGGAACTTCTTAAAACCTATAAAATCGATAATAAAAAAGGTCACACTTCAAAATTCTTATCTTGTAAATTAGAAAATGAGGCTCTTATCAACTGTGCAGATCTGGAGAGCTTAAAGTGGCTGGAACACAGACTATAAGTAATATTAACCCATAACAGGAGCAGCAAAATGTTGAAAAGGAAATGCAAGGAAACTTGTCAAACCACCAAAATTATTGCAAATTACTTAAGGTCTGTTGCAAACTCATCTCTAAAAAGGTATTTAATAAAATTTAGACACAGAATGGTGAGCTGACAAGTGAATCTTTCACCTGAAGAATGACCATTACCTTTAATGTGCCTGAAATTGGTGCTGTTACACTTTGTGGAAGAGAATATGAATTTTAAAAAGTGCATGCTAAAGTTCTTAATAAACCCACAAAGCTTTGAAGTTTCTCCAGGAAAACATTCATCACAGTCTTGATCCTGATAGTCCCAATAAAGAACCACCCCTCTTAGCATGAAATTCCAAATGGAGTACATACACATGGCCCTAATTCAAGAACCCTGGCTTGTCAGATGCAAAATTAGTGGCCTTAAAAGAATTAAGGTTAAGTTAATTTATGATTTCAGTAATAATGCTGGATCCTATAACCTTTTTATATGATATTGAAGTTCTTTTTCATAATGAAGTAATTAAGAGAGATCTTACTTGATGAAAGTCAGACTCAACATAAAGGGAGTTGATAGAGAAAGTTTTTGGCTCGCCCCATTTTCCTTATGAAAAGAAGAAGACGCCTTCTGAACCTAATCTGCATAAATTGATAGTTTTGTGCAAAAAATAGATTGCAATGCTCATCACGTCTTGGAATAGATTGCAATGCTCATCACGTGGCTTGGGAAAGTAGAGACACTAATAAAAGATGTGTCTTTAAGAATTTATTATTAAACATAATCTAAATATTCTAAACCTAGAAAACAGACCAGAAGTAATGGATATTAATATCGGAACTGCTTTAATCAGTAAAAGTATAAAAAGTGGAAAGTTGATGACAGATCCTCAGACCACCAAAATAAATACTTTGAAATTGACTAAAGTTGGACAGTAAGTTCAAAAACCTAATGAGAAAAAATTAGAAAAATTCCACCAGAAACTCAGGGATAATTGAATTATGTGGGAAACACAATAGAGACAATTATGATCTAGAAGTTAAAATAGAATATCTACAAAAAATCATTCTAGATTCCTATAACAATTGCTTACTTTGTACAAAGAAGACAAAACCAAACTGTCATTTATGGAATAACTCTCTTGCTATTGAAAGGGCAAATGTTAGAAATCCTTTTCATAAAACAAAGAAAAATGGTAAATTTAATAAGTACAAAAAAACTCTTAACAAGTATAACAAAAACATTAGAAAATGTAAACAAGACTCCTGGAAGAAATTCTTTGAAGAAATAGTCTATCTTTGAAGGACTTCAATGATTCTTTAAAGGGGACTAACCAAAACTGGTCAAAACTTTAAGGAATGAAGACAACAAGAGGGTTATAGAAATTATGGTCACAACCCACTTTCCAAGTACAAGAGATGTCTTAATATTGAAGGCCAACTTTTCAACAGCACTGTGAAAACATACCAAAGAAATTGCGGGACCTATGTTAAAAACATCTTTAATTACAATGCTGTTAGGTTGACAGTTTCCTCTTTTAAACCACTCAAAGGCTCTGGACTTAATGGAATAATGCAATTATGACTCAAAAGGCTGAGAATTTTATTCCAGTTCTGACTAAATTACATAGAGCTAGTCTTGCATTGGGAAAAATTTCTTGACCAAAAGCTCTCTTGTTGTTGTTTACATTTCATGTTGATTACAAAATTAATCCAGCAAAAAATACATCATGAGATACAGATGTATGATTGGTAAAAACTGGAGCTTACAACTAATATGATGTTTTGGATGTACATGACAATTGTCAGATCTATCATAACTTTTGCCCCTATGATCTGGTGGTGCAAGGGTGAGCAGAAAACTTAGAGAAACTCAATTACTAGAAAAATTCATGAACCTATTCTAATGAATCCCACAAATATCATAGAGTGTACTTGCGTGATTTAGACCATTTGAGGCTATTTCCTTACTAGGAAAGAACAAGAGAACACTTTTAATTATAATATCAATGACTTTGTGTAGTTCATAGATGGATTAAAGAAAGACAACTTGGGATACATCAGGACTAATGGTACATAGTATATCACCCCCAGAGTTGATTTCTCAATAGGACTCTGGAGGTATACCACTGTATTTTAGACTGAACTATTTGCTAAACTGTCTCTTGGTAAATTTGAAAAAATGATAGCAGGGTAAGGTGATTTTTATTTTTAGTGATATTCAAAGCTTCACCACATGACGGCTTTTATAACTCATATCAAATATTTTCTAAAACTATCTTGAAATGTAGGACACTTCTAAATGAATTGTCCCAATAAATTAATTCTTATCTGGGTGCTAAGGCATGCAGATATAGAAGATTATGGAAAAGCTTACGATCTTACAAAATAGGAATCATCATCTAACAAAACTGGTAGTTTTTTTGTGGCATCAACTTAAGAACTATCAAAGGAGCTATTCTTTATATATATATATATATATATATATATATATATATATATATATATATATATATATATATATATATATATATATATAAACAGATGAATAAAGCCTTTTCTGGACAGTGACATAGTAAAAAATATGATATATAAATCATCTGTGAGAATGCCCAAGGTATAAGATACAAACGATTGTAGGATTCATCACCGATCACTATTATTTTAGAAAAAACTTCATACTATAGGATTTTTTCAACACGACCCTGTAAGTAGAAAATAACACAAAAGTGAGGAAATGGCACATCATATTGTATATGAGACATCCTTTTACCCTTACTCAATTAGGAACTCTTATGATACTAAAGAATTACATTTTAACTCCATAAGGGCCTATCTGAGCTCAATAAGGGCTATCTAATAGATGTATCTAGGTTATTTGGGATTTGGAGCTGGATACAAAATGCTTTAGCAGAGGTGCCTCAAATTTTAAATCCAATTGAAGAAGAAACATTTAATTTAGAACTATATATAAGTTAATTATGAATAAATATATTTTGTTTCTTGATTTTTATTATGCTGCATATAAAGTAAAATGCAACTTGAAATAAATTTAGCACACATTAGCTAAGATCTTTTCAAGATATTCAGGAACAAATAAGATAAAGACTTAGAATTCAATATTTGCTTAACTATTTGACAAAATTATTCAAAAAAGAATTTAAGAAAAAAATCGATAGATTGAAGATCAATTTATCTAAATATAAATATTTAAAAGTAAGTTTTAAAATAATTTTAACAAAGACCATAAGGTAATATTGTTTTTTCAAGTTTACTTTTTTTGTTTTTGCAGAATAGATTTTAGATGAAATTACATAAGCATTAATATAATAGTAATTGACAATGTATAATGGTGAGAATTATGATATATACCACAAAGACCATAAGGTAATATTGTTTTTTCAAGTTTACTTTTTTTGTTTTTGCACAAAAGATTTTAGATGAAATTACATAAGCATTAATATAATAGTAATTGACAATGTATAATAATGAGAATTATGATATATGTCACAAACATTTGTTTTAAATTTGAAAAACTTATGACAATATAAATTTTAAAGCAGTTTCTTACATTCCTTTATTCATTTAAATTACATTATATAATGCATTCTGTTAAAATGAGCATGCTCCTTATCCAAATCATCAAAAATTTTATATTTTTTAACTTAACTGAAATACAAACCCTGTAATTGCTTTCGAAAATAAGATTTGACTTAACTGCTAATCTCAATTAAAAGTTAATATTAAAGATTTTTGATTATTAATGCCTTTTAGTCATATTAAAATATTATAAATAATTCCTGAATATGAATTATTTCTTTAAATAGATTCTAACATATTTATAACTTACATTTTTTGGACCTTTCTACAATTATTATATACATATATGTAGAACACGTTACTATAATAATTCCATGGAATCAAATAAAAAATTCAAATGCATTTTTTTCATTTATTTTTCCAATAATTGAAAGATTTTCTAAAATCAAGATATTGGATAAAATTTACTTTATAACTACAGCATAATTAAGAAATTCTTTTTAAATACTGTTCTGGAACTTAATACATTTTATTGATTTGCCACAAAAAATATAATTTAATTATAAAATCACCATTAAAAACAGATAATTTTTTAAATATATGATTTATTTTTTTTATTGTTTTTATAATAAAATTACAAGGAAATTTATTATTAATATTTTATATATTCTATCACTTACAATTGTTTTCAACTTATATATATATATATATATATATATATATATATATATATATATATATATATATATATATATATATATATATATATATATATATATATATTAAAGTAAATTATAATTAAAGTAAAATTTTGAAACATTTATAAATAAAAACAAAAAAAATTGAATTTTATTTTAGTATTCTTTGTCATTATTCCTATCACATGCAACAGAAAAATATGAGGTTTGACTGGTTTAACAACCTTTGCATTTGCCTGATAATTCTTTAATAATTGCTGAATTTTTTGTTAAATTACAATCATAATGCTTTGCAATTTTACTTTTAGAAAATATTAGCCTAAAGAGCATGAGCAATAATACTCTCTGATTGGAATGTCTCTCTCTATATATAATATATAGGTTTAATTGGCTAATTTTTTTTAAATAAATGTCATTTCAGAAATATTTGATGAATTTTTTGCTTTTGCATATGTTTTGGGCCCTTAAGAATAAGGTAGCTGGCATGAGGTATTAACATCACAGTTACAAGCTTAGTTTTTTTAGATGATTCATTGATATATGTAAACTCAGAACTTAGTATCTTTAAAAAAAGTGAAAATGTAATTAATGCTTACCTTTAGGCATTGCATGAAAACTATTAGTAGTTATGTTAATCACAACATAGCAGAAAATATAGCATTCCTCCAAGAGTGCTTAAAAGTAACTCCCACCAATTACAGTTAAAATGAATAACGCCATATTCTAGTTTAATTTGTTTATTATTTCTGGACAATTTCTGTTCTCATGGTTAATTAAAATGGGATCAACAATTTAAAGTGGATTTCAAACCACTACAAGCATCAATGCCTGAGATTAGAATCAAACCCATGAATTATTGAACTGAAGGCAGAAGTTAAAGACTAACCACTGAACAGACATTTGGTTCAAATACTGTCAAGGGACTAAAAGAGATTACTCTTTTACCATTTTGTGTACCCCTTTCTTCCAGACAAGAATATAATATTGTATATAAAACACTTTCAAATCTTAATTTACACAATAGAAATCATATACATAATTTCTCAATTTTTTTCTTTTAAATTATTATTAATTTCTTTGAAATGTAAATAGGAAAAGATATTAAATATTCCATACCATCATTAAAAACAGAAAATCTATGTTATCTTGCTTGAAATTTATGTAAAATGTGTTAAAGTTAGCAGTTCTACAGCTATCAGGTCCACAGGAAAAAAATATTACAATATTTAAATTTGTAAGATATGAGATTCAGTTCAGTTTGATAATTAGAAAATTTGTTTTCAACAGAATAAGGATAATTTAACAAGTATTGATTTACACAAGATTGCTTAGTGATTATTTAAAGTTGATCCTGAACTTCAATAACCATTCAAATGAGTTGGGAATTTAACCCATAAACTTTTTTAACTCTAAGCAAGAAAAATAGTTATTTAAACAGCCAGCTTGACTAACATGACATTAAAAGATTAGAATGTGACAAAACGTTTGATATGAGGGGCTATAAAGTAAAATTGCAAACTAGATTTAAACAATTTAATATGTGAGCAATATGACAAAAGCATAAGTAGAAACCACTTATTTCAACATTTATCTCCAATAAAGATTTTTTTAGCTATCTACTAAATTCTGCACAAGCAAATTTTGATAGTAAAAGTCTTTTATACAAGAGATTTCTACAATGATTTGTTAAACATAATGAAAAACCAGGAAATTGATAGTTTGTAACAAGAAGAATATTCTCAAATTTGAATTCTATTAATTAATGAAAGCAAAAGCTTGTGAATGAATTAGTTTTATATTAAACTGATTTCATTCAATAAGCTAAGTTGATAGAAACGAAAATATTTTCTCATTCAGCACCTGCCCTTAATCTTTTTTACATCACTGCAAAATATTATTAGGAATTTTCAATCAGATGTCTTTTTATGAAATTATCATTGATGTAAAAAAAACTCTTTACAGAAATCGAGATGGGAGTTTATTTGGAAGAACTAATAACTACAATATTAAAAGAAAAAAATTTCTCATATGTAGCACAAAACAGATAAAATATCTAGAATAAGTTTTTTCTCAGCATAGCAGTAGCATTTTCAATTCTTTTGAATATAGTAACTAATATTTATATTTTGTTAGGAATTACTATTGCAATGAAATAAATTTTTTTAATTACTCTGGTATAATTTCAATTATATAATTATTGAAATTAAATTAACAAGCTCATCTCTCATTAAAACAAATAAAAATTTATAATGTACTTTCTTTTTCAAAAATTTTTTTTTAAACTAAAGGTGACTCTTTTGACATAAATGTGGTAGAATTACCAAAAGAAGTTTTTGCAATATAAGGGTTTTTTGACAAATAAGAAAAAGAAGTAATGTACTAAATTTAATAAAAACTTTTCCTGAACCTCATATAAATACCACTGTTAGTTATCACATACAATTATTTTTAATTTACACAAAATACCAAATATTGACATACAACAAGAATTCTATACTTTCCAGAACAAACTCAAAACATGATGTTAAACATGTCTAAATATTAATAGCTTATAAATTGAAATTTTACTATATAAATATATATAAGCAAATTGTGCAGACAGAACCATTAAAATTTTTAGTATGTTTAAAATCCCCTCTTTTTTTTATCTTTATATGTGTAAGAAAACACATTCATATATTACAGTAAAAATAATAAACTAGTAATTATTCCTAATCATTTTTAAACTTGATAAATATAATAAGTTATTGAATATTGAACCCATTAACTGATTTATTTACATATTTCTCAACTTATAATTAGGAATGCATTATATTAAGATTGATTTTTAAGAAGCAACAAATCATTTTAATAAAATGAATATTTTCAAATAATATAATATTCATTAAAAATTTAAAGTGCAGTGAATTAGAAGAATCAAGAGTTCATAAGTTATTTTATTTCAAAAATTAAATAAAAGTGGCATCTAGCTATTTTACTTTCATTATATTGGTTATTGTTCAACAATCATTTTTTTCATACGAGGACTAATTATAGTAGAACAGGTATAATATAATAGACCAGGATCTACAGTTTAAAGTGGATTTTGAACTGCTACAAATATGTGAACCAAAGATGGAATTTTAACCTCCAAATTATTGGACAGAAGGCCAGAACACCAGCATTTGACTGCCAGCTTAATCTTACTTTCATCACATATCTTTAAAATAGATATATTAGATAACAAGGTACATTATAGCAAATATTATTGTATATATATCATGAAAATTATTAAAAAATATTAAATGATAGAAAACTACTAAAATTAAACTAAGCTTGCTAAGTTCCATTCAGTTTCATATTTTCCTAGGAAAACTCTCTCAACAAACAAGGATAACAATTATTAGGGAAAAATAGCAGAAACAATATATTATTTTAAAATTTTCATATGACAGCTTTATTTTTAAATGAAACCTTTTATTTTAGTAGTAATTTTAATGGAGTTTACAGAAACTATGGAATTTATGGAAACTAAGAAATTTATGGAAATTTAGGTCAGAGTTCCCTGTTGATAGCACTACTGCAGAAGTTTACCAATTTAAAGTAAAACTATAAGTGTCCTGCATGAATACACATTTATATAATTTGAAATAAAAAAACTACAAACTGAATGCAATTTTCAGATAGTTTTATCAAATATAAACACTGAATTATTTTTTAACAGTTCATGAAAGACAAATTTATGGCTTTACAGATTCTAAAAATTCAATACTGGTTTTATATACTGTTTCTGGAAAATAAATTCTAGAAATAGTATATAAAATCAGTTTGCACATTTCACTTTTCAATAAATGGATATTAAGTTCCAGATAATTTTTTTTAAATACAAGGGAAAAAATATAACTGAAACAATAGAAAAATAATGATACATACCAACAGAGTTTTGGAAAGCAGATGAACTTAATGAATTTACGTTTTGTTCACCTGGAAGTTCGCATGTCAACAATTTCAAAGTAGAGCAGTGCTTGAGAAGTTGATCTTCTAATGGAACAATATTTTTTTCTGTGGGAGGTGGACAAGAAATGCTTTTACAAAGTGATTTGCCAGTACTAAAAATGTCAGTTAGGGTCACAACAGGCTGAGTAGAAATGATAGGATCAGTTTTTTGGTGTTTTACTTTCTTCTCAGAAGAGCCATCAGGTCGATTATGAATTTCAGCAGTGACTATAAATGTATTAGAAGCTAAACTCTTAATCATTTCTTCTCCTTGATGATAATCCAACTTAGATTCAAAATTGGGTGAGCAGTCATACTTTTCGATATCTATTTGAGACATCGGATGTGTATTTTCATCGCCTATACATTTATTATTGCCAAGTGAGTCAATACCAGTTATAAGACAAGAGTAAGATTTTCTTTTGTTAGATAGACTTGACAAATCATTACTATTCGGGGACAATCCAAGTGTCAAATCATCTATCTGAGAAATTTTAGTTTTCTTCTGTACTTTTTCATTTATTAAGTTTTTGGAATTCATTTTAGATGACAAACATTTTAAAGGTCTTTTTTGCATATGAGAAATTTTAGTACTTTGTTTAACTTCAAATTGATCATCTTTACAGAATTCTAATTTAGGCTTGTTATTCATTTCTTTGGGGTTTACATCATCATTTACTTCTTTGGAGTTTACAGTAGTAGTATTTTTAACAGTAAAATTTTTACATTCTTCGGTTGCTTCCTTTAATAACTTAGGTATAGTACTAACAGAATTTGAAAGCAATACATCTTCTTTTGGTTTATTACCCACATTTATTAAATTATCGTCAACTATTTGATTCTCATGTATTACCATTTTTACATTCTTACGAAATTTTTTTTAGGTAAATTATGGAGAAAATTATTGATTTCATTTATTTTAATATCTGCAGGTTCTTTGTTTCTTTTAACACAATTTTGCTTATTTTTTTCTGTTTTGTACCATTTGATCCAGTTAACTTTGAATTTTTCAAAAGACTTTTTTCAACCCGAGAATTCAAAAGCACTTCTTTTTTCATTGAATCTTTA
Source organism: Latrodectus hesperus (assembly GCA_037975125.1). Classification (NCBI taxonomy): domain Eukaryota; kingdom Metazoa; phylum Arthropoda; class Arachnida; order Araneae; family Theridiidae; genus Latrodectus; species Latrodectus hesperus. The sequence goes on from CM075853.1 coordinate 48,588,896, forward strand.
GTTTCTGCCTTAGAAGATTGCCTTTTCTGTTTATTTATTTCATTTGAAACAACCACTGCTTTCTTTTTACCTTCAATAACCAAATGATTTTTTAACATTTCCTTATTAGAGTGAGAAACAGAATAAACTTCTTTTAAAGGTGAATTTTTTACAAACATTTCTTTTGAAATTTCACAGTCTAATTCATTTAGGAGTTTATTTTTAGCCTTCCTTGTAACAACACTTTTCTGAGAAATTTTAGAAATCAAAGAAGTACTACTAGTATCATTAGAAATACAAGTGTTTTGTAGAGGTAAGATTTGGTTATCTGTAGAAATACTGGGTCCTGAAAGAAATTTTTAAAGAAATTCATTTAAAATAAAAATATTGCTTTCTTATTTTATCAGAATTTAATCACTGAATTGAAAAAAAAAACATTTAATAGTAAAATTTGAATAAAAGAAAAACTTAAATCTAATTAGGTGTTGTTTAAAATCAGATTTAGTAATTTATATTTCAATTCAAAATGAAGAAATTTATAATATATTTTAGTATAATTTGCATATTACTGATAATTATTCAGCCCTTTCACAAGATCCAGAAAAATAAAATCAAAATTAAAAAGGAACAAATATTTTAACATTGGAATAATGTATATTTTAATTTAAAAATAACAAATATAACAATTTTTCTTGAGAGGAATTTTATACAAATATTAAAGTTTTTATGCAATAGACATAGTTTTTGGCCCTTTGATAACGAAATATGTTCATTGAAATTTAAAAACAAAAGATTCAGGAGTGCTACAATTGACCAGTTTTTCAACAGATCACAAAAACAAGGTGCATTAAAAAATTCATAAAACCATTCATAGCCAGCTGTTTTTAATAAGGATTGTACTGAACTGAAGAATCTTAAAACAAATAGGTGGCATGATAAGGCTTGTAACAATGAATGTGATACTACAAAAAGTTCAAATGTGATCTAAGACTGAATGCATTGAACGTGATTCTTAAAAAAATATATAAATAAAAATTCAACTTGATTAAAACTTTTTAAATTGCAGAAAAATGTTATTATTTCAAGAAGGAAGATGATATCAATATAAACGCTGAGCTTTGTGGTTTAAAAAATTCAGAGCTTCAGAAAACATTGCTTTAACATATAAATAGCCAACTTAAATTGTGAATAATATTAATGTGTGCAACAAAATCGTAAAATCATGGCTTCTATCTTATGACACATTTGAGTTAGTAAATATTTGACAGATAAGAAAGTTAAACTCTGAGTAAAAAAGGTGAAATTCTTGATTATACATTCTTATTGTACTTATTAAAAGAAATCTGTATGCATGGTATTTATACTATCTTATGAAAAGTATTGCAAAATAATTAAATTGAATAAACTTAAATAATTAAAACAAATTGCATTTTATTCATGTACATAAAATTTATTTCCTTATTATATCAATTAAAATAATTTATCAAATCCTCAATTTAATTAGATTTTAAATAACATAAGTTCTTCATATATATTTCTGCATAACCTCTTCATTTAGATATGTAATTTCAGCACTTCTGGATCCTGTTATAATTGATAATATTTTCACTAATTTTTATGTATTTTCAATTTTGGATACCACGATATAATATATTTATATTCTAGTACATAAATATTATACTGCCAAACATGTAATATTTAAACATGTAACACTGTTACATTTCAAACAAACATTGCAATAAGTATAATTGAAAATTATTATTCCCCATTGCAATTTGTTGCATCTCATGTGATAACTGACATAGTTTAAGTACACAAACTATAATGTTAGCTGTGTATCCATGTAAACTCAACTAATGAATGTTGTTGCACTAGCATACTTCCCTGTGTGTGTACCTGGCCCAGAAATGGACTCTACCACAGTTATAGGAAGTCTTCATAATTCAGAAGCAGGGACCTAGCAGAAGACTCCTTAATATTTGATCTACCCCTCTAGAGATATCATTTCACTTGAAGGACATTACGACTGCAACCTATTGACGCAATGTCCTGCAAGATCCGGTCCTCAGGATCAATCCTGTTCCCAAAAGGTGACAGTTGACTACCAAGATCCGGTCCTCAGGATCAACCCTGTTCCCAAAAGGTGACAGTTGACTACCTTAAAGATTTTGTGAACACAATGGATCTTCAGTTACGTTGGGATTCAAACTACCTTTCAATAATGGGAATTACATCCTAACCAACTAGTCACCAGGACCTTCATTTAATGAGGGTAGCATGACCAAATCAAATTTTCTTCAAATTTAGAACACATATTAGTGTTATGATGTACAAAAACATACAGATTTTCAGCAACTTGCTCTTTTATTTATAGAGATAACTGACCTTAAAATTTGTTGAGGCTACAAAAATACTAATAAAATTGGCCTTATATTTTTCACCAGCAATAGTAATGATACAAGAATACTAGACATCTCTGAAAACTATATTTTCCATATGATCAAAATAAAAATACTACAATAAAATACTATTTAAAGAACAATGGTAAAAGTATAACATGATTAGAAGTTGTGATTAAAATTGATCTTGACTAAATTGAGTTGAGACTTTTTCACTGGTTAAAATGAAATATTAACAATGTTTCTGTTTCTTACTCCTTTTAGAAAATATAGTCTTAAAAACTATATTGTAAATAATGTCAATATTGTAAATAAAAAAATTGATTTCAACCATATTGATAACCATTTTTCTCATAAAAAGGTCTTAGAATTTAGCAATAGCTATTTCCCCCACTATATCAGGCAAACAAAAATTTGGTATTTACCCAGTGAAAAATGGGAAATTCGAATTATGTTAAAAAGGTATTAAAAGTGGATGTTGTTATGTAGTTTAAAAATTATTAAACAATCTTTTATATTTTACTGTTTACAAAGATACAAAGAACAATTATGGTTTGCTTGCAAGAATGTATTTTTTATAAAAAAGGACAACTTGGCCAAAATTTAAGACCTGATATTTAAAATGGATTGAATTTCCAAAAATTATTGACAACTAGAACATTATTAATCAACAAGCTTTGTGGGAATCAGTTTTTAGAGAAAACTGATTCCCTCCATCAATGAGAGTTCTTGAAACTGGGTCTGTCAAGGACTACACTTACTATACATAAAAACTTAGACATAAACACTTAAAATTTATGATAATTTATTTACATTTACGCATTAGAGTAACATCAGTTTTAAAAAAATAATTTTATAATACATTATTAGTGTTATTTCGAAATTCGCTAAATAAATGGAAAAAAATATTCATTGTCTTCTTGTAGTATACTTGCACAATTCCTTTAATATAAGTCACTGAAAGTTAATATTAATAACTAAAGCAATACTTAGAAAGAGACCTTGATTTGGAGTTTTCTTTAAATCATCTTCAGAATGCTGAGGGGGTTCAGTTTCTTCTATTATAGGTTCCATCATAACATCTCTAAGTTGTTCCTTGAATTCCTCATGACATACTCTTAAAATAAAAGTTTTTCTTTTTTAAACTTTAATGTCATAAATTAAAGACCAATGAACAATAAATTGTGTAAAAAATATATTATTAATTTGAAACAAATTTCTCATTAGTAATCATGATCATGATTAATTAAGGAAATGAGCACAGGGTATAAGTTTTAAAGATTTTCATCAAGTATAAAATATTAGTGTTTATAATAAAATATTTTAAGTTGGGAAGATAGTTTTTGTACCAACTACTTTTATTTATCCCACAATTTTATTCTTCTAACAAAACCTTTTTTATAAATCCATTACACCAAATGTAAAAGATTTGGTGTAATTTTCTATAGATCTTTCATTTATAATAAAATTGTTATCAGTTTTAAATGTAGTTATTTTGCACTATTTTCAATAATTAAATCTCCTATTTTAACAATTTTAAAGGATGCACATTGTATCAAAATTGCCATACTACACAATGCTCAAGTTATGATAGTTGTTGATTTTGATAAAAACCATTATTAACAATTTTAAAATGAGCAAAATTATATGGAGATTTATTTATTCAAGAAATAATAACATAAGTTATTTTTTTAAATACACTTAAATCTTGTTATAAGGAAAAAAGTAAATCAGCGAATTTAGCAAATGTAAAAAAGAGTATTACTTGATTTTAATGCCTCCTGCAATCAAAATATTAAAATTATTGCCAAGTTAGAACAATGCCCACATAGTTTATAATATTCATATATCCACAATCACCTATTATTATGGCATCAAATCATTTATATTTTCGATAGATCTTTCATTTCATGAATTTTATGATATGACTTTAGATGACGATGGATCTTATATCAAATGCACTTTTTCAGTTTACAATGCTTCAAGTTGCACCTCCAAACTTTTATTTATATATAGATATTATTTATATATTTCATAATGTGTAATTGAATATCCATTTGCAGTACATATTGTAACAAATTTATAAACATTATCTCTATTTGTCTTAAAATATCTCAGATCAGACATACTCAGATTTTGGGCAAAAATTGCAGTTTAAGCATCTTCTATGTTACAAATGGCATTTCTAATGACTTGAAAAGATTCTTGGCAACTTTGCGAGATATAGATACTTCTGCAAAAATCCATCACCGAAGCTTTTGGAGTTATTAAGCGAGATAGTCTAGAAATTTCAAGAAACTTGGCAAAACTCTTGGATTTCCAAGCTAATTCAGGTATAAAAGCACGAATGCCATATAATCCAGCATGACAAATTCTGATTTTTTTTGGAAAAAAAGTTTTTTGTTGCCAAGATGACATAAATACTAGGATTGCCAAAATAGAATTTTCGACATAATTTTTATAGGCCTCCATCTCTATGACATAAAAATTAGATTGTCAGATGAACAAGAAAAATGTGCCAAAAAAAAAATCACCAAACTCAGAATTTGGCATGCTGGAATATATGGCATCTGTGCAAGTATAAATACTGCTGCTCAACATAGAAGACAGTGAAGATGATCAATTTTAAATGATAGTTTAGGGCATAAAAGCTGTTGTCTGTCCGAGGTATTAGAAACTTCTGTGATTGGAAGCTGTTTCCTATTTTATTAGCTGAATTGGAGCTGTGTAATCATGATTTCTACAACAGGAATTTCCTGTATCTTGTTAAATTTGGTACGAATAAAAGTCTTGTGATTTTTAGAAGACTGTTTTATTTACTCTCAACCAATCTCGAAGTGCTGTACGATATTCAATTGCGAGATTATACATCCTTTTGCACAATGAAATAGCATCATTGACACTCTTTTGTAAATTAAAAACTATTATGATATTATAAATTTTTCTTCCACTTAGTCTTGAGCTTATTACATGTAATAGCAGGAATGTCAACTCTCTTTGAAGTATATATTTTTATTGATATCAAAAGTATAGATTTACAATATTGTGACATGAAAAATCTAAACTTTTCTCTTAATCTAGTTCTCAAAATAGTAGTTGAAACAAAATTTATTGGGAAAATCCCATAGAATTTATTTAAATATATATATTTCAGTATGCGTCATATTGACAATATTCTTGACATACCTGTATATTTGTAATCTATTTCTCAAGTCTTCTGCTTTTGTCCCATACAATGAGATTATGCTTACAATTCAAAATAAATTGCAACAATGAAAAAATTGGTTGTTTTAGCGATTGCTAGTTTAGAATTTCAAAAGAAATAATAGTAGATTTATCACTCCAATTTAACTGCTTGTAGTCAGTTACACTAGAAAGTGTTTCTTTTTGTTTTTAAAGCTGCTTATGGAAAATGTTGACAGTAAAATTAAAAAGTCCAATACAATTGAGCTAGGGTATTTGGTTTAGAAAATTCAAGAATGCATTTAATATACTCTCATCAAGATTCAATACCCTTACTAAATATCTTAAATCCTTGAAATTCATTATCGATTTACCAAAATGATATTTTTCTTTGTTAATACACACTGCATATTCATTTAATTTTGGAAGTAATACGTCTAGATGAATGAGAAGTTCACTTTCAAAATTAGAGATTATAAAAAAGTCATCAACAAAGACCTAAGCAAAAAATAAGTTTTATTACCTTGACAATAAAGCACTGAAATGTTCAAAACACATTGCAAAGACTGAATTCCTTATATAAATTTACAAAATGATAAAAAAAAACATGTAAATTGCAGTCTTGAGAACATCTACAGGATTAATTGGAATTTGGTGATATGTTTTGACTAAGTTGATGAAACTAAATACATGTTTACCATGCAAATCTGAAGTAAAATCAGACAGATAAGGAATTGAACCATGTTCATTTTGTTTATGCATTAAAAGTATAAAAGTCAACTTATCCCTATGTAATAGCATCTTTTATAGACACTATATCTAAGGACAATCATTGGCTATTTGGCATTCTAGTGAGGCCAAGTTGAATTTCATTGAAATTCAGCTTTTGCACAAATTAAATGATCTGGCACTAAATATCCAAGTTTAACAACAATAGGTGGACTTTTAGTATTAATATAATGGACAACATTACATATTATAACAAGGACTAAGTAATTCTATAAGATCTAGTAATTTTATCAATAATTTGTCTTGTGTATTATTTAGAAAAGTATTTCACAGAGGACATTTAACAGCTAAATATTTTACCATATATACCATAAATATACTTTACCATAAATATACTTTTGAATTTGCCATCTTGTCAATAAGACATTTCCTAAATAAACAAAAATGATATAAAAAAATCAAACATCAGATTTCTTGGATATTCCTTTCTGAAAACTTTTCCACTGATTTTTTCTCTTTAGATTTCATTTTGCATGTGGTTACATTATGACAAGTCTAAATAATTTTTGCAATTTCCAGATGGAGATGAACTACTATGTAATTAAAATTTATCTTTGATTCTGTTATAGGCTTTGTTTGTTACTCAATGGTAATTTTTTTTTAAACTCTGAGTCTAAGACTGGGTCCTACAATTTAAGGATTCCGAACTACTATAAAATTCATGATGAGATTCAAATTTATGAACTGTTGAATCAAATTCCATTTAACTGCCAGTTTGGCATCATAGGTTTTGAAGTAGCTAGTGAGAAAGAATTTTTAAGCATATGAAACCTAAAAAATACAAAATTTATACAACAATACAAGATTTATGTTTTTATGAATGTTGATTAACAACAGCTGCCAACTATTTTATTTTCATTTACTTAAAATAAGAATAAAAGCAATGTACATGAGCTCTTGAGTCACTAATCTAGCATTTGGGTTTTTTTTTAAATGATTACTGTAGGGTGTTGTTCAGAAATAAGATTTCATTTTAGGAGAAAATATATGTATAACATAACTGTCATGAAGTCATGATCAGGATGATGTGGTTAGAGGTCCTATGAACTATTAATCATAGAACTAGAAACTCATTTTTAAACGCTTGCATCTTCTGCTCTGAGTAAAGAAAAGGGGTAGGAATCTGTCGTTCCTGACTGGTTAGCACTTCTGTGTTCACATGGCATGGGAAGTTATTTTTCATTTTTTGAACTGAAGGAGTACTTTTAATTTCAGCTCCTTACTTATATTTAATGAAGGAAGATTTCATAATACTATACAAAAACATTTTCATTAAAAAATTCTAGCTCATCAAGAAATTTTTTTATCCATGCTTTTATTGTTGATTTGTTTGTTGCTCAACGGTAATTTTTTGCACACGAGGGCTAATTAGACCGGGACTTACGGTTTAAAGTGGATTCCGAACCACTACAAACATCCATGCCCAAGGTGGGATTCGAACCCACGAACTGTTGAACCGAAGGCAAGAGCGCTAACCATTCGGCTGCCAGCTCGGCCCATGCTTTTATGTAACTAAATATTTTTTCAATTTACATTCAATAGAACTTAGCAAAATTTTGGTTTAGATTCAAGCACATAGTATAGGAATATCAAATTTTATAATCAATAACTAACCAAAGTTTAGCTATTTATATTATTTCTTTAAATTAATCCCAATTTTTTTTTTTTTTTTGCTTCTGTTAAATTTAATGGATTGCTTAAAAATGATAAACTTTTTCTAAAATTGAAATCCATAAAAAATTTAAAATTTTAGAGAAATGTGAAAAATGTGTACTGATTTATAAAAAAATTATAATTGTTGTAATATCTTGAAATTTCCTTTATTTAACTTATTTTTTAAATGAATAATACTTTTACTTTTATAATCATGCCTCATTATTTTTACTATATTCAGTATAAAAAATATAATTTAATTTCTATTTCAGTTTTTATTAAGTAACATTTCCAAGAAAATGATAATTTAGGAATTGAAATAGCACAGATTGAAATTGACTTCAATTCTAACACTCATAACCATTTGCTCATTTAAAAAAAAATTTATTTGAATAGTTTTTTGTAATTAAATTAAATTGGCAATCATAATAGTCTGAATCTAACTAAGTTAAAATTAGATGCAAATGTATTTTTAAAAATCTAAAAATAGAGATCCATTTAGGTCAACATGATTTCTTTAAAAGAAATATTGTAAACAAACAATATTAATTACTTTCTTCATTAAAGCTTTACATGCTGCATATATCTAAAAATTGTAGCCAATCACATTCTTAATGGTTGGTTGGTTGGTTGGGTTTATGGCGCAAGGTCCAAAGATGGACATGCTGCGCCAATCACATTCTTAAAACTAGTATGGAAACTTTTATACTTTCAAGCTAACTTGACAACTCTTATGATATTCCCAGGTGGTTGTAAACTTTACTGCTCAACAAAAAAACAAACTTTGAATGGTTAAACTATAGTTACTAACTAATCATCTCCAGTTTCCTAGTGAAAATCCAATTTACATGTTATTCTAGTATTGTTTAAATTTATTAGGATAATACAAATGAGTACTTTAATTCTTTTTGATCCAATTCAATTAAAAATTTCATGAAATCAATCTTCTGTTAAAAAAATTATCAATGTCAAAAAAAGAAATTAAAAAATTCTTGCAGTTCTTTTCCATTTCTCGAGTAGTCGTACCAATTTCATTCCCATTTATTTCTCAAACTACCGACAATAATCACAAGGAAGAAAATTTCAACTCTTTTTTAGTTTTCATTTAGTAAATAATTTCCTATAATATTATATATATATTGGGAAATTTTTGTGTGTCACTTTTACATCTTATTCAATTTAAATAAAAACTCATTTCAAATTTCAGAAGAATTATATTAAATGGTGATAGATTTGATTCTATTCTAATTCAGCAAATTTATGTGTATAAAAATCAAAATTAATTATATTAACTCATTGTAAATTTTGATGTTTCAAGGTACATATATATATATATAACCAGATAAAACTTACGTGTTTTTAGGAGAAAAATTTTTAAGTCCTTCAGAGGAATGCATTTGTAGCATAGAGACAGTTTCATCTAATGCAGATACAACTTTTTTTAAATTTTCAGACATGATGGATAATTTTAGCTTTGAAAACTGAAAGGAAATAAAGAAGCATGTTAATATTTTATTATAAATATTTTTATTATTTATAGTTTCATCCTCAAGTCAAATGATGGAAAAAATTAAATAAGTAATTTAAAGCAATAAAAATAATAAAAGCAATTTTACTTAGATTTATATAATTTAAGTAACATAGTTTGAATTGCTATATATCAAATTATCCAAAGAATTTCTACTTTTACTATGAATATTTCAAATTTCAATAAAACTTCCAGACATTATCCTGAATAACATACATAAGAGCATTATATTAAAATTGTGATAATTTAAAATTTCATTTAGGTTTTTATGTAATTTTTATAGGTTTCACAGATTTCCAAAAATCAAATTCCAGGAGTTAAGGAACTTTCCAGGAGTCAAACAAAACTTCCCAGGAACTATCGACATTTATATTAATTTTTTTAAAACCAATTGTTCTTCACCAAATATGCATATAATTATGTATTTGCAACATTTTTCAATTACATTTGTTATTGATTGAAACATACAATTATAAAAATAATTGAAAATTTTTTTTATTTAAGTTAGAATTATATTTAATAATTACTTTAAAAAGCCCTCATTGAATTAACAGCTATAACAGAAATTTTTTATTTCAAACAATATTCTTTACACTACTGAATTACACATTGTATAAAATAATGGGTAATTTTTAAGCTTCTTATTAGATCTTAATTAGATTCCCATTTTTTTAATTTATTGAGTATTACAAGATGTATATCAGAGCTTCTTTTCAAATAAATATACTAAGGTTTTATACAAAAGAAAAACTAAGGTTTTATACTTGAAAATCTTTTGAGACCAATTTTAGCATATGCATGTAAGATCTAGACTTTAACTCACACATATGAGGATATATTGGACATGTTTGAAAGAAAGCTTTTAAGACTTAGATCAAACTTAGAACTTCATCACTCATTTAATGAACCTGATATCATTAATTATATTAAGCTGCAAGAAATAGAATGGGCTGGTCATATTGTTAGGATGGATGGGGAGCATACTGCAAAAAGTCTAATGCCAGACTAGCTGGTACAAGAAGGGCAGACTAAGTCTAAGATTAATGGACAGCCTTGAAAAAGACTTGGTATTAAAAACCAAAAAATGAAGAACTATAGCAACTAGAAGATTGGCATGGAAAAAGCATCTTGAAAAGGTCAGAGCCCACCATGAGCTATTGTGACATTAAGGAAAGAGGGAAGGAATTCTAAATTAGAAAGTGCTGCTTATTTACTTTGTAAATAAATAACACTGATTTGAAATTGAAAATATTACAGCACATTAAAATTCTAATAACTTCCTTCTCCCTCACTCATCCAGTTCTTAATTAAAAATTTATAACTAATATTTATTTACAAATAAAAAGCAATTTTAAATCAATGATTAAACTATATATTTTAAGAGTATTAAACCAAAAATATCAAAATAAATAGTTATACAATCTACCAATATAAAAGAAACATCAGAGATATAAATTTTAAATATAAGCTTCAAAAAAATTTTTTTATTTCAATTTTCTTTTGTTCCAAAAATTTGTTATATGTGCAGATGTCGTGAAAATGAGATCAAACCTTTCTGAGAACTTATCCAAAGTAGTAAAAATTAATTTTAACCATCACAAAAGTAATACAAAACTACTTATATTTGTTTGATAGGTTTTCAGAATATTTCCATGTATAAGTTCATATTTCTGAAATAATTTTTACTTAAGCTTTTAAATTACAGAAGATCAAAACTAAGAAATAAAAACTTGCAAACATTTTTGTAATTCATAAAATCTTGAATTAAATTTAGTAAAATAATTGTTTGCATTAGATAACAAAACAATAACTTACGAAGTTATTGAGATATAGTTTATTAATATTCTGCATAAAACATAACATTAAAAAATTAAAATTCTTCCAATGAAAATATATAGTTTTATAAAAATGCAAGTTCAGTGATCTACTTTAGTGAATATAAAATTTGAATTTAATACACATTATTGTCCTGGATTCTTGTAAATATAAAGCTATTCTGAATTAATTTGGAAAACATAATTAAAAATATTAGTTATTTAAATAAAGATTTCAACTACAGGTTATGTTGAAATATCACTGAAATAAAGTTTTTAATGAGTTTAATATTAAATTAATAATAATAATTAAATGCTGAAAATAAGAATTTTTCAAGGACTGGAGGTTTAAACCCTTGACATACAATGACAATTCAGATTCATTATTCATTTCATGGGTTAATGTATACTTTGACAAATATTACTCACCTTTGTATATCAAGAAATAAAATTTATGCATCACAGTCAATAATAAAAATCCAAATCTTGTACTAAAATTCTGTTTCCACTTTCTGGTTCAATATTTTTCAATCTTATTAACTAGTAATTAAAAATCACCTCAAGTTCCCTGTAATTTGTGTGTCAAGTAATTAAGGAATAAAGTTTAATAAAAATATCCATATTCATTTATACTCACCATAATAAGATCGGCATTAGCTTTGCTTTCTGCTAACAATTGCTCTTTTTTCAATCTATCATTCTGTAGAGCCAAAGCAAGGTATTTGTTATTCTTTAATAATGATTTAACTTTATTTTTGTATATACCTAAGCAACAAATAAATTATCTTATATAGATAAGTAACAGAAAATAAATTAATAAAAAATATCAAGAAACAATGAAAGGAAAATCGCTTATTCACAATAACATGCAGGTAATGAATGAAATTTTATTTAGTTTGGCAAGTATGTTTTTATTGATCAATTCTATTGCATGATGTATAGATATGATTTGTTTTAACTTATCATTCGAATAAATTACAAAAAAATGGATAATGAAAATTTTAAAACAAACAACTCCAAAAAATATAATATTAAAAAAAAAATTATTAAGGTGAGTTAAAATTCAAGGAATAATTCCTTGTTTTCAAGGAGTCAAGTCAAAATTCCAGAAGTTTTAAGGGCTCTTAAACTTTTTCTTTGAATTCCAGTAGAATTTCAAGGAATTTCCAAAAGTTGTATGAATTCTGAAGTAAGCGATTAGAAAAGAAAGCGTGCCTTTTTTTCTCCTATGATACACTGCATAACAGAGGGTGCCTGTGTTAAAACCTATGGCATTGTTGAGTAAATCTAGTAAGTTTTTTCTCAGTAGTTAAGGAGTTAATGAATTTTATTTTGCATGTGAATCAAATATTTTTCTAATGGTACTTTATAAGGAGAAAGAATTTTTATAATTAATGTATATATATATTTATTCAAGATCAAACACATTTTTTTATTTTAATTTTTCTGTTTCATAAGTTTGCAAAATTGAGCCAATGTACCAAAATATATTGGTAACATTTCAGGTTTTATTTTCTTTTAATTTTATTCTTATCATATAATTTACTTTTAAAAGAAATTTTTTACTGATTATTATAAATAGTAAATTCTATGATACATGTATTGTAAAATATTTCTTATTTTTCTTATTATAAGTTATTTAATTAATAATCCTATTTTTTTATATTTCTTCCTTTTTCAAGAGATTTCTTGAAAAAAAAAATGTCATAATTATCAGTTATTTTTTGATTTTTTTTAAGTATAAACTTTTAACTATCATAAATAATATTTTAAATGATAAAATATTCTGTTATATGAATAAAGTTTTTCATACATTTCACATTATAATTACAATTGCTCTATAAAGGCTATTTTTATGAAATCAATAAAGGAGATGTATACTACATTTCATATAATCTCAAAATAAGATAAGGAAATGAATTGAGCAACACTGAATAATGCTTTTTAGACATTAAAATTTTGAAAGTATAACCTATTTTCATTAAAAAAAATTTACATTTATAATTTTAATAAATTTTTTTTAAGGAAAACAGATATTTTTAGAGTTGTTAACAAATTTCTCCTCTAATCAGTTTGAGTTAAAATGAATGCTGAATACTAGCACTGAATACATTTCAAATGAGAAATTTCTTAGAACTTAATAAAATAATTTAATATATATATAAATTTACAAATGTTATAATAACAAAATTAAAGAAAAAACTGTGAGGCTAAATCCAAATGCACCAAACCAGTAGTTATTGCACCAGAATGAATTCTTGCAATTTTATGATGTAACATGATGTGTGCATGTGCAAAATTTATTTGGAGTTATAATATCCCTTGAAGATAGAAATGTTAAGAAATAAGAAAAATTAAATTTTATTTTCAAAGGGAGTAAAATTCAAATTTTCGGTGCTTTTCCATTATAACTCCATTTATGATCTTGAAGGAATAGCAAGTTTCTTATGGAGAAGTGAATATAATATAACTTATATATGATTTTATTATGTGTGGTTCAAAATCGTTTCTTTAATTATATATATTACAATCAAATTTTCTTCTTCTGCAAAAATTTAGTGAATATTGATAAACAAAGCTAAAGCAAGTTGGTGTGAAAGATGGCTTAAATTTTGATCATTAAAAGGAGCATTACAATCACAAGTCATCAAAGCTAAAAAAACAGCTAAATTAAATTTTGTTTCACTGTGAAAAAGATACTATTACATTATATGCCAGCAATCGATCATCAATGTGTTGTTTCTAACAGAAGTAAACTTTGGCATTTAAATTAGTTTTATCAATAAGTGATAATCATTTAATTTATAAAATATAAATAAAATGTTTGCATTATTTTCAGTAGTTCCTAAAAATAAAAACTTTTTAAAATTTACAAAAGAAATTGAATAATTACAACAATAATTGATGATTTTTTTCTTTCCCACTATAGTAATTATCATGTGGGGGTATGATTGAAAAAGTACCAAATTTTCAGATTTGTGTGAAGCTAGTGAAGATATGGATGTTGATAAATTGAATTTCTTTTAAAAAAATTGAATTAATTTATTATGTATGTTATTAATTTATGCTTATTTCCCAGTTATTTTCCTTGGTAGATTGCATTACAATAGATATTGTTTATAAGGTAGACAATGCTGTCTCACTAATTAATATCTGAATTTTCCTAAAAATGCATGCTGTTTATGTTATTGATATAGATTTACACAGTTATTAATATGAGAGTTACTCTGAAATTTTTGAGATATGCGCAGACGAGAATTTACAAAATAAAAATAACGGTTTAATTTTAAAGTACAAAGTATTTTAACACAGAAGACGATTTTTTACTGACTTACTTCAACTTGTTTAGTGTGGAATAAATTTTAAGCAGAGGAGAAAATGGAGTTGACGCGAGAACATTTTTGCGCTATGATTTTCTACAATTTCAAAGCAGGATTCAATCAAGAAGAATGCGTTCAACGGTTGCAATTAGCATGTGGTGATGAATCTCCAGCTCGTGCTACTGTATTCAGATGGTTTAGTGAATTTAGAAGAGGTCGCAATCTTCTTCAGGATGAAGAACACACAGGAAAGCCGCCGTCGGCAGTAATCCCGGATAATGTGTCTACCATTCGAAAAATGTTAATGCTGAAAATCGCTGTACTTATAAATGATACAGAAGGAACTTAACATTGGATCTGCAGCCATACACAAAATCATTCATGAAGAATTACATAGGAAAAAAGTAGTTTGCCGTTGGGTTCCCCATAATCTAACCGAGCATCAAAAAGAGGAGCATGCCAGAATCAGTAAAGAAACTCTTAATATGCTGAATGATGGTGGTTACCGCATCATTTCTAAAATTGTAACAGTACGTAACGTGTAATAAAACGTACACAATGTTTTGACACGTCAAGAAAGCAAAGTATGAGTCTTTGAAGATGATCCCACGCCGACAATGGTGAAAAAACAACCCGCACTGAAAAATGTGATGTATGCCGTTTTCTTCAGAAGTACGGGATTGGTCAAAGCCATCAAGTTGGAAGGACAGAAGACAGTAACAGCAAACTGGTATACCACTAAATGTCTTCCAGAAATTCTACAAGAACTGAATGTTAGGATTAATGCTTCACCATGACAATGCATCTTCACATATAGCTGGATTAACAGTTGAGTTTCTTAAACATATACAAATTAAAGTGAATGAACATCCGCCGTATTCACCTTATCTAGCTATGTGCGACTTTTGGTTATTCTTTAATCTAAAAAAAACTTCCATGGACATCGTTTTCATTCAGAAGAGATTGATGTGGCTTTAAATGCATTTTTTTCATCTATTCGAAGAAATGAATGGCTTGAGGCATTTAATTTGTGGAAAATTCGTCTACAAAAGTGTATTGATGCTGGAGGAGACTACTTTGAACACACCTAAAATTTTGTAAGTATAACTTTAAAAACCTAGTTGTATCTCAAAAATTTCAGAGTGACCTTCATAACTACATGGTATTACATGCAATGTATTTTTAAAATGAATGTATTCCTTTAATTAAAAATGATATTTTATCAACCAGGTAGGAATAGTAATATTGATATTTAGAGTTTTTTATATAATAGTATTTTATAGGTACTAACAGGCTTCCAGGAAGAAGACCAACCCTCTATTCGGTCTGTCTTGTTGAAGTAAAACCCTTTCTCTTCGTAAGTGATTATCTGGTCCAGAATTATGTCCTTGCATTGATATTCAAACAGATTAGTGCAGACTTGAATATGTCTAAACTTACCTGCTTGAGTCAATTCATGCAATATCTATTGATTGAACTAGTCAAGTTTATGTGATGCACAACTTTACTAATAGACATAGCACTCAAGCAGTTGAAAACTGATTTTCTAACACATGTTCAAACAGGCAGGACTTATTAGACTGAGTACTCTGCTTCTTGAATGTCATAGTCTTTGAAGTTTTGCTACCAAAGCTATTCACAGTGTTATGATACAGTAGAACCTAAAGCTGTAGCATGATTTGGTGATATTCTGTAGCAGTACTGAAAGTAAATGATGATTCTAATTTGGTAGAGTGAAAATTTCATTTTAGTCAACTTGTAATTAAAGAGTTCAATAGATTTTTACAAATCTTAGTGTTCTAAAGCCAATCTGTTAAATATCAGAAATAGTCAGAAAAATATAAATAAACACATTAACCTAAACAATTTGTGCAGACTATATTAACAGAGGCAGAAAACTTTCATTACAATATGATAACAGACTATGGGCCAATATAAAAAATAATACACAAGTTTTTCATAAAAAATTTTCTTCATGAAAATAGTCAGGATAAAATTTTTTTAAAAAATCTAGTGAAGAACATTAGAATTTATACATTGAAAATATTTTAAGATTTTAAATTATTCTCTTATATAAGAGATTTAGTTTGATAAACCTAAAATGTATTTGTAAGTGAAAAGCAAGCATCTTCAGAAATTTCTAGCAAATCATTTTCTCTAATTTCGATTTTCATAAGTCGTTATTACTATAAAATATTCACAAAAAATTTTATGCAATTTTAAATTTTTGAATTATTTTGTTCTAAAATATTTTACTAAGGAAAATTGGTGTATATCTTTTTTTCTATGGGGTATTGTAGATAATTTTAAGTAGTTTATCAAAGAAATCAGAAAAACCATCAAATATTTTTAAAATGAATTGATATTTCTTATTTATACTGTACATTCAATACATTTACATTAATACATTCATCACAATGTAAAATTATTTCTAATCTATGTTTGTCCCTGAACAATCACTTTTAAGATCCATAGTCTAATTATACTAAGACATACAGTTTAATGTGGATTCCAAATTACTACAAACATCCAAACCCAAGGTGGTATTCAAACACACAAGCTATTGAACCAAAGGCAAGAGTGCTAACTATATGATAATCAGCCTGGCATTTCCACTCTATGATTGGTCATAGAAATTTATGTTGCTTTCTACAATACTTTTAAATAATCAATACATTTGAGAGATAAATTCAACAAAATATACGAAATTAGTATGTTAAGAAATTTATGCCAGAAAGCAAAGAAGTTTATATCTAGTAGATTAAGAATTAGGAATGTCTATACCTGTCAAAAAAGAGGCATTAAAAGATCCATTGCTAATATTAGCCAAATATCTTCTTTGATAATGCAAAGGAATTCTCCTTGACGAATTAATTTGTTCCCTATACGATCTCTCAAAACTCATTTTCAATTCCTAATGATATAAAATGAAGAATTCAGAAAAATCATTGAAACCTAAAAAAATCCCTAACTAAAACACATTTATATTTGAACATTCAAGATTCATAAATAGGAGCAATGTCTCCATAATTCATTAATTATAAATAATTTAAGTTTTTTAACTTATGCTTTTTTAACTGAACTGTATAAATTTTTAAGGCAAACTAAATTCTTATTTTGTAAAAAGAATGAATTAAAATAACGTATATCTTACATAAATTATATCATCTATACCATTTACATGTAATTATTTTCCTTCTCTCAAAGTTTTTATTTTTGATACCAGTTAAATCCAGATTGATAGAAATGAAAATCAGGCTTAAACTAAATAAAATGGATTCTTTTCAATATTCATGAAATATAGTGAAATTAAGAAATTGAAATTAACAAGTATTTGTAACATTACAACAGGAAACTTCTACAAACAGGCAAACTTAATTTTTAAAAAGTTAAAATATTTATATTTTGAAAAATGCAAATCATTGAGAATATTCATAATAAAAGCTAAATATTAATAAAATTGTTTTAATTATAAAAAGAATGTAGAAAAATGTTTCCCCCATTAAAGTATATATTTCAAAAAAATTAATACCATTCTTTTATACACTTAAAATTTATATAAAGTTACTTAAATTGATAGATTTAAAAAGGTATATGGATATTCATTATTTTAGATTTTTAGTTGAATTCATGTTAGACATGTTTAATTACCTTTTCTTCCTAGCTAAAAATTTTTCAATGGATTTAACAACTAATTTAACATTCATACTCAACAAGGATTTTTATTCATATAATAAATTCTTTTTGGAGTAATTGAATAATTTTAGATGCGTTAAAAAACAAAGTAATAGAGCATGAATTATAATAATTTAATGCCACACCAAAAGTTTCTGGATAGAAATCATTTAAAAAAAAATTTCAGCAGATATTCAAAATATGTCATTTATTGATACTAGGAACGTACTAGGAAAATAACAGTCACACATCACATTTTTCAGACATTTTAGGAATAAATCTATAAAATCAAAAACCTTATATCTAATATTAACAAAAACATGAAAAACAGTTCAATGCGAATATAAATATAAAAAAAAACGTGTACAAATGTTGAAACAGTTTTTATGGAGTACAAGAAATATCAGTAATTATCAATAATTTTAATATATATATATATATAAATGCACAACACAGATAAAAATTATTCTTAAGTTAGAAACCTCATATATACAATAAATTGTTTCATTTTTTACGATTACAAATACATGTTTTTAATCACACTTATATATTAAGTGAGTCATGTAGAATGGAAATAAAGTTTTCATTTTAGGATACAATTAAACTTTCAAGAGTTGAAAATTTTTTTTTAACTTTATTTGACAATGAGAAACATTTATAAGAACTATTTGTGAATTTACACAGAAAATGTAACTTATAGAATAGTTTCAATCCTTTTTTAAAACAACTCAGAACTAAATGAATTAATAAATAAGAAAACACACTTTTTGTCAATATTATACAACAATTTATCATTAAGTTTTACTTAATGATAAATTGTTATGTACCTTTTGTATTTATATTTATATTTTGTACTTATGTATTTATATAGTACCTTATATAAATAATATAGTACCTTATATAAGGTACTATATTATAAGTTTTACTTATATAAATAATAAGTATACCACATATTCAAATAAAGCTTGTAACAGTCCAAATACGTTTTTAAGAATTTCAGTTAAACATTCCAATTAATACTAAAAAGTGTTTTATGAGTAACTCACTTTTCTTTGCCATTTAAGCTTAAATTAGTCTATTTTGTAAGAATAGCACTTATCACACACACACTGACTCAAAATAAAGTTTTACTTATTTTTATTTTATTTTTTTATTTATAAAGAAAACTGTTTAAATATTTATTTTCCCCGCCACCGTTATACTTGGAATGGTGAAATATACCCGTAATAAGTAGTTTGTAATCGGTATTTCGATGCAACTTTTTGTAATCAGTACTTTTACTTTTTTCTAATTACTTCCACTAGACATTGATCTGAGCTATAATAAATTTGCTTCATTGCAAGTACATTTGTGTGTTGAAATGAAATCGAAAGAAATATCTGCTCTTCGTTTACATAATGATTTAATTTTACTTCGGAGGAAAGTAAAGTTATTCATTAACTTTGCTTTACTAAATATTAAACATTGTTTAAATGAGATGGGTTGACGAAGCTAATAAAAAAAAAGCATTACTCACCTAGTAAAATTTATTTACTGGAAAATGATGCAGAGAAATAAAATTTTATTTCTAAATTTTTAAAAATAAAACTTTAAAGTAGTAAAACTAGAAATTTAAAAAAATAGGAGCATTATTAAGAATTAATTTAATTTCAATTATTTCTTCACTGGTTAGAAAACAGGCCCAGTAAAATTTAACGGGTACTAAATTAATGGTTAAAATATTATATACTGCTTTAACCAGTTACAAAAAGTTTAATCTGCTATTATTATTGCGGATTTACTAATATTTTTGTCTAAAAAATAGCTCAATCATAATTTTAAATAAATTTCGAAAAATAAAATATTATTCTATATCTATAGGATTAAAATATTGGCAAAGGAATCATAAATTTGTAAATCTTAATTTGGCATCATTCATTTTATTATTTGTTTATGTTTCTTTGTCGTTGGATGTACTGCTAATTTTCGGAATTTTTGGAAATTTACTCATTTTAATTACACCTCCATAACTATTTGTTGAATTTCTGTTCTGTTCCCCTAAAGAAATTTATTAAAGATGAATAGATTATTTGGACGGGCGAAACCAAAGGAACCACCTCCGAATTTGACAGATTGTATTGCAAATGTTAGTCATGACGATTTCATCATTTACTGCAAAACTTTTTTCCTTAAATCTTTACATTATTAGTGTTATGATTTTTTATAAATAATTTTAAATCATTTATTTTAATTTTGTATGATTTTATGGGTACTTAATAAATTAATGAAAATAGCAGTCGCAAAATTGTTATCTTCAATTATGATTTGAATATTGTACGTCAAATTAGAATTTTTTAAAATTTTATTCATTTACGCTATTTGAGAAGGATTTTTCTTAATATTTATTGAAAATTAATTTAATAAGAATTTATCAGTATTTGAAAGTTTTAAAAATATTTATCGTAAAATAGTTTTTCTTAATAAATATTATTCATTGCGAATAATGTGAGAGTAAATTATCTAGTGGCTATTTAATTCATAAGCTGCTGTTGAATGTTGAAAAAAGTGAATCAAAAATAAATTTTATTGAAAGAATGAATCCCAAATTTTGGAAATTCAATGAAATTAATAGTGATTCATTACATAATAGAAAATCAGTTATAAAATTAAGCTAGATCCAGAAATAGCTCAGTAATTTTAGAATTTTTTCTCTGTTCATGTGAATATCAAAAATTTTTACTGTGATCTAAATTATTCGTATATTTGTTCTCTCTATGTATTAATCGTATATTTGTTCTCTGTACTCCCCTATTCTTTTATACTTTTGGTGCAATTTTAAATTTGGTAGCTCTCATTCTTGTTAGTAATTCAGATTTCTTACTGAAACAAGAATTTCATTTTCATTATTAATCAATGTTAAGTTATATATTAATAATATTAATATTTGCACTAATTTTCTAATTTGATTTTTAAATTTGTTTGTTTAAAAATTTTTATTTTTATAGTTTCACTTACATTTTTATTGTTAATTGACATTTTAATTATTATATTTATTATTATTTTTTGTTATTATAAATACTATATATGTGTGATTATGTTAACTTTATAACAATTTTGATCACCAATGAAGTCATTCTCAAAGGATTTTATAAAAAATTATGCTGCTCTCAGATTAGCTATTCATTTCTCCAGTAGTTCTGCATTTTTAAGTTACTCTTTTTGTAAGTTTTTTTTCAATCAATTTAGTTCTTATAATGCTGATTATTTTGTTAGTGTAAATTACCAACAGCTAAGATTTTAAAATCTCTTTAAACAAAACTTATTTATTGCAGCATTATAGCTATAGAGAGGAGCAGGAAAATCCTTGAATTGTTGGAGATCAAGGATAATCTCAAATTTATATACATACATATATGTATGGTTATATATATTTACATCGTTTCCCAATCTTTGATCCTTGTAAAATGTTAGGTATTTTTATTGATAAATGCCTTGAAAAGATTGATTAGCCTACTATTTCATCAATCAATATTGCTATAGAAAAATTAGACAATCTTGTTGATATACCAACTATAAAGGTAAATGTTCATTTATGCTATAAATAAATATAAAGGTTTTCAAAGGTGACATATTATCAGCTTTTGAATTTTAATATTTTAATGTTTATTAAGATTTTAAACTGTAAAGAAAGATTAGTTAAAGATGAATTGATTTGTATCAAGAACAAGCTATTTTAATATATGATGAGAATAAAACTTATGTATTTGATACAAAAAAATGAATTTCTTAATAAAGTTATATATGTGAATATTATCATGAGAAAATATTAATTAATAGAAAGTGAGACATCACAGTTATTTAACAGATTAAAATTATATTGAAAAAGAAAAAGTTCAGTCAAATAGTATAAAATAGTGATTTATTCTGAAGACTTTTCAAAGCATCCTTGATATAAAATTGCCATGTAATTTAATTGTTCCTAATGAAATTAAGTTCATTGAAATTCAGTTCCAAGACAAATTCAATATTTAAATGTTTCAGGTGGATGCTAGAGGGGAATCTATTGATAAAAAGATATCACGATTAGAAGCTGAATTGGTCAAATATAAAGATCAAATGAAGAAAATGAGAGAAGGCCCAGCTAAAGTAAAACTTCTCTTTTTCAAAAAGATATTTGTCTTTTATAAAAACATTGATGTTAGGTGACTAATTCATTACATTTTTTTTACAGAATATGGTTAAACAAAAAGCAATGAGAGTTCTGAAACAAAAGAAAATGTAATTTATGTATATTTTTCTTAGTGATATTTAACTTCATACCTAAGCCTATTTTTAAGAATGAAATATGTTTGTAGGTATGAATCACAGAGAGATAATCTTGCTCAGCAATCTTTTAACATGGAGCAAGCAAATTTTGCCACACAACAGTTAAAAGATACAAAGGTTACTGTAAGTATGATTAATTCTTTTGTTAAAGATAATATATATGTATACTAATTCATAGGAAGCCTAGGTTATTGATATTTATTTTTTATTACTTTAGATTGATGCTATGAAAATGGGTGTTAAAGAAATGAAACAGCAGTACAAAAAAGTTAATATAGATGATATTGAAGTAAGTTCTAAATTATATTATCCCCTCATAGATATATTTATGCATATTTTATTTTCAAATAGAATGTCTAAATTTATATTATTTTATGTTGTTTTACTTTTTATCTAAAATAAGTAAATCTTAATTGTTTTATTCTATAATTCTTAAATAAAAAAATAATTTTTTTATTGTGTAAGATCAAAAGAAAAGGAAAGATATTATTCTTTCTAAAATATTTTTTATTCATAAAATCATATTATGCATGCAGATTTGTCTTTAATTTTGAAGTAATTTTATTCTGTATTATAATTATGTTATGCATACAATATTTGTTTTTTATAAATATTTATTTGTATGAATTTTTAAAGAGTTATTAAGTATATTTTTATATTTAATTGAAAAAATTTTTATCGCATTGAAAATATTTTTTGAAAATTTTATTTCTTAAATATCACAATATTTGTAATATAACACTCTTAGCAATCACTGCAATTCATTGTGTATTTTATGTTTCAAAGATATTTTAAAATAAAATAGTTTTGGTTTTATATGAATTTTTTAATTATTGAGCTATTTGCATGTACAATGTGATTATGTACATACACATACTGCTCATATGTAAAAAAAGGGTGTAGGATTAAGCATGTATATAGAAATAATGAAGATACGCAGATAATGAACAATGCATTGCTGTAGACAGTACCCATATACTAAATTAAATATCTGTTCAAAGCTGTTAGATAAGTTATTGCTACTACAATGACAGGTTTCCAAGATTTAAATGATTTTGAATATGGCTTAATTGTTGAAGAATGAGAATTGGGTCTTAACTTTGCTGAATGATGATATATGGTTTCTCTTGTGTGTATTATGAGATGATCACACAAGATCATGCATTGTCTTAAATTTCACATTTAGTTATCCTGTTAAATTGGAAATTTAAGACAATGCATTAAAAAAATTGAAAGGAAATTATCAATAATTGAAGAAATTTCTTTAATGAGGTGAAATGCAATACTTTTCTCTAATTGCTGCAGATTTCTCTGCTGGATCATCAAACGGCAAATGAACTGTTCTTCAAGCTATAATTGATGTAGGCTTTTGATGCTAAAAAGTTCATAAATGTACTATTGTTAATTGGACAATACTAAGCTTTATATACTTCTTTTAGACTAGTCAACATTGCTATTGGACTGTTGAGGAATGAAGACATTTTCAGCTAATCTCAGCTTCATTTTAAATTTCATTGGACAGTTGGGTGTAAGAGGCTATAAAGAAAAACCAGATAAATCTATTGACCTTGCATGTCAACAGTGGAGAGTTCATGCTTGTGAAGCTTCTGTGATGATAGGAGATATGTGCAGTTGATGTTATAATGGCATCTTTGATACATATTGAGATGAATCTAACAGATAATAGATTCATAAGTGTTCTGTCTGATTATTTGATTTATTTCTGTCCATTGCACATTCAGATAGATTTTGACAATTTTAGCTGGATAGTTAATGTCTCACATATCAAGGGTTACTATTAAATTTCTTCAGGATTTCTTTTTTTATTATTGTTATTATTTTATTTTAAACATTTCTATTGATCACTTAAATATCCAGGCACAAATATTATCAACAATATCTGGGATATGTTTTGATGAGTTAGTCAGAAATATGAACTCTAGTACTTCACTAAACTCAACTCTAAACTCAGTGACATGACAGCCCATATTTGGGTCAAGGACTGCAATGCCTACAAAGCATATGTTCTGCTAAATGGTCAACCTAACTTGAAACACCCTGTGTTTAGTTCCCAAACATCTTTGGCACTCAGTTTATCAACTCACTGAAGAGATGAAAAGCTGAGTCCACTTTGACCAGCTGGAGGATCAAACCTCGGATTTGTGTCTTAGTAGCATGAAATGCTACTAAGGCACAAATCCGAGGTAGCTAGTACTTCACACTCCTATGCATTTGGGATTACCCTGCAAGATTTATGGTGTGAATTTTATTCAGAATGCCTCAGGCATTTGTCACATCATTGCCACTTTTGTGTTCCAGAATTTGCATGTGCTTCCAGGAGTCTTATTGATATTAAGTTAGTGTATTAGTTTTTCAAGCCATTTGAGTGTATAATGATTACACTGCTAAAATTATGT